>OX344727.1:31526064-32047377 GCA_947034835.1 Ballota nigra
CAGATTAAGGCAAACATCTTTTCAGGGGCTTTGGGATCATAATTAAAACTGACAATGTCCCAATAATTTCCCCCTTTTTGATGATGCCAAAACGCTGAAAAGATCCTCAAAACACTTAGAGGAAATATGATAAACCTATCTATAAGATAAGACAGTGTTAGAGCAATTCTTGATAAAGTACAGAATTTAAACAAACAGCCAAAAAGACAATGAGTTTTTGTCTGTGGGCAAACGTAATTGATTTCATTGATTGATTTGGAAATAGTTACAATGAATCTAATCTATTACAAAGAAGCATGTGAACACCTAGACTAATCTCATTTCAGGTTCGAGTCCATATCCTGCATAGACTCTTGCCTTCAGCTCGTCAAGTCTTCTAGGTTGGTTCACGTATCCTTCAGCTTAGGCTATCTTCAAAACTTCCATCATAATGGCCTTCGTATCGTGCTTTTGAGTTCCAGGAACTAAGGGAGGAGCTCGAATGGTGAACTCAGGAGCCTTCACTTGGACTTGAGCTGCATCAGCCTCCTCCAAGATCTTCTGGAATAACTCAGGATGATTGTCCATCATGTAGTCAGTGAAGTGGGCATTGATGTCGTCAGTGTCGCCCCACTTCTTCACAACATACCATAATTTTACAAATTCATCCTTTGCATCAGTCCAAAACTCCTTCAATGCCTCTGAGACGAACTCATCGACAAAAGTTTCCCTTACTCCTGATTCTGGCCTACTGACTTGAAGAATTGATGATTTCCTAACTGTTGGCCTCTTCCTGTACTTCCTAGGCTCAGGCTTCGCCTTCTTCCTCCTAAGTAGACTGATCACTGCATCATCTAACTCCCTTTGTTGAAGCTCAGTGATATCAGTCAGCTTCTCAACCTTTTTTTCCAAGATGCACATCTTCTCCTTTTGAGCAATTTCAGCTCTGCGCATAGCCTCAGATTTCTCATAATGATCTCCCCATGCTTCAGCACATAACTCCGCCACCAACTCCCCGGAGTAAGTGATTGGGTTCTTCCTTGAGCTCATGGGAGAAGATCTCTGAACTGGCTCACGTTGTTGCTTGGAAGGTTCATCAGCCTTTGCCTTTGCTGCCTCCGCCCTCAGCCTGGCAACAACTTTCTCTCCTTCCTTCTCCACAGCCACCAACCTTGCTGACTTCCTCACCCTTAGCACATTCCCTTCAGGATTGGCTTCAGGATCAGCTTGAACGGTTTCGCCTTGGTTGACTGCCTCCGATGCCTCAGGGCGGGATCTTTTCTTCTTCTTTTCTCCCTTTTTGGCATCATCATTGGCCTCTGATGGGAATGCGTCAGATCCGCTGTTGATTACGAAGGAGGCTAGGGAATGGACATCATTAATTCCCTCCTGCAATCCTAAGAAGAAGTTCATCTCTTCCATCATGGACATCTCAAATTTACCAGCCATCAACTTAGAGAATTTCTCACAGAGCTGATGATTTGGTGATCCAAATATTATGCCATCCACATAAATCTGGACCAAGAGAATGTCATCACCTTCAGTGATCCTGAACAAAGTCCTATCCACAGTTCCCTTCTTGAACCCATGGTCTGTCAGAAATTGAGAGAGGGTATCATACCAAGCTCTTGGTGCTTGCTTAAGTCCATAGAGTGCTTTCTTCAAATGGTATACTCTATTTCCAACCTCAAACCCGGGAGGTTGTTCAACATATACCTCTTCATTGAGTACACCATTCAGGAAGGCACTCTTGACATCCATTTGATACACCTTGAACTTCTTATATGTTGCATATGCAAGGAACAGCCTGATAGCTTCCAACCTAGCCACTGGAGCAAAAGTCTCATCATAGTCTATTCCCTCAGATTGACAATACCCTTTTGCAACCAGTCTAGCCTTGTTCCTTACCACAAAACCATTCTCATCCTTCTTGTTCTTAAAGACCCACTTGGTACCAATTACACCTTGATGCCTAGGTCTATCTAACAGTTCCCAAACCTGATTCCTTGTGAACTGATTCAACTCCTCTTGTATGGCAATGATCCAGTTCGAGTCAGTGAGAGCTTTCTTCAATGTTCTGAGGCTCTTGCTCAGAGAGAAAGCAACAGAACAATGCACTCTCACCATGGAACCGTCTGGTCCTGACTCCCTCAGTTGGATCACCAATGATTTGATCAATGGGATGATCCTCTAGCCATGTTCTCTTGCCAGGAGTTGTTCCTGAAGTACCTGCAATGTTAGTGTCTACAGGTTCATAAAATTCAAGAAAATTGAACAGAAGGGGATGATCCTGAGTCTATACCAAAGGGATTGACAAGCTCAATGTCAGTGACATTGATTCCCCCTTGATAAGGTGACTCAGGAATCGTCTCAGCTGCGACAACATCTTCATAGATGGTGCTTACCTCAGGTTGAGCCTGTTCCTCAGTCTGAGGCTCAACAATCCCTGATGTGCTGGGCTTATGAGTGGCGCCTGATTCATCATCCTGATCATCGTCATCATCCCATCTTGGAATTGACACAGTTTTGACCTCTGGATCAGGTTGATTCTTTAAGCTCAGCCTTGTCACACTCCTTGTGACCTCCTCAGTGTCAGGATTCAACACTTTTACCCTAGACTCATTAGCAGATTCATAAAAAACAACATGGGGTGATTCTTCCACAACAAGGGTCCTACAATTATAAACCCTGAAGGCTTTACTAACTTCAGAATATCCTAAGAATATTCCTTCATCAGATTTGCTATCAAAGACTTTCAATTGGGTCTTCACATTGTTAAGGATGAAACACTTACAACCAAACACATGAAAATAAAAAATACGAGGTTTCCTTTTGTTCCATGTCTCATATGGGGTCTGTGCATGTTGTTTGTTCAGCATGGATCTGTTCTGAGTGTAGCATGCAGTGTTGATTGCCTCAGCCCAGAATTTCTTGGGCAATCCTGACTCAGCCAGCATGGTCCTTGCAGCTTCCTTCAGTGTCCTGTTCCTTCTTTCAGCGACACCATTACAGAAGTCAGAAATATATGAATTTATAAATTTAGTGCCCTTGTCAGATCTGATCTTAGTAATGGACTGATTCTTCTCATTGCTGAGTCTTCTGAGCAACTCTGGAAGCTTCACCTGTGTTTCCTTCTTATTTAACAAGAAAATAACCCAAGTATATCTAGAATAATCATCAATAACCACAAGGGTATACTTTCTACCATTCATACTCACATGTGTTATGGGACCAAATAAATCCATGTGCAAGAGCTGAAGTATCCTGTCAGTGGAATGAGAAGCTTTCTCTTTGAATGACGCTCTGACCTGCTTCCCTTCCTGACAAGCTTTGCACACATGATCTTTGCTAAAAACTTCATTAGGTAGACCTTCAACAAGTGACTGTCTAGAAATTTTGTTAAGAATCTTGAAGTTCAGATGGCTTAATCTTTTATGCCATAACCAACTGAGCTCTAGAGAACTTTTAGCAACAAAACAAGTATTAGGAATAGTGCTGCTCCAATCAGCGAGATAAATGTTACCTTTCCTGATACCTGATAGAAGCACTTGTGTTGATTTATCCTTGACTGAACATATATTCGATGAGAACTCAACACTGAACCCTTTATCACAGAATTGACTTACTGACAACAGGTTATGCTTCAGTCCTTCCACAAAGGACACATTTTCCACTCTGACTGTACCTATGATTAAAACACCAAAACCTTTAGTAACACCTTTTGAGTTATCACCAAAGGTTACCTGTAGACCATCTTTAGCTTGATATTCTTGGAGAAGACTCTTCATTCCAGTCATGTGCCTTGAGCAACCATTGTCTAGGTACCAAACAGCTTTGATTGAGTCTCCTCTCCTCTTGTTGTGATCCACAGCCACCTGCAAGCAAATCAGGCTTTAGGTACCCATTGGGTGTTGGGTCCTATCGTGTCAGCTGTACCCTTCGGGATCCAGACTTGCTTAACAACCCTGATTGCCTCAGAGTCGTAAATCTATCTCCCTGAAACATCAACATACACAACTTTCTTCTTCTTTGCCTTAGAGGAAGATGGTGTATGAGTGCTAGACTTAGGCTTCACAGGAGCCTGAGTGGGTGCCTTTTGGGCTGGCCTCCTGTTCTTCCTAGGTCTGGGTGCAGCAGGTCTTGGGCCTTGTTCTTGATAAGGGCCCTGTGTTCTATTCCCCCTAGGCAAGTGAGGGAATGGAAAACAGTTAAAGGCCTCAGGATGCCAAAACCACGGGGGTTTCATCATGTTTGGCCTTCCCTGTTGGTATTGCCAAGCATGATGGTACCCTCGCTGACCAGTCTGAGGGCTCTGGGCCTGAGTCTTCCTCTGCTTTCGCTGAGGCTTTCCCTGGCCTGAGCTCTCAGGGGCTTCCTTAGATTGCTTTGCCTTTCCCTTGGGTTTTGGCTTAGCTACCTTAGGAGCAACCCTGACTGTGTCAACAGTTTCTTTGCCCTTATCGGTTTGACGGGCCTGAAGTACAACCTTAGGTGCATTCTGGCCTGCCTGAACAAATACCCTCTCAGTGTTGCTCCCTGAAGCAACATGAGACTGACCTTGTGAGGATTTCTTAGGAACATATCCAAGTCCCTTTTTCTCATTCCCAAGCATCTGGCTGCTATTTATTTCCTCTCTAGCCACTGAGGATTTATTCATTGCTGCAACCTTTTTCTTGAGAGAGTCCTCACTCTTTTTCAGGATTTCATGTCTGGTAAAGAGGTCATCAAACTTACTCTTAAGTATATTCAGTTCTTCCTTCCTGGCCAGCTCTTCCTCAGCCAGTTCCTTCAGAATCTTCTCTCTTGGAAGACGCTCAGCATTGATTAAATCAATTTCCTGAGTTAGTCTCACAATTTGAACTGATTCTTTAAGATCAGACTGAGTGAGTTGTTCATTCAGGCTTTGAACCTCAGTACTCAATTTCTTGTTCTCCTCTACCAAGAAGACATTAGTTTCCTACAGTCTGGAGAAATCAACCATCAATTGATCAAGGCAGATCTGAAGGTTCATTTCTCTAACTGACTCTGAGCTAAGCTCAGGATTTTGACCAGTGTAAGAAGCACAAACAGAATTTGATGTTACCTCAGGCTCATCCCTAGCCATCAGACAGACATCATCGTACTCGTCATCTGAGAAGAGTTCGGGTGACCTTTCAGCAGGACCGTCAGAGTCTGTTGCATCTTCAGCGACCATTGCTCTCCGATCAGCAGATCTCAGATCCCTCGTGGCTCTCCTTTTCTCTCTCTCTCTCTCTCTCGTACTCAGCTCCGGGCAGTCGTACTGATAGTGACCAATCTTGTTACAGTTGTAACATGTTATCTGCTCGCTTGCTCTTTCCTTCCTCGGTTCTGGGTTCCTTCTTGAGTCAGGTTCCCTGGTTCTCGGCGAGCTTTCAGACTTGGTTGGATATCTATCATCGCGAGTACGTCTCTGTTCGTCTCTTCTTTTAGGCTTTGGTTCAGAATATCTCCTTTCATCACCACGTTCTCTCCTCTGGTCAGTATTCCTTCGCTCCTCATATCTCCTTGAGCTTTGGTGGGTTCCTTCAGGTTTCCTGTCAAGTGAGTCCTGATAAAACTTTTTATAACGACCAAACCTGGAATTGAGCTTGTCAAATCGTCTGGCCATCAGGCTGTACTCCTCAGCGAGTTCTTCCCTGCTCATCTTCATCAGTGACTTTGATGAAGAATTTGATGAGGGCTCAACAGGTTCAGACCTAGCCTTGAACGCCACACTTTTCTCAGGAGTTTTCTCCTTCACTTCCTCTTCTGACTGAACTTTCTTCTTTCTTTTGTTAAGATCAAATTCAAGCGCTTTGAGCTCTGAAAAAAGTAAAGCAGAAGTTATGTTACTCATATCCTGAGTGTTCTTAAGCATAATTACACTGTTATCCCATCTCTCAGGAAGGGCATTCAGGATCTTTGAAGCAACATCTCTCCTTGGGACATCCTTGTCCAACATCACCAACTCATTCATCAACTTGATGAATCTAGACTCCATTTGATCTATACTCTCATCAGGCAGCATCTCGAACGCTTCAAATTTCTGAATGGCAATATTTCTCTTGTTCTCCTTTATCTTTTCTGACCCTTCGCACATCCTAGTCAGCTCATCCCAAACCTCCTTCGCTGTCTTTAAGTTCATCAGCCTTGCTGACTCCTCGAAAGGCACCGTATGCAAGATGATATTTCTGGCTACATTATCCAGCCCCATCATCTTGATCTCATCAGTGGTCATATCCTTCCTTTCCTTAGAAATGGGTACACCAATATCAAGATCATCATATCCTCTCCCTCTGGTATTCGAGACAGTAATTTTGATCGGTCCTTTCCTGAGAACACGCGGCATCTGGTCATGGATGGCATCTAGATGTGCTTCTAATCTAAACTTCCAATAGACAAAGTTAGACACAGAGAATTCAGGTAACGAAGCTTCAAGTCTCCTCGAAGTCATGATGATGCAAGTTTTATGAAAAGCAAACTCAGATCTGTTCAGTGACCACCAACAGTTTCTCCTCTGAAACTATTAGTATTCAAAGTCAGTGGTCTTTCGAACCACTGCACTGATACCACTTGTTGGTCCCGGTACAAGACTGAGGAATACGTGTATGGGGGGGGGGGGGGGAAATACACGTATACCAATTTTTCAAACTTAAAACTGACTGAGTCCCCTTTACTCAGAGTGGTAAAGAACTAGGAGCTGATAACACACCTACTGACTACACTTGGTGCGGGTCAGTTGGCTAACTATCAGTTCAAGTTCAGTGCGGAAATGTTTGAGCCCTGATAGTTTAAAGTCTTGTTTAGTTTGCTTTCTGAAAACTTGTTTTACTCAATTCTGAAAGGTGTTTAGTAAGGCAGTGCTCTTTTTGAGGATCAGGCTGATTGATTCAAGCCTGATAAACCGAATGCAATGAATGAGCAAGTAATATGTCAAGTATGCACAATATCAAAGCAATAAGAACACAAGGAATTTAACGTGGTTCAGAGGCTCAAGCTCCTACGTCCACGGCCTGACTTAACAGGAAATTCACTCAAGGGATTCTTGTTTTTAACGTGCCAAGGTGCACCAAGACCAGCTAACCTCACTGATCTATACAAACTTCCTTACTAACACACTAACTGACTTACTCCCAACAAACCTAACTTAGGGTTTTGGTTTCAGTTTGGATTCCAACTAGGTTGAGATTATCCTCACAAGACAAGGCTATGCTAAGGATTGGATAATCTCTCTAAGCTTAAGAGAATGCTATTTAGCTCTTGGAATACAGAATAACTCTCAGTTGCTAAGAAACACTTGGGAAATTTAGATGGTTTCGAGTGCTTCTCTTAAAGGCTGAATGCTTTGAATGCTTGAGAGTTTGAGTAATTTCTGGCTTGGAAATTTCCCGTAACCTTGAATGGGTTCAAGGTCTTCTGTATTTATAGATGATTTGAAAAACTATCCGTTGGAGAGATAGCCTTTCTTGTCAACTATGTAGAGTGGCTTCAAACGGACATATCTTCATGCAGCAGCCGTCCTTGCATGGATTTGGTAGTTGCATTAAATGCACATTAAATGCTTGCCCGTTGAATATGCAGTCTGAATTTAGTCTTCATGTCAGGTTCTGTACGTGCGTGTCCTTCTCGGATTGGTCCACGTCATCAGGTTGGTGAGAATGTCAGAACTTATTCCTGAGCTTCAGGCTTGTCTCTTTAAGTTCATTTGTCTTGAGCTCACCGGTCTTGTCCTGTCGCTGAAATTCCTTTTGCATTGCTTGGCTCTACTCCAAGTCTTCCCATAAACTCAGTGACATCCTGTTCCATTCAGGACTGAGTTAGTAATGACCTCAGGGTCATACTCTTCATCACTGACACTTACTCAGCCAGCTTAGAGGACTGCCATAAGTTCAGGATGGTGCTCTTCATCTTCAGGCTCTGAGTCTTGATTGTTACCAGTGAGTTCTCCTCTCACTGAGTACCTGTGAAGTGTAAAATGACTAAGTACAGATCCTAACCAAGACTAGCCTGACAAAGACAGATTAAGGCAAACATCTTTTCAGGGGCTTTGGGATCTTAATCAAAACTGACAATGTCCCAACACATACTCTTCATCACTGAAGCTTATTCAGCCAGCTTAGAAGACTGTCATAAGCTCAGGATGGTGCTTTTCGTCTTCAGGCTCTTAGTCTTGATTGTCATCAGTAAGTTCTCCTCTCACTGAGTACATGTAAAGTGTAAAATGACAAAGTACAAAGCCTAACCAAGACTAGCCTGACTAAGACAAACTAAGGCAACTCATCTTTTCAGGGGCTTTGGGATTTTAATCAAAACTGACAATGTCCCAACAATATATATTAAATATTTATTATATTATATTATATATGTATTGTATTACTTATATATTATATTATTTATATATATATATATATATATATATTAATATAGTTAAATAGGTCGGCCTGTCACTACAAGAAAGATGACATTTAGTGACAGTAATTATGTCACTATTGCTTCCCTAGTTAAAAGTCTCTTATGACGTGGCCATGACAGGATTGTTGTCACTAAAGGTTATATTTCTTATAAAAAAAGCTCAAGCCTGGCCTATTTAAATAAATAGGCTTTTAAAAAAGCTTGAGCCTGACTCGTTTATTAAATGAGCCGAGTCAAGCTAGGTTTTAGGTAGGCCGGTCGTAGGCCCCTGTCGGGTAGCCTGACCTATTCCCACCCCTACGCGTAGGAAAAATCTAGACGCCTTATAGTCAAGTATTGAAGAGCATCGACAAGTGAGCGATAGAGTGTTGGATCCTTAAAAGGTTCACCAGAGTTGACTAAGGAATCACCAGCAGCTAGAGGAGTGGAAATCGGTTCGAATCGAGCAATGATGCTCTAGTGAGTATGTCATGGGCATACTTAGCTTGCCCAAGAAATAGGCCAATATCTGTTTGAGTGATTTTGAGACTAAGAAAATAACTCAACGAACCAAAGTCTTTGACTGTGAACTCAGAATTTATGTGACGTATGAAATCCTGTAAAACAGTTGCATTACTACCAGTAATAATAATGTCATCGACATATAGTAAGAGAAAAATTGTGCAATCAGCACGATGTATAAAAAAGTGTTCGCCCTGCTACGGATAAAGCCAATACTGGTAAGGAAAGAACTGAAGCGGTCAAACCGAGCTCAAGGGGCTTGACGAAGCCCGTAAAGTGCTTTCTTCAACTTGCAAACGCGGTTCAGAAATCGAGGGTCAATTAAATCGAGAGGTTGAGCCATAAGCACAGGTTTTTTTTAAGAACACCATGCAAAAAGGTATTTTTCATGTCGAGCTGATGTAGTGGCCAATGACGTTAGACAGCAAGAGCTAAGATGACCCGAACTGTCGCAGAGCGAATGACTGGACTGAAGGTATGGGAAAAGTCAAATCCAGGGATCTGAGTGAATCCCTATTCAACCAGACGAGCTTTGTAATACTCAATTGACCAATCGGCTTTGAATTTGGTCCGAAAAAATTCATTTGGAGCCAATAATATTCCCAGTAGGCGGTCTCGGAACAAGCTCCCAGTAGGCGGTCTCGGAACAAGCTCCCAGTAGGCGGTCTTGGAACAAGCTCCAAGGTATTATTAAGTTGTAGAACATTCATTTCTTCACGCATAGCAGCAAGCCAATGTGGAAGTTTGATTGCCGACTTGAGGCCTTTAGGTACGTGCGAGGAAGACAGAGATAACAATAACGTAGTATAGGCAATATCAACAAAATATTTGGTCTTAACTATGCCAGATTTAACACGTATCTGCATTGGATGTAAATTATAGGGAGCGACAACACCTGGATTAGGTTGAGGAGATGTAGCAACATCATCGTCTGTAGGCTGGACGTTAGAAATGACGGGTGATGGCATGTTGGATGGGCGGCGCACATGGATGCACGATGGGAGAAACTACCACACCATTAGGATCAACAGGTTGGATGAGTCCAGGCCGATTGTGAGTTGGCGCATTGTCAGCCAAAGGTGGTGTGTCGTTGCCTGGCGCAAGGTAAATGCCACAAGGTGGAGCAGCAGGACAGTGAGAGACGCTTGAAGAGCTGAACGACCTAGACCTGGGCTTAAAGGGCGGAACATGTGGCTCAAGAAAATGAGAAAATTCAAGGGACGAAGCATTAGAGGCATTTGGAGAATTTGAAAAAGGAAAATAATATTCATCAAATTGTGCATGACGTGTAATATAAGTGCGGGAAGCGTCAAGATCGAAACATCGAAAACCCTTATGTCAACTACTATAACCAAGAAATATGCAAGATTTACTACGAGGAGCTAACTTGGTAGAAGCATAATTACGAAGGTAAGGATAGACACGACAACCAAATTTATTGAAATTGGCATAATTTGGGACAGAACCAAATAAAACCTCAAAGGGTGATTTATTGTCAAGCAGGGGTGTGGGAATTTGATTAATAATGTAAAAAACCATTGAAAATACATCTAGCCAATAGGGGATTAGGGCATGAGCATGGAATAACATGGAAAGACCAGTCTCAGCAATTTGACTATGTTTGTGCTCAGCGCGACCATTTTGTTGTGGAGTATACGGACATGAAAAACGATGTAATATACCACGTTGCACAAAAAATTCATGGACTCGGTTATTATTAAATTCAATGACTCTGTCACTTTGAAAAACCTTTATTAAAGTATTGAAGTGATTGCATACGAGGTTATTAAAGTGTTCCAGAGTGTTAAAAAATCAGATTTTGCACGCAATGGGTAAAGCCATGTAAAATGCAAAAAATCATCCAAAAACCAACATAATAATTGAACCATCAACAGATAAAGTATGTGTAGGACCCCAAAGATCACAGTGTATCAAATCTAGAACACGTGAAACACATTTCTCATATATAGAAAGGCAGCCGTTTACTCTTAGACAACTGACAAGAAGAACACACAGTGGGTTTTAGCATGTTAGGATATTTTTTTCCTAAAGATGTTCTTCTAGATTTTGATAATGTCAAAACATATATTCTTGTGAAAACTAACATTGCAGGTACATAAAGAAATGAAGAACTTAAGAGATGGAAAGTCTACTTCTGCAGAATTGGATAAAGACTCTACAGTTAGTTCAATACAAGTCTACATCTGCAAAGTTGAAGACAAGTCCACAGCCGAGAAGTCTACATCTGCAAAGTTAAGGACTGCAAGTTATAAACTTGAGATTAGTAAGTCTAATTAAGTGTAGTACAATCTGTACATTCACCTACTTAGTTTTAAATGTCTCAGAGTTTATCAGAGCTAATTACTAGCCAGTAGAAACAAGTGTCTCAGTGATTAAAAACTCTTTGAGCAGTCATCACTAAAAGACAACTTGTACTACTTCAAGTACTCAGCTATATGACAAGAAGCTTTTATTAGCTGAAGTCAAAGCTGAAGGAGAAACTATTTCAAATTATTTTGAATTCCTCCAACGGCTAGAGGACCCCTCAAGACTCTTATAAATAGGAGAGGAGACCTCAGAGGAACAACAACAACAACCTCAAGCATTCGAGCAAAACATACACCAAGTCTACAGTTCTCAAAAGTCTCCAGATATCACAGTTAGAATTTTAGGACTTAGAGGATAGGGATTTGAGTTGTATTTCAGTTTGTTTGTTGTTCCCTCACTAATATATACCCTTGTAAATCTACTTAGTGTAGATACCATTCTTAGTGAGTGTATTGTCCTGAGTGAAAGAGAGAGAGAAAGTAGTTCTGAGTGAAAGTGTGTTTTCTACTTAGATTAGAGTAAACTGAGTGAATATTCTAAATCTAAGGAGAAATAATCTTGTGTCTTTATGATACTGTTCTTAGTGAATTTGGCACCTTTGTGGTGTAACAGTGGATGTAGGAGGATTACAACACCTCTGAACCACTATAAATCTCTATCTCTCTTTATTTAATTTGTGCATCATTCATACTTATATTATTTTTGTGCTTTGTGCTTCATTCATATTTTTCATCATCTGGTCATTTGATTTTTCACTTCACACACTTGTTTATTTCCGCTGCACACAGTGTTAAAATACTCAAAAGTATTACAACACTAACTTTGGTAAGTGTTTGAAACCCACAGACTTTGAATTTCATAAGTCTGCAGCTGCAAACTTTAGTTTTCTAACTCTACAGCTGCAGAGTTCAAAACTGCATAGTTTTGTTTAAGTTTGTTATTAAAATTAGTTTTTAAAAACCAAGGTCTATTCCCCCCCCCCTAGACCTTGGTACACCCTTGGGACCAACAAGTGGTATCAGAGCAGTTGGCTTGCCACTGCTTTGACCAAGTTTTTCAAAAGTTTTTCAAGCCAGATCCATAAGTGTTTTTGAAAAATCACATCTGCATTTATCTCTGGCTCCTAAAATGATGAAATCTAAAGTGCCTATGTTTTCTACAGATGAATATGATGATTGGAAGATCTGAATGCAAGCTCACTTATCTGCTATGAATGATGAAATGTGGTCCATAATAGAGGATGGTCTAATAGTGATATAAAAGGCCAACACTGGAGGAGATTAGACTGGTCTAGCCCAAATCATCCCAAAGCCCAAGAAGGAGTGACAGATGAAGACAAGAGGAGAGCGAACCTCGACAATGTTGCAAGGAACACTATTTACCATTCTTTGGATAAAATTGTGTTCAACAAGATAAAAAGTTGCAAAACTGCAAAAGAGATATGGGAGAAACTTGAGATGATCTGTGAAGGGACTAATCAAATTAAAGAGAACAAGCTTATGATAGTTGTCCAAAAATTTGAGAACTTCAAGATTAAATCTGGAGAAAATCTTGATAAGTTTGATTCAAGATTTATTGAGATACTTAATGAGCTTGAACTACTTGGAAAAGAGTACTCACAAAGGGACATGAACATGAAAGTTCTAAGAGCCCTACCTTCTGAATGGGATATGAAAGTTGTTGCTATGAGAGAATCTAAGGATTTATCCAAAGTGTCTACATTTGAATTATTTTCTAACCTCAAAGCCTTTGAATTTGATATTGACAGGAGGAAAGACAAGGACTCAACTAGCTCAAAATTTACAGCTCTTGTAGCTGCAGAGTCTAATCCAACTGCAGAATCAGACTCAGAAAGTGATGAGATGGCTCTTCTAATTAAGCAATTCAAGAAATTTGCCAAGAGAGCCAACTGGAAGAAGAGTTCACCTAAACAAGAAGGTAAGTCAGTTAAGCCAAATGCTAACTCCAACTATCTTTGTTATAATTGCAGGAAACCTGGACATTTCATCAAAGATTGTCCGTATCCTGAAGCAAAGAAGTATACTGAAGAGGAGAAAGCTGCAAGACTGGAAAAGAAAAAAAAGTTGGATAAAGAAAGAATAAGAGCACTACTATCCGAGTTTGAAAAGACTCAGGAAGAAAGTCCCTCTTCTTCTTCTCACCCAACTGTAGAGTGTGAATCCACAGATTCTGAGGATAATGAAGCACTAATTTGTCTTATGGCAAAGGATGAAGAGGTACAATCCTCATCCAGTTCTTTAACTGAAGAGGATTTTTCCAGTGATATGATTCACTTGCTCCAAAAAGGTTTTGAAGGACTGCTTCACATAAGAAGTGATTATGATGAACTCTTAATAGAAAATCAGAAGCAAAAGCAAAGAATTGAGGAATTACTTATTGAAACTTGTGAAAACAAGCACAAGCTGTCCTCAATGAATGGTTTGCAAGAAGAATTTGATTACTTAAAGATGAGTCATGAAGAACTTTTTGAAGAAGCTGCTTGCAGAATTGCTGACTGCATAGATCTCAAGAATGAAGTTACAATGAAAGACAACATTATTCAAAATGTTGAGGCTGAGAGAGATTATTTCATAAAAAGATTGGATTGCTATGGTAAATCTTCTAGAAAGCTAAAAGCAATGCTTTTACAACAAAGACCCTCTGGAGATATGACAGGCATTGGCTACAATCCATGTGATTGGATGGAATATCTTGAAAAATATGTTCTACCTTTGTAAAACAACAACAAGAGTTCTAGAGAGAAAGCATTCTACTACAAGAACTTGGGGAACCAACTGTCCAAAGATTAGTAAAAAATCTATCTGATGAGAAACAAAAGAAGATTATTGACATTATCTATGGAAAAGTTGAAAATGAACAACATTTGGAAGAAAAGATCAATCTGTACACAGACAAGATCAAATCAATTTGTAAAGAAGAAACTTCGAGTCAAACTTTACAGATAACGATTGTGCTGCCGAAAGCAGTTGTAGACTTCAAAAGGAAAGAAAATTTTAACAAATTCTGAAATGGAAAGAAGTCTACAGATGACAAGAAAGTTGCTCAGGAAGTTCCATACAAGAAAGGCAAATGACCAACTATAGTAAAACTAACTTGGGTGGTTAAGAAAGTCACTGGAGGAGATCCAAATCTCTGGATACCTAGAAACTAATCTTTCAATTTTTGCAGGGACATTTGACAACCACTCCAAAGGAGATATGGTACATTGATAGTGGTTGTGCAAGACATATGACTGGTAATAAAGAAGCATTTTCCAACCTTAGTGAACTAAATGGACCAAGAGTAGTTTTTGGTGATAATACAAGTGGAACTGCCAAAGGTTCAGGTTCAATAAGAAGAGGAAATGTTCAGATCAATAATGTATATCTTGTGGATGGATTGAAACATAATTTGCTTAGTGTAAGTCAATTTTGTGACAAATGCTACATTGTAGACTTTACACCAAACTCATGTATGATCAAAGATGTTGAAACCAAACAAGTCAAACTTTGTGGTACTAGAAAAGGAAATGTGTATATAGTCGAATGGAGCTCAGCTGAAGAGAATGTTTGCTTTGTTGCCAACAACTCTACATATACAAGCTGACTTTGGCATAAGAGACTGAATCACATAAATTTCAAAACCATGAATGATCTTGTGAAGAATAAACTTGTAAGAGGTCTACCAGAGACAAAATTTAAGAAAGACCATCTTTGTGATGCATGCCAAAAAGGAAAGCAAACAAAGAAGACTTTTAAGAATAAGGTCTTTGATGGCTCAAATAAGGTACTAGAACTGCTTCATATGGATCTTTTTGGACCCATAAAACTAGTTAGTATTAGTGGGAAAAAGTATACCCTAGTAGTTGTAGATGATTACTCAAGATTCACATGGACTGTGTTCCTAAGAAAAAATAGTGAGACTCTACAGAGACTGCCTGAACTCATGAGAAAAATTCAAAATGAGAAAGGTTTGAAGATTCTAAAATCAGATCTGATATAGGAACTGAATTTACAAACCAAGTTATTGAGGAGTTTTGTTCTCTCCATGGAATTCATCATGAATACTCTGCAGCCAGAACACCTCAACAAAATGGTGTGGCTAAAAGAAAGAATAGAACTCTGAAAGAAGCTGTTAGAACCATGTTAGTAGAAGCTCATTTACCTAAAAGGTTTTGGGCTGAAGCTACCAATACTGCTTGTTACACACAAAACAGATGCTTAATTAATAAGACACATTCAAAGACCCCTTATGAATTGTGGAAAGGTTTTGTCCAAATATATCTTATTTTCATATTTTTGGATGCAAGTGCTACATTTTGAATAATGGGAAAGACTATCTAAAAACATTTGACCCTAAAGCAGATGAAGGATTCTTTCTTGGATATTCAATAGTAAGCAAAGCATTCAAAGTATTTAATAAAAGGATTATGCTTGTGGAAGAATCTACACATGTTGTGTTTGACGAACCACACATTGCAGATAGAGAAAATCAGAAGATCATTAAAGATTTGCAAAAAGGAGAAAACTCTACAGATAGAACTCTACAGCCATATGTAACAGTTGAAATTCCAGTAGGAATAACTAAACAAGGCAATAGAGAATCTTCTAAAGAGTTGTCAAGGACTGAGGAACACTTGAATGAAATATGACAAGACAATCAAGGTAATATTCCTACAGTGGAAGAGTTGACTGAAGAATTAAATGAATCTACAGTTAATAACTCTATCCATGACCCGTTGAATATGAAATGTCCTAAAAACCATCCCCCTGAACAAGTTATTGGAGAAGTTACTGATAAGGTAAAGACTAGAAGACAACAACATGAAGCTATGTTTGCAAGTTTTCTATCATAGATAGAACCTTCAAATATAGATGAAGCTCTTATGGATGTCAATTGGATACTTGCCATGCAAGATGAACTGAATGGATTTGAAAGAAATCAAGTTTGGGAATTAGTTCCCAGACCAAGGCTCCAAAAAGTAATTGGTACAAGATGGGTATTCAAGAACAAGCTTGATGAAGAAGGTATTGTTACAAGAAATAAGGTCAGACTTGTGGCACAAGGATACTGTCAAGCTGAGGGAATTGATTTTGATGAATCATTTGCACCAGTTGCAAGATTAGAGGCAATTAGGATATTTTTAACCTATGTTGCTCATATGAAATTTACTGTATATCAAATGGATGTAAAGAGTGCATTTTTTAATGGACTTTTGTCAGAAGAAGTTTATGTAGAGCAATCTTCTGGTTTTGAAGACTCTACAGATGGAGACAAAGTCTACAGACTAAGAAAAGCTTTATATGGATTAAAGTAAGCTCCCAGAGCATGGTATGATACTCTATGTGATCATTTAATCAAGAATGGTTTTAAGAAAGGAACGGTGGATAAGACCCTATTTAGACTCAAACATGGTGAAGACATCTTACTAGTTCAGATTTATGTTGATGACATTATTTTTTGATCAACTAATGAAGAACTATGTGGGAAATTTTCACATCTTATGCAAGAAAAGTTTGAGATGAGCATGATGGGAAATCTAAATTTATTTTTGGGATTGCAAGTAAAGCAAATGGATAAGGGAATTTTTATAAGTCAGGCCAAATACACTCAAGAACTGATCAAAAAGTTTGGAATGAGTTGTTCAAAGCCTACATTTATTCCTATGTCCCAATCAACCCTTTTGGATAAAGATGAAAATGGAAAGAGTGTGGATGTTACAATGTATAGAAGATTAATTGGATCTTTGCTATACCTTACAGCTAGCAGACCAGATATCATGTTTGATGTGGGTGTATGTGCTAGATTCCAAGTCAACCCTAAGGAATCACACTTGAATGTTGTGAAAAAGATAATCAAGTACATTAAGTCTACCCAGAATCTTGAATTATAGTATTCAAAAGAGGGTGGAATAGACTGAAAGGTTACACAGATTCAGACTTTGCTGGATGCAAAGTTGACAGGAAAAGTACTAGTGGGATATGTCAATATCTTAGACAAAGATTAGTTTCCTGGCATAGCAAGAAACAAAATTCCATTGCAATATCTACAGCTCAAGCAGAGTATATAGCTGCAGGAAGCTATTGTGCACAAATTTTGTGGATGCAATACCAATTGAAGAATTATGATATTGAGTCAAAGAACACCACTATATTCTGTGACAATACAAGTGCCATTGCTATCACACAGAACCCTGTTCTTCACTCAAGATCAAAGCATATTGATGTGAGACATCACTTTATTAGAGATTATATTGAGAAGAAAGATATCAAAATGGAAAAGATCCATACAGATCTTAATCTTGCAGATATCTTTACCAAACCCCTATGTGAATCAAGATTTTCTACTTTGAGAGGTGAACTAGGAATGTTAGAGTTATGAGGAAATCACTCAGGAATGAAGTACACAGTTGAAAATTCTCAATAGAAAGTCAAAAAGTTATGATAAGTTACTCAAATATAAGCTTAAAGTATGCAGATGCAGACTTAAGTTTACAGATGCAAACTTTAACTAACTGCAGACTATTCTAAGAGGGGTGTATTGGTTATAGAGTCTATAGAATTTTTTTAGACTTTTAAAATTTGGGGGTATTCAATCTAGTTTTTCAAAAGTCTTTAAAAATCCTGAGGTATTCTATACAGATTTTAAAAAGTCTTAAAAATCTTTAGGTATTCAATAATCTATGGATTTTAATACTCCACGGATTTTCTTAGATTTCCCTTCCAAAATATGAATAGATTTCACTCTCCAAAATCTCTTCTAATAACCAGAGATTTCTACGGATTTTAAATAGTCCTAAAAAAATCTTTAGGTATTCAACAATCTATGGACTTTCTTAGATTCTCTTACATTGGGATGTCAACGGGGCGGTACATGGATGGGGGGTTATTCCCCATCTCTGTCCCTGCAAAATAAATGGGGAAAATTTTCCCCCCATCCCCGCCTCGCTCCGGGGATCCCCGTCTCGAGGGGATTTCCCGTTCCCCGCCTAATTATTTTTTTTATCTCATTTTTAAAATATAAAAAAATATTTAAATTAAAAAATTTGATAATACACAACAATTACTTTAAGTTGGTGTTAAAAAAAAGCTAATTTAAACAATTTGAAGAACCGCTAATTCTAATATTTTTAATTAACATATATACTAAAGTGAAAATAATATAATTTGGAACTAATACCATAATTTTAAATAAATAATGTAATTTTTAATAAATAATTAATTGAGTAGGAAACTATGAAATATTTATTTGTAATTTACTTTAACATTAAAATTATATATAAATATATTAATTATATGAAAAATAATGGGGCTCTCCGCGGGGAACGAGACGGGGATCCCCCGCGCTGAGAATACTATCCCGGTCCCCACTTACGGGGCAAAAAATTCCCCGTACCTGTTTGCTTTGGAGATTACCCGCCCCGTTGTCAAGTCTACTCTTCAAAAAATATAAATAAATTTTACTCTCCAAAATCTCTTCTAACAACCTGAGACTTCCAATGAGGGCGAGGTATAACAGTGATGGAAATGAAGATAAAATAATAATGTATTTTTTTAACTAATGTATTTTTATTTTTTTTTTCTAAATAATTTGGATAACTCTTTTTTTTTATATACAAGTGTGTCACATATATATTTGCATCAATGGTTCCAGCGCTGGAGTCTATGGAAATCCATGTAACTCAATAAAAATATGTATTCCACAATCCTGTAAAGTCTATGAAAATCCAAGTAAATCAATAAAAAAAGTCAGTCAAACTCTGCAGGGAGTCTATAGATTTTCTAAATCCATCGACTTTTTAAAGTCCAAAAAAATTTAATAGAATCCCAATTGAATACACCCCTCTAAATGAAGAGTTCTAACTGCAAACTTCAAACTGTAGATTTAACCTTTGACTTGTACATTCTTAGGCATTAATTGCGTACACTACTAAATTCCAAATACTTGTACTTGACTGTGCACAGAATTTTGGATTTATTGTTCCAGGTTTTTAATTGATAAAATCGTACTGGACAGTGTACATTTATACATTGACTTTCAAAATTGGATTTTATTTATTTCACTTTTAAGCCGTTGATCTTTTAAGTGAATAAATATTCCAAACATTTTTTACCGTTGATTTCCAAAATTATAGGAAAAATTGTTGCCAATGTTAAAATTTTCCTTGATCTTTGTGCGCATATATATATGACCCTTGGTTCAATATTGGTTCATTTTTCATTCTTGCACTTACACCTTTCACATTCTAAGCTGCAAACCTTGAACCAAAACTTTGTTCGATTCTAAAATTACCAAGAAATCATGAAGATACTCTTTGGTTCTTTGTTTGATTTCAACGCTCTAATCGATGCCCTAGATAAGTCTGAAGTTATGGCTCACATATTCAGACGCATCAAGACCCAAGGTCTGGAATACATTTTGACAAATAAGCCCGAAGGATATGATGATGTGTTGCCCCAAAAATTCTACGAAACTGCTTCGTATACGGATGGGAAAAACTACATCACCGTTGTTATTGACGGAGTTCATGTGAAGATCACCATTGGTGTGATAAGTGAAGCTTTGAAGATTCCTTATGGAGGACTTCACTTCACAAAGTTCGATTTTGAGAATGAAGATATCATCTACTACAACAAGTTCACTGGAGGTTTAGATTTGCCTGAAGATTGGAATAGACACTTCAAGAAGAACAAGTTGTCAAAGAAATATGTCTACCTCTATGAAGTCATGGACAAAGCTCTTCTCAATAGGACTGGAAGCCATGATGATGGTCATGAGATAGCTTGGGACTTAATGATTGCCTTTGATAAAAGAGAAAAGGTAGATGTAAGCTCGTTGATCTTTAATATGATTGCCTATAATGTGTCAAAACCTGGCAAGACTAAAGGATTTGGACTGTTTTTGAACTACATATTGAAACACCTGGGTATTCCATTGTTTCAAACTTGAGGTCATGTACCCATATTTGTACACAGGATTATTGGATTAGGAAAGTTCAAGAGAGGTGCTGCAAATGCTCCTCTGGCTGCTAAGAAGAAGCAAAAGAAGTCCAAAATTGTTGAAACCTCAAAGCCCCCAGTTGTTCACTAATACAAATCTAAAGTTAAGAGAAAGCTTGAGCTCGTTGATGAAGATGATACTATAATTCTCAACAACAAGGAGATTTCAAAAGAAATGAGGAGAAAAAGAAGACATTCTAAGGAAGCTATGGAGTCTACAGCTCATATGACTAAGTCTACAGATGCAGACTTAGAAACTGCAGCTGAGACTGATGTAGGAAAGAAGATCATTGTTAAGGAAACTCATGATATAACAACTTCTATACCTGCAGACTTGACAAGACAGGATGTTACAAAGAAAGTGAAAGAGTTCCTATTGGAAGAAGGATCTGCAGACATGGATTTAGAAGATGAGCAATTGTCTGCAGAGCATGTGCAACAACTGCAGAGATATGAGAAGTGGAGAGATCTGAGAAATAGACTGGAGATTCTTAAGAAGAAAGAACAAGAGGAATTTTTATGGATTCAAGAGTGGAGCAATACTTCAAACATTGAAGAACTCTTGGACAACAAATTTTTCTTCAAGATGATTGCTGAATTGAAGAAAAGGCAGATTTTAGAGAGAAAGACCCTTGAAGCCAAGAAGGCAAAAGGAAAGGAAGTGGTATTTGAACACCCAAGAGGAAAACCATTGAGCAAAGCTGCAGCTGAAGCTTTGAGAGTAGTTTTAGCCAACGAACGGATGATAAAGCTATAATCCCTGGAGTGGAACTACTATCTGCAGCTGGAGAAGAAGAAAGCTCAGATGAGGAAGACATTCCTCATGTTGGAGATGTTGGTGGAAGCTCAGTTGTGCCACCAAGTCCATCTATGGAAGATTTATCTAATCTCAACACCTTAGTTGAAGGAGTACAGATTGCTGCTCAAACTGGATTATTAAGTGAGAAAGACACTAAGGAGAATGATGAGGAAGTAGATAAAGAGAAAGATATCAAAGATGGAGATGATGATACTGAGAAAGCTAATAATAAATCTCCATGTAAGCCTGAAGGCCTGAAGAAATGAGGAAATGATGATAATGATGATGCTGGAAATGGTGGCTTGCCACCCCAAGGAGGACAATGTGTTGCAATCTTATCACTTGAACCAAAAGCAAGTGAGGCAGAGTCTACAGAAAAGATTGCTCAGGAGTCTGCAGATGGGACTCAGCAGTTGTTGCCTACTGGCAATTTGGGTAAGGACTTTGAAACTTTTAAAGCCTAATCTACCTTCATTGTTTTAGACATTACTGACCCATCTACACCTTTAGGTGAAGAGACCATGACAGAGAAGGATTTTGATGACTATTTAAAGGAATTAGCTACACCAGATGTGCCTACTCCTTTAACCCAGAAAAGGAAGACCCCTGCCCCTCCCAAGACTGATTCTAAGAGACATAAAATTGTTGAAGGAAAAGGAAATTCTGAGATTGTGCTAAGAACCTCTGAAAGTGAAGAGGAGGATATTCTTGAAGATGAAGAGATTATGAATAATGAAGAAATTTTGAAGAGAGTGACCAAGATTGAGACTACTGTGGAAGAAATGTCAAAGAACATCAAGGATGAATTAAGAAGAATCCCTAATCACATTATTTCTAAAAAGATCAAAGAAGGAATTCAAGATATGCTGACCAAGCTCTTTGAGAAGGCAAAGGAAGAAAAACTGCAGATTCAAGCAAAGTTCAAAGAATACATTGAGAACCTTGTGAATATGCACTTGGTAATGAAGAAAGAGCTACAGCAAAAAGATGAGATGATTGCTGACTTGAACAAGACCCTTGAAAAAGTTCTGGATGATAACAGGCTCATCAAAGATGTTATTGTTGTAATCAATAAGAACATCAGTTCTCTAGCTGTAAATTCCAATAAGATGGAATCCAGCCTAACTGCAAAGATGGATACCCTCCTAGGATATTTTGCTGATGGCAAAAAGGGGGAAGATGCTAGTATATCCATGGAGTTAGTGGGGAAGCCAGATGAGAATCAAGTTTTTTATAAAGCCCTAACCAACATTCAAAATCTTCAAGGAAGTTTTGAGAAGGAATTGAATCAAGCATTCACTGCTGGATTGAGTAGTTTTGAGAAACCTGTAGGAAATGTGTCTTTACTTGCAAGGCCGCAAGAAAAGCCTCAAGGACAATTTCATAGAAGAATTATCAAACTTCCACAAAGCCATAAACATATTGGTAAATGGGAAACTAAGGTGATTCAGAGGAGAGAAGCTAAATTGCAAGCTTCTAGAGTACAAGAGAGGACTATTCAACCTATTTCTGCCTTTACTCAAAAACTGTTGGGAACTATTCAGGGTGAAGACTTTGAGAATCCTACAGTAGAGAGAGACTTAGTGCCTGCAGACCTGGTTTCGGCAGCTGAGGTGAAGCCTGCAGCTAAAGTGGTAGAGGAGTCTGCAGCCATTATTGCTGAGGAAGATGAGAGTATGGTAGTAAGGACCAAGAATTTGATGGAAGAATTTAAGAAGATTGGTCCCCTACATCCATTACTCAAGAAACTTTCAAGTCTCTCGGACAAATTCAAACTCTTTAAGACCCTGAAAGGACAAGGAACTCTTCACACAAGAGACAATGCTAAGTTGCTCAACAAGATAGAAGGTGGAGATCAAAGGAAGCAAGCTGCAAAGAAGAAGATGCCTAAAGATTTGTCACCCAGATCCAGAGCAAGAAAGGAAGAGGAAGAAGCTGAAAGTGCTAGGATCGAATTCGAGATGTTAAAAGCCTATGAAGAGGAAGACATGAAGAATGCTGCATTGATTGCCCAAGGGATCATTCCAGAGAGTCCTGAGAGGAATGATTCTGATTAAGAAGATGTTGATCCTAAACACAGAAGGAGGTAAGATGGTTAATATTTAGTCTGATTTAGGAAGAATTGTAATAGATTTCCAGACTTGTAATGATCATGCAAAAGAATACAATTCTCCCTATATCATATGATTTTTGTTTATCTCTTTATGCAATTTTAGTCTTTCAATATTTTGTTTGAAGGTTTTGCCATCATCAAAATAGGGGGAAATTGTTAGGATATTTTAGTCCTAAGGATGTTCTTCTAGATTTTGATAATGTCAAAATATAAATTCTTGCGAAAACTAACATTGCAGGTACATAAAGAAATGAAGAACTTAAGAGATGGAAAGTCTACATCTGCAGAATTGGATAAAGACTCTACAGTTAGTTCAAGACAAGTCTACATCTGCAAAGTTGAAGACAAGTCCACAGCCGAGAAGTCTACATCTGCAGAGTTAAGGACTGCAAGTTATAAACTTGAGATTAGTAAGACTAATTAAGTGTAGTACAATCTGTACATTCACCTACTTAGTTTGAAATGTCTCAGAGTTTATCAGAGCTAATTACTAGCTAGTAGAAACAAGTGTCTCAGTGATTAAAAGCTCTTTGAGCAGTCATCACTAAAAGAAAACTTGTACTACTTCAAGTACTAAGCTATATGACAAGAAGCTTTTATTAGCTGAAGTCAAAGCTGAAAGAGAAGCTATTTCAAATTATTTTGAATCCCTCCAACGGCTAGAGGACCCCTCAAGACTCCTATAAATAGGAGAGGTGATTAGGCGTGAAATTGTCATGATTCGTAGCCAAAAATGCCCTAGTTTTGGTCGATTTTGTTGAGTATTTAGAGTCAATTGAGTATTATTTCTACACATTGATGAATTTATCTCTTTGATGCTCATAGGTGAATCGAGGGTGAAAAATGGAGTTCGTAGGACTTTGAATCGACTCAAACGGATGTCCGGATGAGAAGATATCGAAGAAATACGATTGGTATTGGTGCGCAAGAAGAAAAGTATCAGTTGAAGAAGAAGGAGAGCCACTCGAGTGGAGTCACTCGAGCGCCACTGCTCGAGCATGTTGCTCGAGCGCTGAAATTGTCCAGAGAAATTTTTCCATTCGAACTACTCGAGCACCACGCTCGAGCATGTTGATCGAGCGTCCAAAACCAACAGAGAAATTCGACCACTCGAGCATATTGCTCGAGTACCGAAATCGTCCAGAGAGTTTCGCCCACTCGACCAGCTTGAGCACGAGCACTCGAGCCTCTACTTCATTCGACCTACACAGCTCGAGCGCCCCCGCTCGAGCAGGTGCTGCTCGAGCACTTCCATATTTTTTGCTTCCGGATTCATTTTTCGGCCCATGAGTTCCCGATTCGGCCCGATGCTTATATATACTTATTCCGAACTCGTTTTTGGGGATTATCACATACCACTTGATACCACATCACTTTAAGAGTGAGTTTTTGGAGAAAGAAAGAGGAGAAGAGACGAGCAAGCTTAATTTTCAAGTGTAATTGAGGTTTATTTACGAATTCATAGTTCGGTTTTGATTTTTAGTTTCTTTCCTAAAGTTCTTTGTTCTTGAATACTTGAGACTTCGTTTTATTAGATTAATATCAGTTCTTAGCATTTATTTCTTTAAACCCTAGTTTATGTTTAATAATTTCTTAGTTAAAATCATTATGTTCATGTTCGTTACTTCTTCGATTGTTTTTATTTCCGTAAAAACCATGTCTAGCTAAAACCCTTGTATGCTTGGGGTAGGATGAACTCGTAGAAGTAGGATGTGGGTACGTATTTAGGGTAATTCGTGACGTTTAGTTTAAATTCTCTTAATTAATGAATTCTTAAAATCAATCTTAACTTTACCTTTAAATTTGGTTCGAAAAGTGTTCGAGAGAGGACGGCCTTATCACTCTTTAACAACTAGTAGTCTTAATGAGAGGGTTTAGAAAGGGTTAATTAATCTACCGGTTTATCTAGGGAGGACAACCACATCACCTTAGTTAAATTAGGGTCTCGTTAATTAAGCACGATCTATTAACTTGTTAGTGGATTAGTGAAGTCGATTGTTAGGATAAAGTATTAGGGTTTGAATTCTTGAGCTTTTATTTTACAATCTTTTACTTAGGTTATTTCTTGCGCGTCACGGTTATTCTGATTATGTACCTGCTCCGTTAGTATACGTAGGAATTCCTATCCAGAGCATCACCATCTCATATTTGAAAACAAACTGTAGACAATTAATTTAATTCTTTCTTTTGCCTTAGTAGAGTATTATAGCTTAGATTTTATTTCTTTAAAAATTAAAAAACATACACTCATATTAACTACGACGTGTAGATCTTCAGGGATCTATTCGCATACTCACCTTCCCTTGGGTTCGATAATACTTGGTCCCTATACTTGCCCATACTACAGTGAACCCATACTCTTGTGGGGAAACTACTAGTACAAAGTTAGTATTTTTGGTTTAAGTCAATGGCGCCGTTGCCGGGGATGGTGATGTATGTCATTTGAATAGGACTTGTAGATAGCTTAGTAGTTAGTAGTGAATGCTTTATTTTTCTGTTTTATTCTTACGTGTTCGGCAGTTGCATTTTTATTCTTTTATTAGTGTTTCAGGTTTATGAAAATACGCTCGCAAGGTGATACGAGTGAAGAGAGACTATAGCTAGATCCTGAGACATAAGCAAGAAGAAACCGAGCCTTTTTAAGAAGGATGTATGATGCCGGAGGAGAGAATGAAAATATGGACATCAGTAATGAGTTGGATGATGCTGCGGCTGAGTTCAATCAGGCAGTAGAACGGGTTGAGGGCACTGGAGGGAATGGCAGTCGGAATCAAGTCCCGTTAGGGGAAAGCTAGAGCCAAAACCCGGGTACACAGAACGTAAACCATCCAGCTCATAACCTTGTCCAACATCCTCAGAACAACCCTGGATATCCACAGAACAACTTCCCACAAAACAACTTACCTTATGTTGGCCCCACTAGTTAGATTAATTGCGGAAGCTTAAGTTAAATGTCTTTCAAATTCTTTTTACAAGAATACAAAATTAATAAGAGAATAAGTGAATGAAAGCAATAAAGAACACAAGATATATAGTGGTTCGGATTTGAATATCCAACGTCCACTCTCCCTTTATCCAAGGGGTCTCACTATCAACTAACTCACTTACTTACTTCACTGGAATTGGGAAGTACCAGTTCCTTCTTACAACCTCTTTAGATTTAACTTCAATCTAAAGATCAACAGCCTTCAACCTTATTTGGTAGATGAACAGGTTGAGGTTTCAACAACTCCTTAAGAGTAGATGTATAATATGAACAATAAGAGTGCCTAGAATGATTATCAAAAGCTTAGATGGACTTATGCGCGTATGGTGTCTCTCTAGAGCTTTTTCTTGAACTGCACTCTTGTATTTATAGAGGGGATTAGGGCTAGCCGTTGGAGAGCTAATCCAATCAGATCCTCTATTTAAGAAAGCCTTAATCAATCGATTCCCTAATTGATTGATTGGGTTGGTGGGATCCTTGGATTGATTATCTTCAAAACTTTCCAATCCTGATCTTGTTGACTTGATTTGAATCACCAACGGTCAATAGCTTCCTCTGCCTAACTCTGATTCTCTCCAGAGAAGGCAAGACCAGACACCAGGCAACCTCGGTGTCTTCTGGTCCTAATCTAGTGAACAACCAGAATACTCAGTAGAAACAGGAGATCAAACTGAGCATCTTTTGTTCCACCAGACTCGTCTGGTCCGGACTCGTCTGGTCTGGGGAAGGTCCTCTGCCTCTGGTCAGATCTAATCTGGTGAAGTCTTCTGGTGGAGTCCTCTGGTGAAGTCCTCTGGTGGGGTCTTCTGGTGACTCTTCTGGTGAAGTCTTCTGGTCTGGCAGTTCCCCCTAGACTAAGTCCTAATCTAGATCATCATCTGGCTAACAGGTCCAGATGGTCCTATTACATCTTCTGGTTTGTTTTAACTCATCAAAACTAACAACTTTTATCCTAACAATTTCTCCCTTTTTGATGGAGTTAAAACACTACCAGAACTGATCACAAAGTAAGACTTAAACAAGAAAACAGTAAAGGATAAGACCTTAGAATAGATCTTATCAGACAAACAATTAAGACAACAAGAGGTTGTCTTTTGAACAGAGAAGATATGATATTTTCATTGATAATAAGGACAAGATGATTACAAATTACATTGAAGTTCAGAGTCCTATTCTATGCATATCTCCTGTTTTCCTTGGGCACAAGGAACCAATCAAGGAACATATCTTGGACGGCCTTCAACTCTGCAGAAGACGTTGGAGTGAAGTTCACCAACACCTTTGTCTTGTACAGTCTCTTCAACTCAGCCCAATCAACCTGGTCTCCTGCCATGGGAGTGTTAAGATAAGTGAACTCAGGGGCAGTCACCTCCAGGTTGAACTCAATGGTAGAGTCCATCAATTGTTTGTACAACTCTGCATCATAAGCTTGCATCCAGGTGTGAAAGGTTCTGTTGATTAGCTCATCATCCTCTGGTGCTGGCCTCTGGATATAATGTTGGATGAACCAGAGAGTCTTTGCCTCCTTCCATTTCTCAATCAAGGGCACAGGCACAGTAGAGTCAAAAGACCCTTCTGTCCTGAGAGGCAGAATGTTCATCACTTCAATGGGAGTTTTCCTCCTCTGACTAGAACCACCTGCACCAGAAGAAGCACCAGCTTCTCTGCTCTTCTTGTTTTGCCTCATAACATATCTGTGCCTCTGCTCTTCATCTATGTTCTTCCTGATCCTTGCCTGCTTCTCCTCTAGAGTCTCTTCTTTGTATCTCTTCTGAGCTTCTTCAACAACAGTCTCAAGGAAGCTTTTCTTGACTTTCCTGATCTTCCTCTTTGCAGGTCCAGAGATGGAGATTGGATCCGGCTCAGCTTCTGACTCCTCTTCTGCAGCAAGCTGCTTAGCCATGGAAAGAGATTTGAACTCCTCTTTCTTCTTCTTCTGCAACTCAGCCTGGGCCAATGTGTTCTCCAGCAGGTCCAGACGAGCTCCATGACTGAAAAGGGTTTCATTAGTGGTCTTCGCCAGATCAGTTCTGGCCTTCTCTTCCCCCTTTTTAACTTCATTAGTGGCTGAAGTAGATGGACTGACGTTGCAACGAGCTTCGAAAGCTTGAGCCAAATGTGTAGCCGAGAGGCATCATCACAGACGTAACAAGAAGGACAACGGATGGCATAGTGTGGACCACGATAAATCTGACAACGTGGGGGATGTTTGTTATGTGGAGGGCCTGCATAGGACACTACAAAAAAAAACACTGTTCTGCGACGGAATTTGCGACGGACACGAATCCGTCCTTAAAACACCCGTAGCTAATTTTTGCGACGGATTTCGCCATCCGTCGCAAATTACCGACGGATAAATCCGTCGCAAAAGTGGTGGGTCAGACCCGGCCGGGTCACACAGAATATGCGACGGACTGTAGTCCGTCGCAAATCTTTCGGGTCAGACCCGTTCGGGTCAACAACATTTGCGACGGCCAAATTCCGTCGCAAATGTTTATATATTTTTTTTCCTGTTATAATTTGCGACGGAATTTGGCCGTCGCAAATTACCGAGCCTATACAAAAAAAAAAGTGGCTCGCATGGCTCGAGCCCGGGCACCCGGGGCTGGCGGGGCGGGCGCGGACCACTGGGCCACCCGACCCATTCCTTGATATATGCGGCCCACCTTCTATACTAGTCTTATTAGGCCTTGAACAATTAATCCATTTTTACGTCCAAGGGGAATCGAACACGGGACCTCTCGTGCAAGAGGAGGGGGCGCGCGCCACTAGGGCACAAGCTACTTTCGTTCATTTTTATGCAATTAATTGTATATGTATTCAAATTAAGTCATTTTTTTTATAATTCACCAAATTAATTTCTTTTCGTATCTAAATTGTTTATTAAAATATTTTGCCCAACTATTTTTTTTATTTTGTAAAATTATTTATTTCGACAATGCATAATTTTATAATTCGTTCATTTGTACGCAATTAATTGTATATGTATCCAAATTGACTCATTTTTTTTCTATAATTCACCAAATTAATTCATTTTTGTTTCTCACTTGTTTTTATAAATGTTGTGGCCATTTAATTTTTATTAGTTTGGTAAAATTATTTATTTCGACTCCCACTTAAAATTATAATTCGTTCATTTGTACGCAATTAATTGTATATGTATCCAAATTGACTCATTTTTTTTCTACAATTCACCAAATTAATTCATTTTCGTTTCTAACTTATTTTTATAAATATTGGGGCCATTAACTTTTTATTATTTCTGTAAAATTATTTATTTCGACTCCCGCTTAAATTTATAATTTGTTCATTTGTATGCAATTAATTGTATATGTATCCAAATTGACTCGTTTTTTTTTTCCATAATTCACCAAATTAATTCATTTTCGTTTCTCACTTGTTTTTAGGGGTGAAAACGGATCGGATACGGACGGATAGTGCTTATACCGTATCCTAAACCATATTTTTTTCTCGAATTCGGAGTCGGATACGGAAAAGCCGGAATCGGATACGAATTCGGAATATTCGATATACGGATACGGGACGGATATCGGACGAATCCGGGCCGGATTCAAATAACTATAATCGGATAATATATTTCATACGAAAATCATCAAAATGTGATTGAAACACATAAAAAGAAACCACCTATTCAATATTTCATAGAAGTTCTAATGCAAATTATAAAAATTATATGTACTGCTAATAACATGAAACTAATAATATTAGAATTTAGAAGGGGACTGATATTATATTATTATATATATAATATATATATATATTAATATAAAATAAAATATATTAAAAAAATCCAGATATCCGGATATCCGGATTTGATATCCGGATAATATCCGATAAAATATGGTAAAAGTCGAATACGGTCGGATATTCTGTATTCCGAATCCGATTCCGAATCCGAAGTCAACTATCCGTATCCGATTCCGTATCCGTCCGGATACTAATTTTTTATACCGAATTCGATACCGACCGGATACGACTCCGGATCGGTCGGGAAATATCCGATCCGTTTTCACCCCTACTTGTTTTTATAAATTTTGTGGCTATTTAATATTTTTTTGGTAAACTTATTTATTTCAACTCCCGTTTAAATTTATAATTCGTTCATTTGTACACAATTAATTGTATATGTATCCAAATTGACTCTTTTTTTTTTTAAAATTCACCAAATTAATTCATTTTCGTTTCTCACTTGTTTTTATAAATTTTGTGGCTATTTAATATTTTTTTGGTAAACTTATTTATTTCAACTCCCGTTTAAATTTATAATTCGTTCATTTGTACACAATTAATTGTATATGTATCCAAATTGACTCATTTTTTTTTTCAAAATTCACCAAATTAATTCATTTTCGTTTTTCACTTATTTTTATATATGTTGTGACCATTTAAATGAAACTCACGAGGTATATAAATGAATAATAGAACAACATGATCTAAGATCATGTATATGTTTGCTACAAGTAATTAATTAATTAACACTGAATCTAAGCATTCCCGGTCACAAGGTTTCCGCCATTATTACAGAGATAATGAGGGATAATCTAGAGGAGAATACAATGAAGTTCAAACTCGTCTCGTCGCAGCGGAAGCAGTACTACTTGGATGAGTTTCGGGTATATATAGGCAAATATTTTTAAATCAACTTATTTCCATATATATACCCGAAACTCATCCAAGTAGTACTGCTTCCGCTGCGACGAGACGAGTTTGAACTTCATTGCGTTCTCCTCTAGATTATCCCTCATTATCTCTGTAATAATGGCGGAAATCTTGTGACCGGGAATGATGCTACAAAAATTGTTCAAAAAACATAAATAAATTGTTCAAAAAACATAAATAAATTATTCAAAAAACATAAATAAATTGTTCAAACTGACTCTCTTTTCTCTCCCTCTCCACTCTCTCTCTCTCTCTCTCTCTCTCTCTCTCTCTCTTCATGATCTTCTGAATGATGGTTCACTATTCCAGTGATCCACCAAACCATCCCATATCGATCGTCCGTCTGGTGCTCGACCCAACTCCACCCGATCCTCACGCTCCCACCGCTTCTTCAGGCCGTAGATAATATTTTTGTACCGTTCTTGCGCTTTCGTACAGAACAATTGGTACATAATACTATCGTTGGCAGGGTCCCAAACGCACCGCCTCTGCAAATAAATTAAAATAGAATATTAACGAATAAATTAAAAAATTAAAAGTTAAATTAAAATCATAATAAATAAATTTATTATACTTTGAAGTCATCAAAGTACTCCATCCTCTTTTGCTCGGACACTTGACTCCACGAGTGGGCACCATACTCAAACTGTCTCATCCTAATGATTTGTGAGACGATTGAGCTAGTCTCATGGGCTGGAAGCAGTCTGTGACAACAAAATTAAAAAATCAAGTTAATTATATTAATATATATAATTAAAAGTATACATAATTCATTAAAAATACTTGTTGTCGACTATGATGACAGTGAGAAAATTATCTTGACCTGGGTTCATCTGTAATAATTTTAAATTCAACTAATAAAATCAATCAACTAATATTATTCAACTAAACTAAAATCAATCAACTAATAATATTATTTTGTAAAATTATTAAACTTAAATCAAGCAACTAATATTATTCAAACTACCTACTCAACTAAATTCATTCAACTAAATTAAAATCAATCAACTAATATTATTTTGTAAAATTATTAAACTTAAATCAAGCAACTAATATTATTCAAACTACCTACTCAACTAAATTCATTCAACTAAACTAAAATCAATCAACTAATAATATTATTTTGTAAAATTATTAAACTTAAATCAAGCAACTAATATTATTCAAACTACCTACTCAACTAAATTCATTCAACTAAATTAAAATCAATCAACTAATATTATTTTGTAAAATTATTAAACTTAAATCAAGCAACTAATATTATTTAAAATCATTAAACTAAAATCAAATAACTAATATAATTCAAACTACCTACTCAACTAAATTCAATCAACTAATATTATTTTGTAAAATTATATATTAAACTTAAATCAAACAACTAATATTATTTAAAATCAAACAACTAATATTATTTAAAATCAATTAACTACCTACTCAACTAAATTCAATCAACTAATATTATTTTGTAAAATTATATATTAAACTTAAATCAAACAACTAATATTATTTAAAATCATTAAAATACCTACTCAACTAAAATCAAACAACTTATAAATATTATTTTGTAAAATTATATATTAAACTTAAATCAATTTACTAATATTATTTTGTAAAATTATTAAACAATTAAACTAAAATCAATCAACTAAAATTATTTTGTAATATTATTTAAACATGCTTAACAATTAAAAATTAACAAATTACTAAAACAATTCAACTAAAATCAAACAACTAAAATTACTAAAATTAAAAATATAATATAAACTTAACAATCCAACTAAATTCAATTCTAAACTTAACAAATTCTAAACATGCTTGGAAATTAAATTTTAAACGGTAAAAATAAAGAAAACTTACGATTTAATGAAGAAACGAGCACTCGGTTGGGACGGATTGGCTCTACAGCGACTGCACCTGACTTCTCCCTCTTTTTCCTCTCTTTTTCCTCTTCTTTCTCTTACTCTTCTCGCCGGTTGCGCTGTGCTTTATATAAGGCGAAAAAATTTGCGACGGACGCCTGTCCGTCGCAAATTGCCCCTGAAAGACGTTTTTTAGTATTTGCGACGGTCAAGCCGTCGCAAATGTGAAATTTAAAATTTTGCGACGAACAATCCGTCGCAAATTAGTCAACGCGACGTTTCCCGAAAGGTCGGGTGAATATTTGCGATGGAATAGGTCGTCGTAAATTCGAAGTTAAACATTGCGACGGCAATATCCGTCGCAAAATAGTCAAGTGGACCGTTTCCCCAACGAGTATTTTTTACCGGGTCATTTTGCGACGGACACGTCCGTCGCAAATATGAAATTGAAATTTGCGACAGCTAATCCGTCGCAAATTTTATCGGTATGCAACAAAGTTAATGGACCCCACACTTTGCGACGGACTAGCCGTCGCAAAACAGTGCAGTTTGCGACGATTTTTTTTTCCGTCGCAAGACAATGTTTTTTTTGTAGTGGGAGTTATTTCCATAATAAGAAAAGGATGAACCACGTGCACTACCTGAGGGTTGTGAAATATTGCTGTTTCGATCCTCCGGACGGTGTATGGCCTCCCCAATCAGATGAGCGATTTGCGATAAAAGCGGCTTGTGGTGGAGAATCATTAGCCATCACACAATCATTTAATTCGTATGTTTTTACCTGTTGAAGGAGTTCTACGAAACCCATATTGGGAAGAAGGGTCATACGTAAACCGGCGAAGCCACGAAATTTGGGGCCAAGTCCCCGTAAAAATCAGTGGCATTTATCTACATCAGGAACCAGATGACCTATTACAGCTAGCTGTCACACAGAGCCTTGAAGGATCGTCCGTATTCAGTGACAGTCGATGTTCCATGCTTGAGAAGTTGAAGTTCGTCACGTAGGTGATGGGCACGAGACGGCGAGGCATGGCTGAAAGTAGCCTCCAACGCAACCTAGATGTCACACGCACTACGGATTCCAACCACCTCTGCCATAGACTCCTCGATAAGGGAGGAGAGGAGAAGACTGCGAGCAATGCCAAGTAGAAAGTTCAGGATTGGGAACATCCTTATTGGCGAAATCCTTGGCGGCGCGACGATTGTAGTAGAGCTTTGCACACTATAGCATAGGCTCTACTTGGGACTTCCATAAAAGATAATTGGTTGACGTTAGTATCAGAAGAAGATGGAGTGGAGGAGGACATGATCGGACATCGTATTCGTGGTCTGAAAAGAAGGAATTTAGAATTGGTACAGCGTATATATATAGTAGATTATGGAGAAAGAGAAAAGGTTGAGGCGGTGGGATGTTAATCCTTACGGGAATGTGCAACAACTTTTTGAAAATTGAGATGGTGGGAAAAGAATTTGGGAAGAGATATTAGTGTATTCAATGCCGTGAATTGGTGATTCATTTCCACTCTATATTATATAGGAGATTACAACAACTTTTACAAAGAAATAGAGATTACATCAAGATACACAGAATATTTATATAATGCAAATGGATCTCAAATCTAGAATATTCTCTATTAAAAGTATCATTAATCTCATTAGAAATATCATTAATTTGAGTTTTTTATTTTTACAATAATTACAATATAATATCACTGAACCGGATCAATGGTACTTCTAATGAGATTAATAATATTTTAAAATTGTCATGATAAGCTTATCATGAATCATTTTTATATAATACTTTGCTCTTTTTTTAACAGTAATTTTATTTTTTCCACCCTATAAGCCTAAACCACAACACAACACAACACACATGTCTCTCTTGTGTTCGATCGATTTTTTTTCAGAACTCATTATGACAAATGAAATATATAAACTAATAATATTAAATAAAAATATCAATTTTAATCTCTAAATAAAAATAAGCACATGATATAATAAAAATTTAGCCATTTTGTCTATAGTTATAACGACAAAAAACTACTTCATCCTATTCATAATAAATGTTTTTTTAAAAAGAGTTCGCCCTATTATTCCCCTCCCCCCACACACACACACACATACACATATACACAGTGATGGATCTAGAATTTTTTTGTGACGGGGGCACAAAAAAATACAATTATATACTAGCTCTGTCCCGATTTTATTTTCTCATTCTACTATTCACCCCCTATAAATATTTCTAAATTACATATCATTGTACTAATAATTATACATAAGAACATCTTTATTTTGTCTCATTCACTTTATTTTGTCTCATTCACTTACAAATTAAAATTTATTTAAAATATACAAATTAATTATTTTATCCATTTAATATATACAAATTAATTCGAAAAATAAAACTGGAACGGAGGGAGTAATATATTATCAAGAAGTTCTTTCTACATAATAGCTCAAGCCCAATTACTCTATCCGTTCCAATATTGTTTGTCTCATGCATGCATAATTGACATTGATTTTATAAAAAAATATGTAATGAATAGAGGTAATTTGATAAATTTTATTTGTAAAATAAATAAAATGGTTTAATTGAGTGTATGTATAAGCCCTACAAGTAATGACATTCTGTGACTACAATTAAAACCTACGAGTTTCACAAACTAAAATATATGTATGACATGATTCATTATAAACACTCTAAATATATATATATATATATATATATATATATATATATATAATAAAAATGGGGGCACGTGCCCCCACTGTGGCGTACGTGCATCTGTCTCTATATATGTGTATATCTTTATTATATGGAGAAAATATTCTCGCAAAATATCTCAACTAAAGAAGTGTAACTATTTTTCAAATTATGGTTAATAGTATTTAATTGATAATTATCATTATCCTATGATACTTTTGACATAAAAAATTCTTAAGTTTTAAAACAACTTCAAAAGTAGACCTATTTTGAGTATGAGGGGAGTATATTATATAGTCTCATGTATAAAATAAATTTGTTTTACTCATGTTATATGATATGTGTATTTATAAAAATCAATATCAATTACATTTCAGAAGTAATTATAACTCAAATACTAAATTGTTATGAAAAAATAAAGAAAGAGAAGAACACTCATTTATCAGTTTGTCAAAATGACTACATCTGGGGCACTACCAAGCCAGGAGGATATCACTATTTCTGGTGTATTCTATATTTTTGTGTTCTACAATAAAGGTGCAATGACCCCTATTTATAGGGGACTCGTGCATGAATGTACGTAATAATAATTTACTAGGATAATTATAAAGAGTCCTATTGTAACTCCCATTGAAAACTCTTATAACCTCCATTGCTTGTAACTCCCTTGAAAAATCTTGTAACCTCCTAGGAAATTCACATTATTTCATAACACTTCCCCCTGGATGTCCGTCGTTATACAAACTATATGTCTTGTTAAAAAACCTTACTAGGGCAAACAAACCCAGTGAGACAAAAAGTCCTAATGAAGGGAGAATAGTACATATTAATTAGAGTATGAATTCTCCTCTTGATTTAAACATTATTCGAAATTATTTAACCAACACATTTCAATATGTTTCACCAACTTTCTAAATGTTGTAGTTGGTGTTGACTAATGTCTTATATAATTGACAAGATAGATTAGTGCATTAAATGCACGGGATATGGTACTTCAGGAACAAGTATCTCTTCATTTCTGTTCGTGGTCTAAAGAAGTGTCCTTATTATGATTAAGCAACCGGATGACCATTGGAGTACTTAATGGATATAAAATTGATTTAATTTTGTGGACCAAAATTCCACATTTAATATGCTCAATTTGTAATTCAAGATAAAATTTAGTTCGTCCAAAATCTTTGATCTCAAATTCTTTCTTTAAATGTGCAACTGCCTCTTGGAGCTCTTCCGGACTCCTAATTAAATTGATATCATCAACATATACTGCAATTATCACAAAATTTGGTTCATTTTTATTTATGAAAACACATGGGCATATTGGGTCATTAGTATATATAACGTTCTTTAACTAGACTATTATGCTGCACATGTCCAGACTATTTGAGCTCATACAAGAAATTTTGTAATTTAATAGAATAATCTTCTTTTGGATTGATTGACATGCTTCAAGCATGTTAAATCCTTCACGGAATTTCATATAGGATCATTTTCAAGATAACCATATAAATATGTAGTGATTGCATCACTTGATGCATTCACAAATTTTCATATTTGCCGCTAAAGATATTACGTAGTAGAATATTATTCTACACATAACAAGAGAATATGTTTGATTAATATCAGGTCTCTGCGAAAACCCTTAAGTTATTAATATCGCTTTGTATTTCATCACTTTGTTATTCTCATTTTATTTTCGTACAAATACACACTTCCGGATGCATGTACAATAAGAATCAACACTTTGTTTTGTTTAGCAAGTCTAGCTCTGCCACAATTTGCTTCTTACTATTTCACCTAGTCAAAGTGCTTTTGGCACCCAACTTAAGTATTGGATCCAGATTTTTATTTATGATAGTAAAAGCAATAGTGGACATGAATATATTATCGGAACAATGATATTTCTATTGTAAGTGTCTCCTGTATTTATAAAATTCATGTCAACCAGATTCTCATCATTTCCCAAAATATTTTTATCTGGTTGTTCCACAACCCTAATATTTTGATTATTTTGTGCACGTGTTTTGTTACTAGGATTTTTGTCTTTAGGACGAATTTCTTTAGGAGATATCGGGAGTGACTTAGTATTTAGCTAGCTTTTGATTTACCATAGCTTCAGGAGTGTAGGAACATAAGCAAATATACTTAATTTTTATTGGAACATTTATACATTGTGGTGCATATACTACATATATATGCAATGTAGTCACTCATTTATAATTGGCAGACTACTTGCTAAATATTGCGAGTTAATTACCTTTTAAACTTTTGGTTCAAATAGACTAGTGTGTGAGTCTAAATATTGAAGATCTTTTTCCTTTTGGAAAATTTCTCGGCATTCATTTAATTTTGAATTATAATCTCCCCCTAATGCCGAGAAATAGTCTTCATCAAATGTGCAATTAGCCAATGGGCTTGCTAGGTTCGTTGTGTGGTGGTGATACATATACTGCACAACTAAATATTAATAGATTGGAAATGATGGTTTCATACCCACACACTAGTTGTAAAAGGGGGTTTTTTTTTTTTGAAGATCAAGAAAATTCAATGTTATTTTCCAACTGATTTCCCTTCTAAAAAATTTCTTTGAGGATTGTGAGACAATAGTGTGCAACAAGTTTTTAGTTTCTTCAGGGAAAAATATAGTGGCTCTTTTACAGCCATCAATCAAGTTTGCACTATAATTTATATTATTAATAGAGTTAAATGCACCATACTACAATTCTTAAGTCTTAAATGCACTATAAAACACAAGAAATCCCATGGTATAAATTTATACTTTTGGTATCTGATTTGTATTTTAAAGAGTAGGTCCCACTCTCATCCACTCTCCCATGTTCTTCTCTCTCATCTCACTCTCGCCTTTATTTATTGTCCACACAATTAAAAAAAACGTCAAATATTTATCTCTTCCACTCTCAAACCAATTCTCCTATCTCTAGCCACCGCTATCTTCAACCATCGTATCGCCGCCATCTTACCACCAAACCACCACCATAGTATCAGTGTGGATCGAGAGAGACACTGAACAAAGGTGGTTCATCTCCTCCAACACGCAATACTGCCCGCGCACGATTTCCCTTGTTGGCACTAAGAAGAAGAGAGTTCTATGCCCATCGTCGCTCGAGCGCTGGGTGGGGATTAGCTCCGTCACTGCCATCGAGAGTTTAGCAGATGGAAGAGGTAACAATGCGGGTAGAGGTCATCTTGATTATCCAGATCATTGGCGTCGTCTTTCGATCGTCCAGATCGACGGTACACCCAATAATTTCTGCCCTATTTTACCACCGCATAAGCCGACGAACACCACCATCTATTGATTTTGGTTGCTGATCTTTCCTCCCCACGATGGCAATGTGGCCTCAGATCGATTTCAACCCGCCTCAGATTCATTCCGGTTAGCATTGATCTTTATGGTGTTAGATTCTTGTTTGTGTGAATTTTAGGTTGTGTTAATTGAATCGATCAAGATCCAATCTATTTATCAAAGTGCTTCTCCAATTGTATCTGTGAATTTGTGTGCTTTTGAATAAGCCATATTCAAAAGCTAATTGATGAGGAGGAAGAAACATGCTATGAATTTTCATATGTTGTCTATATGAACTTAATCCATATTTAAAAATCTAAAAAATTTATCAATTTTTTGTCGACATGAATTTAATTGAGGCGTTTCATGCACTGGATAGCAGGATTTCATTTGTGTGGGTATTCATAGTCATAGATTCAAAGCATTAGTTTGATATGAACTTAAAAATGAATATGGAATTAAGATGGTTTTGATGTATTGATGCATGTTGTAATTCTTGTGTCAAGAATATTTAGAATTTTTGTTCAGCAACTATGAATACATATAATTTCTCTGTATGAATGGAGTTGAAGCTTTATGGAAATTCAAGCAAAAGTGAGGTACACAAATATGAATGGAGTTGAAGCTTCATGAAAATTCAAGCAGAAAAAAGACTTATGGAAACTCAAGCACAAAAAAACACATCTATTCATAAATTTGGCGGTCCTTCATAATCTTTGGACGTTTGTTCATAAAATTTGAGCGTATGTTCATAATTTGTGGGAGTCTATGCGCATTTTTTTAGTGTTTGTTCATAATTTTTGGTCGGCTGATTTTAGCATATGTAATTTTTTGAATTTATGATATATAAATTTCAAATTAATAATAAAGGAAATATTTTTTAATTTGTTTGAGTTTAAAAAATATTAATGTACAAACTTGAAAATTAGCAGGGTTGAATTTCAAATTGTGAAAAATATTTTTTTTATGTGGAAAGTAATTCAGTTTATGTTCAAAATTTAAAATGTCAGAAATAATAAACAAAATTGCTGAGATTTTTGCATTAGAAAATGCACAAATAGTATTAGTCAATCAATTCTGAACACGGGCCCACCAATTGTATCAATATGTGGGTTTGATTTAAAAGATGGGGACCACCAATTGTATGAAATTATTCCATGGGGTTTTTGTTGTGCTATTTAGCATTTAAGCCTTTAGAATTATACCAAATATTAACTACCCCTTATTAATACTAGTTAATTACCACGTGCGTTGCACGTTTCATGAAAGTAGTTGTTAAAAAAATGTAGTAGAAAAAATAAAGTTTCAGAAATCAAATTTTCAATAACCGTTCTCATGAGCTCCAAATTAAAAAAAAATAAAAGAAGCTCCAAATAACTGTAAAATAATGTGGGCAGATTTTTTTAAGTAGGAATCATATTGAAAGACCAAGCACTTGGAAGAATCATAAATCCATGAAATAACTAATTTTAGCATAAAACTTAGACCAACAATTAAATAACCAGTAATCATAACAATTATCAAGATTTGAAACTCAGTAAAAAAATACATTACTTCAGTAAAATAAAAGGACTTGTAGAATACATATATGCGTCAACTAAAACTACACTGTGAACTACTAAAATTTTATTTATTATTCAAACTTTAACTCGTGAAAAGTAACAACTTTATATGAAATATTTTTCCATCACCCAAAGCTATCAACATCATTCTCTAATCCTGCTAACAATAACTCTTCACCAATAATTTGAAAAACAAAGATGAGTTTTTCACACTTAAGTAAAAGTGATGGATCTTATCACAGGCTCTTACTGTTGGCAGCCGTTGGTTTCTTTATTGCTTTGCTTTATATCTTGGTCTATTTGCTTGCGGAATGTAGTTCGAATGTTATATATGCCTCTAAGTATTCTATGAAATTTAATGACTTTCTGCTCACCATTGTTTGTATAGGAACTTAGAGAACCAATTGGATTAAAAGAAATCAGGTTTATGACCTGTCAAAAATAGCATTATTTAACATTAAATTTCTCTATGAAGAAGTACCTCTTGATAGCAAATAAAGATAATTTTGCACTCTAAGAAGAATATAAAGATGAGAATGTATTCAAAATGGTGATCATATAACTGGCAACTTGTTTAACACGGTTACAAAGAGTAACAATTAATGATATCATTATTTCATAATGACAACATATAATAATCAACTAACCCATCAAGACCCACAATTAACCATAATATCACTGCACATGTATAAATTTGGCAAATTCGGAACTCTTATTTTTTTCCACCAACAAACCAACTCATAGACCATAAATCTCAAGACAATTATGAACCAACTGCATAAAGAACTATCATATATATAGGTAGCTTGGAATCAATCAAACTAAATAATAAATCCTCTGGTACTAATTAAAAAATCAACACATCTAAAAAGTAATAGAGAGAAGGGGAAAGAGAGACCTCAAAATGTTCGAAATAAAACAGACTGATTCCTATCTGCGCCATATAACTATCCATGTCTAGAACCAATCCAACCAGGGATTGCCCTATTCTAAGTTGTTGAGCTGTATGCAATGATAGGACTAAAGTGAGGAGACATAAAATTCAACTCTATTATCTGAAAATTCATCATTAAAAATAAGCATGTTTACATTTGCAATATCTGCTTTGATAATAGAAGAAAAAATAGAATGATTATGATAATATTATGTTTTCTTTATAGATTATTTATTTGTTAAATAATCATTGTAAACAAGTAGTAGTGGGTCCAAAAAAAGAAGAAAAAAAGTCGATGTCTATGATAAAGAGGCTCTGAATAACATTAAAGTACAATTAAAAAATTTGTCCCATATACTTGCATATAAATAGCAATTGACAGTCTACCCAAAACCCCACAAGAGATTCTGATTCACTTATCCTAAAACTAACTCAGACTGCATAATACATTTACACATTTCCTGTACGCACAAAGGGATCTGTACATGGAAAATCTAGACTCTCAAATTGTGTAACTATGGTTTTCAAGCAAAAGGCACAAATCAATTTACCTGCATTATGTTGTAAATTTTGTGAAATTTTCTTCTTTCGGTATCATCAAATTGAGCTCTAGGTCCATATACATTGAAAAGAACTGAAGAAAGAAATATTCATCTGTTAAAAAAATGTCAAGTTAGCAATAAACAAGTTATTGGAAGCTAATGGTAATAAACCTTTCACAGAAACTCTTCACTGCAGTATCAGTTAAAACAAAATTATGTTACTCACCAAAATGTTCATGATCAGTTATGATACAACGTCCTTCACACTCAATTTTCAGAAGTTCGTCAGAAGAAAATTCTTCTAGCCCTTCTACAATAGATGAATACTCATTTTTCCTAGACAATAAACCTGAGGAAATCTTAAGACCACCAGTGAAGCCCTCATCTGCTGAAACTGGCAAAGATACTTCATAGCTTGAAAATGTCGACTTGACAAGGCAAAATGTCGCTACACCTAATTAGCATATACAATAAGAAAAATAATTCACCTTTCTCTCAAGACAAAATACAAGCAATACCTAGAACAGGAAAAGAGAAAAGCATTGCCAAAACTGTGAAATCCATTTTACCGGAATTGAGTTTTCGCCCCTCAAATCACCTCTCATTCTAGCGGTTTAAGATTAAATTCTATACGAGGAAAATAAGTCCAAACACATTCCAATATTTAATTCTCAGAACACATGCTACCAAGGAATGAAAATCCATCCAAGCATATGTTCAAACGATTAGCACTACCCTCGTCTGATAAAAAAAGGTTGAAAAGGATGCAAACATAAATTCATATGCTATTAAGATTTTCTCCCAAGAAGCTGGTACTCAAGTCCTAGCTTTACTAACAAAAAGCAATGAAAACTGGAATCAGCGTATGGTTTTGATGTTGGCTCCATAAGGAACCTACCATTGGTTCCATGTCATCTCTCGCTCTCTCTCTACATATATGTAAACATAAAGAGTATAGGGCAAAAAGGCAGAAATTTTCACCAGAATATCCGGTTCGGCCTTTCCGAGTAGTGCGAGTGCAAGAGAAAAATGACTCATAACCCTCCGCCTGTACCAAATCCGCTTTCAATTCTTGCCTCGACAACTTTATCTCCTGTGAACTGGACCAATAAAGTGGATGAAGACACATTCCATAAAAGAGCCCAAAGTAATGTATCTGAGACAGAAAACTAATGAGCGTGTAGGAGGAGAAGAAAAGTTAGAGAAACTTGAAAGGAGATGATATCAATGTCAAAAGAATCGAGCAATTTTCTAAGATGAACGGGCGCTCGGTAATTACTTTGCCTACTAGCGGGCTGGATACAAAGATTTTTGATATGTTGATTGATTCCAGCCATATCTAGTTCTTTTACCCTCGATCGCTTGTTTGAACAGTGCTCGGCGATTGCTTTGTCCACTGGCGTCACGGAGACAAAGATATTTTTTATCGCTTGATTGATTCCAGCCCTATCCAGTTCTTTTGCCCTCCATAGCTTGATTGAACGATGCTCGACGGTTGCTTTACCCACTAGCGAGTCGGATACGAAGATTTTCGATCGCTTGATTAATTTCAGCCCTAGCTAGTTCTTTTGCCTTCGGTTTTAGGGGTGTGGTTGTTTTGTAAGTCATTTGGGGGTTGTTAAGGGTATTTTGGTCCAAAAATATTTCTCACTTGCTTGTGACTTTTTAATACAGTATAGATTTGTACCCCCCCTAGCAAATGATCAACATATTTTTTATATAAAGCATGATATGTGCCAAAATACTTGATTATCATCATTATAAATAATATTTTCATCAATATATATTTTAACATCTTCATCCTTTTTTTTTCAAGGATGCTTAATAAATTTTAACAACATGATTCGGTGTTTAATAGATACGGGACCAACAATCTTTTGTGCCACATCAATAATATTTTCTCACAGTCTCTCTTCTGGGAGACAGTTTGTATTTTATCATGACCATGATTATAATATGAGATATATCTACCACGATCGCGTCCATAATTTTAAATCACGCCCACAACTTTTTACATGTCTATGACCATGTGTTGAAGATTGATTCACATTCGTATCAGGGAGTGGACTAACACCAGTAGGTCAAGACTCATAATTTTTCAATAATAGTTCATTGTTTTGCTTAGCCTGTTAGCCAAGAGAAGATAAGCAATTAATTCAGAATATTCCTTAAATTCTTTTTCTAGATGTTGCTACTACAAGAGCATAGAAAAATAATTTTCTCATGTATTTCATCACCAATTATGGTGTTCACCACATAGTTTTAAGTAGGAGCTGATTCAGAACATGTCCAAATTATATTCATTCACTGTTTTGAAATATTGAAACCGTAGGTAGAGCCAATCATATATCAGGCTTTTGGAAGGACAACCATCTTCAGGTGGTTGTATCTTTCTTTTAGACCCCCCTCCCCCCAAAACAAGTGGATCATTTATTGTCAAATATTCAGTTTTAAATCCTTCATCCGAGTGATGACGATGGAAAACTATTGCTTTGACATGATATTGGTGAGATGCATTATTATTTTCACAACATTATCTCCAAGACCTACTGCCTCAAAATGAATTTTAACATCCATAATCCATGATTAATAAAATTTTCCAGCGATTTCCAAATGTGCAAGTTCTAATTTTTTGAAATTAGTGACAACGAAATATAAACTGAGAAGAGATAATTATTCATGAATTTATGTTTTTCCGGTAAATATGAGACTGAGATCAGACTAAGTGGTAAGTTATGAGACGAAATTTAAAACTTGAAAACTTATAGGACCTTTTGCGGAAAAGTCTAGAGTTATGGGATGAAATTGGTTTTTAACTCATGTACAATCAATAGAATATGAAGAAAGCTATAATAGTTTCAATGGAGTAACAATAACAAATCGAAAATCTATACTTGCTTACATATTAGAAATTATTAATTCAATATAGTTGCAAATAATAAAAGGGGAATTAAATTGGAAGAATAACTTATCTCAACAAAGTCATTTGTGCATCTATGATTTGCCACTGTAGGGTCCAATTGAATTGTTTTGGCCGCATCCAAACAATATCGTAAGAATTTGCATGATAAGAATAGGAGCCTCAAAATGATTAAGATGATATGGTGGTAGAACGATAACATGTTATGAAAAAATAAAGAAAGAGAAGAACACACATTTGTTTACCCAGTTCATCAAAATGACTACGTCTGGAACATACCAAGCCAGGAGGATATCACTATTTCTGGTGTATTCTATGTTTTTATGTTCTACAATGAAGGTGTCATGACCCCTATTTATAGAGGACTCATGCATGACTGTACATAATAGCAATTTACTAGGATAATTAAGATAATATAAAGAATTCTACATCATTACTTGTAACTCCCATTGAAAACTCTTATAACCTCCATTGCTTGTAACTCTCATTAAAAAACCTTGTAACCTCCAAGGACATTCACATTATTTCATAACATAAATTGAATATTCGTATCATTTGTGAAATCGTATCATAAAACTCTAAATTATAATTGTATCAATACCTTTATAAAGGCAAAGCATCTCCATCCTATGTGGCAAGTGTGATATTCTTCTATTTGTAACTCATTGGCCTTTCATTGAGTCAAATGTGATTTTTTGATCTTGACCATTGTTTTGTAAACAGTTAATCTCAATCGTTGATTTTCTTTATAATTTTCTATAAATTTGACAATGCTCTCATCATATTCATTTGTCTTCGTTTTGAACGTCTTTTGTCCTCATAGTTTGGTCTTATATTTCGAGAGAATTATTTATGCTTTGTTGTAGCGATCATGATAACATGTTTATTCTTTGTTCTTTCTACGTATATGTTCGTTTCATCAGTTTCCTTGTTCGGTTTGTAATTCTTTTAAGTTTTTATATTTTATGTATTGTACGTCTTTAATTTTTAATATAATGCTTTGAGCTTTTTTACTGTAATCCTAATATCATTCTTATTATGTGTTTCTTTTTTTGCAGATGTCCTTTTCGAGTTCTTTCTTTTGTGATGTATGAGGCTTCTGTCGGTCAAAGATTTAGTGTTCTCTTTGTCCGGGATTGTCGGTTTAGAAGATCGTATCTTTTTTTGTGTAGATGATCGTCCTCATTTTTTTAGTTGTATTATGCAACTGATTGTCGACAATTTTGTGTAGATGATTGTCTATGTACTTTTAAATTGGATTATGTAATCGATTTTTTTTTCTAATTTTTATGTATATGTTTGATGTACTTATTGATTTTAATCTATATATTGAACAATCCTATCCAAGATTGTGACCCTTTTTTTATGATAATCGATTTTTTTAATGAATGTTTTGTCTACATTTGATTTAGTTGTTTTATCCAATTAAATCATCATGTGAAATTTGTGATTTGCACAGGAATCAGTAAATTTTGTATTAAGTTTGATATCGATGGATAAATTCTATGACAAATTACATGGCTAAATTCGTGTTCGTGTATTTTGTTGATTGATTCCTTTGAATCGTAATTTTGGCTACTCTTTACTTCTTTAGTGCTTAACGTATCATATCCATTCAGATATATTTTGTTTGACATGTATTTTTTATAGTTTGGGTGACTAACCTTGTGTGATTGATGTTTAAACAGTTAAACTCTGACCTTTGTAGATTGTTGTTTGATTTTTTTTTTTTTTATCTTGCTCTTCTTTTAAAATGGTTGGAAACTATTGGATACAAGTAGATGATATAAATTCATTTAATTCTTTTATTAGTTGACATGTCATATTTTGCTAAGTTTTTGTATTAATATTTAGTTATATGCATGTTTTATAATAGGTATACACGTTTTGAATTTGTATTCACATTAAAATTGTGTTTGACTTTATATTCTTTTGATTGATTTAAATTATAGAAGTTGATTTTGTATAAATTAATGACTGAATGTAATTTATATACGATTAATCTTGACTTTTTTTATTAAATTTTGATTCTTTGTACTTGGATAATTTTGGCTTTGAATTTTGTAACTAGCTGGATGTGTTTTATAATCTGGGTTACTTAATTAAAAAATATAGTGATATATATTCATTTATAGTATGTTTTTTAAGTTGTTGCAGATTTATTGTATACAAATTTAGTGAAGTCATTTTCTTTTTGTCAACGATTATTAGAAAAATATGCTTAAATGTGCGCTAATTTTATGGAAGAATAGTTAACAACCCCTTCCATTAGGAGCTAATTGCATGTGGAAGATTAGATATTTTAATTTTTCAATTTTAAATGTAATTATAATACTAAATATGTCCTTCAATAAATTTGTGTGGGCTATATACATTAATTTGCGACGTGACAACTCCTTTTATTAAGGAGCTAATTGCACGAGGTAGATTAGATATTTTAATATTAAGTTCAATATCATTTTAATGCAAATTAAGTTATTTAAATGGTGTTTTGATTTTATATGGAATATGTAATTTGTCCTCTAATTCTATTATCATAAGTAGATTTTCGTTTGATTTGTTCCACAATTTTTTAGTTAGTATTTAAGGTCAAATTTTCTAAAACTAAGTCTCATAGGCACCAAATCACCGTGCAACTCAAGTGTATTTTTAAAAAGTTATCTTTACTATTACTGAAAAGTTACTTCTGCCTATTAGTGAAACATTACCCCTTATTAAATGCATTTTTCAAGTATAACAAAGGCAACTTTTCAAAAATATTCTTGAGTTGCTCAGTGCATCTGGTATGTAAAAGACAGTGTCATCTTCTTAATAGGTTGATTAATTGATAGTTGTTCCCTTAATAAAATTTTTGATCTAATTGATAAGTAATTGGCAAAGTTTTAGTTAAAAATTGTTCATAATAAGCATATCATGAAACTGTATCAAATATTTAATCAAGAGTATAAAAATCTCATCAAGAGTATAAAAAATTGGAGTTTGTGGTATAATATTGTAAATTTGTAATCACAAAAACTCCTACGGACAAGTTACATAGTATGAAAGTAATATCATTAGATATATTCATTGATACTATTACATGCATTCATTTATACCATTAGATTTGTAAACTAAAATCATAGTGTAAGTTTATATGAATCAGTAAATGCATCTAATGACATCAGTGTGCAGCGGCGCATAAGGGAGTGGAAGGGGGGCAACAACCCCCCAAACTTTTGGCAAAATTATCTATGTATATGTACGGTTGATAATTAGCCCACAAATTATATTAGTTATTATTAATTAAAAGTTGAATTAGCAATGAATTGGGTGGCAGAAACAAAAGGTCGAAACACATGTATATGTATTAGTATTATAAATAGGGCAGAGCATGGTTCGGTTCGCTTACCAAACCGAACCGAAAAGTCATAACCGAAATAAACCGAATTATATATAAAACTAACTGAAACCGAACCAAAATTTCTTAAAATCGAAAATACCAAAACCAAAAATTTCGGTTCGATTTTGGTTAATAACCGAAAAACTGAAATATAATGGACTTTTAAATTGGACCATATTTTACGCTTATAACCTGCTAACAACCCAAACCCATATGTATTAATAGATTTCAACCAAAACAAAAAAACCACAATAAAAAATTAGAGAATTGGAAGGGAAGACTAGAAGAGACGAAGACAGTAAATTTGGAAATGAGTAAATGTAACTAGAGTTAGAAATTATATACTTATATATATTCTTTCATTTCGGTTATTTTGGTATTTTTACCTAAATAACCGAAACTGAACCCGAAAACCAAAATTTCTAAAATTTAAAATCGATACCGAACCGAAAACCAAAATAACCGAACCGAATTGATATTCGCTTCGGTTCGGCTCAATTTTTCGGTTTTAACCGAACTCTGCTCTCCCCTAATTATAAATCTCAATAAAATAAATAAAAAGAATAAATAGAAAAGAGGAAGAGAGCGCCAAAAGGATTGAAAAACACACATCCATAATTCCTCTTCTATAAAAAAAATAAAGAATGTCAATAGGGTATTCTGACTTCTATACAAAAAAAAAAAAACAAACAAACATATAAGTTCTCCCCACTACTCCAAATCAATGACAAAATTAATGGAAAAACACAATTCTTCTTCAATATTAAGACATATGTGTTTGTATTTTTTTAATTAAATTAATAAAAGTCAAGGGCAATTTCTTTCAACCGTCGATTAGTACCATCCAAAGTCAGTTTTACTTACGGTGTCAATTATATGCTGCAGTATCCAGAGTAAATAACACAAATGTATTGAATTTTTTTTGTCTTGATTCGGAAGGAAAACCTTCCCAAGTATACAATAAATGTTTACAAAGTGATTTTTTAAAAATTGTTATAATTACTCTTATATTGAGTGTTATTTATATAAAAATAATTATTTTTAACTTTAAGACATTTGTAAATAATATATATTGAAATATATATATATATAGATGTTTAGCTTTAATCAATATTTTAATTATAAAATAAATTATTACATACTTTATTAGTATACATAAAAATCTTTTGAAAATTTAATTTAAACCGCGAAATTCGCGGGACTATAGCTAGTGGATTAGTATTTATCTTGCATTACAAGAAAATAAAACATTGTCTGTGAAATTTGTCAATATGACTATAAAATTTCTAATAAAAATTCTTTAGCGGGGATTGTCTACGACTTGCTTACAAAATTAATTATGTAGGTATCTTCATTCCCTACATACAAAGAACTTTCCTACAAAAATTTTCATATGAAAATTGTTTGTAGGTAAATAATTGCCTATAAATTTTATTTCGTAGACAATTTGATTTTCTAGACAAATTGTTTGTAGGTCGAGAAATGAAGATGTCTGCATGATTAAAAAATTAGGCAAGTAGGCAAGTCCTAGATAGTCTTCACTACAAAATTTTTTGTTGGAAATTTCTGTAGGCAGTTTATATTTGCTTGTACATTTGTATGTATGGTGCACCGTGCAATTCAAATGTATTTAAAAAAAAAGAAATTCTCCAATTTAACAAAAAGTGATTTTTCAGTAAAACAAAGGTGACACATTACATTAATAATAACTTAGAAAAAAAGATTATTTTATAAAAAAAAATAACAATTAATTGAAAAGGAAGAAATAACATATACTTTCTCCATTAATCAAAAGAATATCCACTAGTCTTATTTATACATCCACTAAAAGTATGCACATTCTTTTTATGAATACAATCATTTTATTATCACTCATAAACCATCACTTAATTATCAACATAATATTGACTTTACACTCACACACATTTATTTTATATATAAATGTAATCCACACAATACCTATAATACCTTATTTTATCTACTTTTATATAAAAAATGGTTTATAGTAAGATTATCATTAAACTGTTTTAAAATATCAAATATTGGATAAATAGTATTAAGAATCTTATCAAGAGTATAAAAAATTGGGATCAGTAATATCATATTTTGTTGGTGAAAAAATATCAATAATAATTAAAATATGATACAATTAACCCCGATTCATAATACTCCTGATGAGATTTTTAATACATTTAATCAAATATTTAATATTTTAAAACAATATGATAAGTTCATATAATAAAACCTAACATTCCTTTAAGAACCGCCTTCAATTTGTTGATTTTTGTTGTAAATCTAGCAGATTTATTATTTCAAATCTAGGAGATTTGATGTGGACATTACTAATGGACCAATAACCCAATGGGCTTCATATTTTAGACTAGGGTTTTACTCTTATAAATATATCATTGTACTCAGAATTGTATACACTCATACACAATAATATTAGTGAAACTCCTGGCTTGACTCGCCCCCAGACGTAGTTGTTTCCCGACAAACTGGGTGAACAAACTTGTGTCTTTATTTATTGCTCTCTATTTACAATACGTTATCAGCACAAGACTCTGCCCGAGACTAACCGGTACGATATAATTTAATTCTCTCTATATCATGTGAATTAATTGTCGTATCTAATTATTTGATCCATGCGTTCTATGTTATGATATGCATGAAAACTATTGCATCGATTTTATTTCATTTTTGCGATTAATTGGATCGAATTATTTTTTGAAAGAAAAAAAATATATAATTAATCGACGAGCAACGGCCGCCGCCCGAAGCGAACTGCCACGCCCGTCGACCTCCGCCCAGGGATGAACGTCCACCGCCTCCGGCACCGCCCAACGACCGCCCTCGCGCCGCCGCGGCCTAGGAGCACCGCCTCGTGCCCGTGGCCTCGGGCTGTCGAGCACGCCACCGCACGTGCCTCCCTGCGCCGCCCTAGGCCAGCGCTACTCCTCCTCGAGCCACCGTCGCGAGCAGCATAGGCCGGCGCCGTCTCCGTGCACTGCGTCGAGGCCGGCGCCGCCTTTGCGCACGAAATGCGATGCACCCATGGCCGCTGGACTGCGAAAGGAGGCCAATCTCGACTGTAGGCCGCGATCGCCAGCAGTCATCGCGTCTACGGACCGCGATCGACCGCGGCAGTCGCGCCTGTAGGTCGCGACTGGCCGGTTTTTCGTACCCACGTGCTGCCTGCTCTGCGTACAACCCCCGTGCGCCCATCGTTGCGCCCATTGTCGCACATGGCAACGTATTTTCAGGCCCCGTGCAACCCTAGCCCCTTCGGGCTTGACTTGGACATCATATCATTTATTTTGGGCCTGCAGTTCCAATTCTATAAGCATAAATTAATCTTTTAAATTGATTAAATTTTATTCTCTTGGGCCTCTTATTATTTTTCCCAAAAATTAATTATATTAAAATACTTGGAAATTAAGTGGTAGTAATTCTTGCATGTAAATTAAGCCCGAAAATTTTTGGAATTAATTTCAAGTATTAGTTCTCAATAAATTGTCTTATATGCTTAATTGGTACATGCACATGCCTTTTTATGATTTAATTATCTTGCATGCATTATTACCCCCCTGCACATAGTAATTTATTTATAGTCCACATATCTTGCCCGGGTAGGCGGCGCCCGGTACTTGTCGGACCGTAATTTATGTTTTGGGTAGACAGCGCCCAATACTTACTCCTATGTGCTCTAGAATAATTAAATAAATTCTTATCTCTCCGTTGACAATAAATTTGGCCACGCCCCTTACCATGTCACTTTAATAATTGTAGTAAATTATGTCTGATATTGCCAAAAGAGAATTTGTTGAGCTTGCTCTCGATGGTAGTAACTACCTGACATGGGCGCTAGATGTTGAGATACATATAGCCTCAACTAATCTTAGTGGTGCCATTGTCTATGATCTAGAATCAATTGACGCCCAGAAGGTGAAAGCTTTGATTTTTCTCAGGCATCATCTTAATCAGGACCTGAAAAATGAATACCTCACTGAGAGAGACCCCGGAACGTTGTGGAGGTCCCTGAAAGACTATTTCCCACAACAAAATGATATACTCTTCCCTCAGGCCCAATACGACTGGTTGAACCTCAGTTTCCAAGACTTTAAGTCTATGACGGAGTACATCTCAGCCCTACATCGTATTGTATCTCAGTTAAAGCTGTGCAAGCAAGCTATAACTAAGGTCAAGTTGATCCAGAAGACCCTATCGACTTTCCACGCTAGCAACCTTGTACTCCAGCAACAGTACAGGGCTAAGAACTACACTGTACACTCTGAGCTAATTTCTGCACTTCTAGTAGCAGAAAAGCACAACGAACTCCTTATGCAAAATCATAATACGAGACCGGTTGGCTCAAAAGCTATGCCCGAAGCACATGATATAGCTCATGGCAGTACAAGTGGTCGCAAGTGTGGAAGGGGGAGAGGTAGTGAACGAACTCGTAGCAAAGGTCGAGGTCATAGTAAGTCCGGTGGTTCAGGTACCTTGAAAGACAATCAAGCTCAAGTTCGTAGAAAGGCTACATAAATCAAGATAAGGTTGAGCACTCCTGCTACAGATGCAGATGCAAGGGTCATTGGTCTCGCACGTGTCGCACTCCCAAACACTTGGTTGAGGCTTATCAAAAGCAGCAGAAGGACGATAAGGGGAAGGCTCCGAGAGTCGAATCTCACCATGCCAGCCTACCTGAAGTAGACCTTGACCAAGACAACGTCGATCCTCTGGGCATCGAGCTCAAGGACTTTGGAGATGATGAGTAATTTGTGTATTTGATTATTTTAGTATTTTGTTTTGGATAAAACAATTTATATTTTTAGATCCTTTCTTTTGGATATTTTATTTTATGGATGATATTATTATTTTAGCTTTGATGTGTTTACCTTAAATCGTTGTCCATTTTATTTATTTGGATATTGTTATTCTTATTCATGGCTTGTAAACATGTCAGCTATTAGGTTTGAGCTATTTCCACTGACATGATGGATGCAAATAGTGATTTATGTTTGGTAGATAGCGCCAACACGCATACAATCTTAAGAGATGGGAAGTATAACTACAATAGACAATGCCAGTATGTTGATAGTGGGCTCCGGAAGAGCTTCCATTGTCCTCCCCATGGGTACCGAACTCATAATCGATAATGCTTTATTATTTCCACAATCTAAGCGTACCCTGCTCAGTTTTAGAGATATTAGAACTAATGGATATCACATCGAAACTGAAACTGAGAACAATAACGAATACCTTTTGATGACTATTACTCGAGGTAGCCGTAAACAAGTTATAGAAAAACTTCCTTCCTTCTCCTCCGGATTGTACTATTCCTACATCCGGCCGTCTAATCTCCATCTAACTATGAGTATGAAATTTCATGATCCGAATTCTTTTAAATTGTGGTATCAGCGGTTAGTTCATCCAGGACAAACTATGATATGTAGGATTCTATCTAATTCAATTGGTCATAATATTTCGAATAATAGAATCTCTCCTGTTGATGAATTTATTTGTGATGCATGTTCTAAGGGTAAGTTAATAGTGTGCCCGTCGGGCACTAAGGTTGGACTAGAGTCTCCGGTTTTCCTTGAACGAATTCAAGGAGACATTTGCGGACCGATTCACCCAACATCAGGACCATTTCGATATTTTATGGTCCTTTTGAAGCCTCCATTAGGTGGACATATGCTTGTTTGTTGTCCACACGCAATCAAGCTTTTGCGAAGCTCATTACAAAAACTATCGAGCTTAGAGCTCAATTCCTGGATTATCCAATTAAGTCGATTCGCATGGATAATGCTGCTGAGTTCAGCTCAAAGGCCTTTACAGATTACTGTAAGGCCTTAGGAATTAAAGTGGAGCATTTAGTCCCCTACGTCCATACCCAAAATGTTCTTACTGAGGCTCTAATAAAACATATCAAACTTATCGCGAGACCATTGCTTATGAACTCTAAACTACCCGCTTCATGCTGGGGGCATACAGTCCTACATGCATCGCACATCCGTCCAACTGCATATAATGATCATTCCCCCTACAGTTAGTGCGTGGGAAAGAACCTAGCATTTTCTATCTGTGTATTTTCGGATGTGCAGTATATGTTCCAATAACATTACCAAAGCGGACCTCTATGAGCCCACAAAGGAAACTCGTTATTTACGTCGGATTTGACTCTCCATCCAATGTGAAATACCTCGAGCCTTTTTCCAGGGATCAATTAACTACCCGGTTCACTGATTGAACGTTCAATGAAGATCACTTCCCTACATTAGGGGGAGATACGGATTCAAAATTGAATGAATATCGGGAGCTTACGTGAAACGTAAGTGATCTTCAGTATCTATATCTACACACTAGTCAATCTGAACTGGAAGTTCAGAAGATCATTAACTTGTAAAATTTAGCAAATAATCTGCCAGACGCGTTCATTGACCATAGAGGTGTAACTAAATTGCATATACCTGCAGTAAATGCTCCCCAAAGGGTTGAGGTCCCAAGCAAATAAAGTATACATGCCCTCATATGCTAGAAGCGTAAAGGACCCTCAAGAGATACTAGTACACCTAAAAGAAAAACTAGCAAAACTGGTCAGCCGAACGTAAAATCTCTAGAAGAGATTCGTCTAGATAACTCAAAGTCTCTAGGAGACGAGCGTCCTAGTGATAAAGCACGTGCACAAAATATTCAATGCACTAGGACCGTGGAACGACCAGACCCATATACGTTGGGAAATGAGGAAGGTCTGGTTGACGTAAACGTCGAAGTCTCTGTGAATTTCATAGATACGGGAGAAACATATAATAGAAATATTATTGTCGTCGACGACACATTTGCAGTGACAATTGCTCTTTCCATTATAAATAATGATCTAGATCCAGAACCCAAAACTATCGTTGAGTGTCGGAAGCGCTCCGATTGGGTTAAATGGAAATGGGCAATTGAAGTAGAGCTCACATCGCTTAACAAAACATAAGTATTTGGCTATATCATTCATACACCCACGCGTGCTATCCCTGTAGGATATAAATGGGTATTTGTACGAAAATGAAATGAGAACAATACTATGAAGAGGTATAAAGCGAGGCTGGTAGCTCAAGGGTTTTCACAGAGACCCGGTATTGATTTCGATCAAACCTATTCTCCCGTAATGGACTCAATAATGTTCCGCTACTTGATATCTTTGGCAGTTAAATTGAATCTCCAAATAAGATTAATGGACGTAGTAACCACATACTTATACGGATCACTTGATGCCGATATTTATATGAAAATCCCCAATGAATTTGACATTCCTCAGATGAGGGATGGTGAAAATCGCGGTATGTATAGTATAAAACTGCAGAAGTCGTTGTATGGCCTGAAGCAATCGGGCCTCATGTGGTACAACCGACTTAGTGAATTCCTTCAGAAGAAGGAATACACCTTCGATAAAGCTTTCCCATGCGTATTCACGAAGAAATCGCAAAATGGTTTCTGCATCATTTCCGTTTATGTTGATGACCTGAACATAATCGGAACATGCAAAGAGATTGAAGAAACCAGTTCAATCTTGAGAGCTGAATTCGAAATGAAAGTCTTGGATAAAACCAAGTACTGCCTCGACCTGCAGATCGAGCATCTCCCAGAAGGAATTCTTATACACTAGTCAACCTACGTGAAGAAGGTATTGGAGAGATTTCACATGGATAAATCTCACCCACTTAGCACCCCTGTGGTTGTCCGATCCCTCGAAGTGGATAAGGACCCATTTAGGCCAAGAGAAGATTCAGAAGAAATTCTGGGGCCAGAAGTTCCTTATCTTAGCGTTGTTGGAGCATTGCTCTATCTTGCAAATTGCACTAGGCCGGACATTCCATTTGCAGTAAATTTGCTTGCAAGATATAGCGTTTCTCCTACAAGGAGACATTGGAATGGTGTTAAGCATGTTCTACGGTACCTCCAAGGGTCTCAGGATTTTGGACCGTTTTACCGTAAGAACCAAGACAAAACCTTAGTAGGTTATGCGGATGCTGGCTATTTGTCTGATCCCCACAACGTCATATCCCAGACTGGTTACGTTTTTCTCTGTGGTGGTACCACGATCTCATGGAGATCGGTTAAACAAACCATGGTTACCACGTCTTCAAACCACTCAGAGATAATAACTTTATTTGAAGCCGCACGAGAATGTGTTTGGTTAAGGTCCTTGGTAAAACACATTGGTGACTCGTGTGGTATCGCTAAAGGCGATACACCTCCCACCGTTATATTTGAAGACAACGCCGCCTGCATCGCACAAATGAGTAATGGGTACATCAAGGAAAACCTGACGAAATATATTTTACCTAAGTTTTTCTACCAATACGAACTCCAGAAGAGTGACGTGATTACCATTCAAAAAGTGCAATTTAGTGAAAATCTAGCAGATCTGTTCACTAAGTCCTTACCTACGTCTACTTTTGAAAAGTACGTTCGCGGTATTAGGATGCAAAAGCTCAAAGTGTTGTTGTCTTCAGGGGGAGCGATAACCCCGAAATTAGTCTAGAAGATTTGATCTGGAAGATCGATAACATTCCTCCCTAACTTAATGTTTGGCCGATACCTAGCACGTGGAGTTTTTATGACATGTTATGTTGTAATGTCCAAGGGGGAGTGTTGTAAATCTAGCAGATTTATTATTCCAAATCTAGGAGATTTGATGTGGACATTACTAATGGACCAATAACCCAATGGGCTTCATATTTTAGACTAGGGTTTTACTCTTATAAATATACAATTGTACTCATAATTGTATACACTCATACACAAGAACATTAGTGACACTTCTGGCTTGGCTCGCCCCCAAACGTAGTCGTTCCCGACGAACTGGGTGAACAAACTTGTGTCTTTATTTATTGCTCTCAATTTACAACAATTTTATTTATGCGAAACTAAATTCCATTTTAGACCCGTTAATTATATATGTATTTAACTTCTATTGATTTTATTTATAGTTACAATTTTATTTAGTTTCTAACCTCAAACCTTCGATTTCTCCTTTAAATGATGCTAGAATGCATTCTAAATCAGTGTAGCTTGTCTATCTTTTTCTGAAAAATATTTTTTGTAGGGTTAGTTCTAGTATGCTTTAATTTTAAGTACATAGTATGTACTTAGATTTAAAGAAAAAATATCCAAGAAAAAATTAGTAATACTCTAAGAAGTAATCAGTCATAATCCAAGAAATAATCAGTAATATCTCAATTGCAAAAAAAAAAAAAAAATTCACATTTTCGGCGTGTTTGAAAAAATCAAATTGAAGTTAGAATTGAACTTTAAATTCATGTCATGCACTTGAGTGCATGTTAGAATTTGTATTTTTTTTTAAAGACACAATTTTTTTTTAAGTTAGCGAAACAAATTATTTAACTTATAAAATAAAATTTTACAATATTCTTAGATATGAAATAATGCAAATGGAGTATTACGGAAATTTTAGTGAACAAATTATGTGTAGTGACGTTTTAATTTTGTGGCAAATAATTTGGCATGTTTTTCTTTTTGCTCTTCCTGTATCGAGAATGAGTTTCCTTTTCCGATTGAGAACCTCGCACATGTATCACTATTTCAGATTAATAAAATGTCTCCTATTAAAAAAAGGCCACGGCCGCGGCTAAACAAACTCCCGCTTCTACTATACAAACCCCAACTACTATACACACCCATTTAAAATATAATATTTAATTAATTTATTTTAAAATTACTATACAAACCCCAATTTTAGACCATTATACTCTTAATATAAAAATAAAAAAATCAACCAAAATTTAAAAGGACAAAAATTACACAATTACGTCTCTCTTTCTTTGCGGGGTAAAAACAAGAAAAGAGTTGAGGAATTCCATGTTTTCAAAGGAAAAAGAACTGAACATTTTACATTAGAATTTTTGATCGAACACAACGAGATGTCTTGATTATGCTCTCAATATTCACTCCATTTTTTGCAATTTCATTCATTTTATTAGTTTTTAGGTTCCGAAGTGTTTAAATTAAGAACAAATCTAAAAAACACAATTCATATCACAGAACAAGCACATGAAAATATTTCTACCAAAAATTATATTTATTTCCACATCAACAAAAACTACTACATATGGCATATGTGTGTCTCTGAGAAACACAAGCTGAATGGATGACTAGTTGGGGCAGAAGAAGTAGTATTTAATTTGAAAAAAACACCTATGGTTTTACGAAATACAGGGGAAAAAATAAAAAATATACAGATTGCAGGAAAAAACTGGAATTACACATAATCCATGTTTAGTGAATTGTGCATGATCAACTACACATAATCCATCTTTCCTGCTGAATTGTTAAATGGATTCATCTTCAAGTTTTGGTTTTGTTTATTCATACTCTGTTTTTTTGTTTTCCTAACATTTTTTTATTTCTGGCGTAATGTTCGGAGGATAGCTTAATTATGAAAAAGATAAAGAAATCTAATTCTTAATTTAATAGATTTTAATGCATGGATAATATAGACATTTAATTTCAGACTATTTTTGTCAAAAAAAAAAAATTGGGGTTTGTACAGTAGAATCAAGGGTTTGTTTAGCTGCAGCCTTAAAAAAATGTACGCCTCAAGCAAAGATCCATATAACATTGATAAAATAATATTTTTTTGAGTTATCATATTTCATGGTGGGAATAAGAAAGATGTAACTAATTTATTATTTATAGCAAACAAAGTTAAGGAGATGATGAGTGTGTATATGGACGGCCAACATAATAATAATAATAATAAAAAAACTAAATTGACTGGGTAAAAAAAAAAGGAACCTCCACAAAATATATATGGACGACCAAAAAATTGAAAAATGAATGAACGCGGTCTACTTAAAAATGAAAAGATGGGAAATTGTGGGGAAGTGTCATGAATATATATATTGTTGTGGATTATTCGGTTTGATATGGATATCCATTTAATTCATCAAGAAGAAGCCAATCAGACTGCATTTACTTTGGTGGTCGGGATTGTGTAGTTAAAATTATAGAGTAGGGTATAACTAAGTTATCTCAAGATAGAACTTATTTACTTTGATAGATTTGTATTTGGTTTAATATATTAGATAATTGTTTACTTTCATGATTATATAGATAAAATATTATTTATTTACTAATATACTCCTCCCCCTTTCACCATAATCAAAATCAGTAGCCCTACACTAAAGAGAAGGCAGTCGATACATCCCAGAGAATTATACGCAATCAACCAACCGCCCACGCTGAAATCATCTTGATTGCATTCTGGTGGGGTAAAGAAGAGGAAAAGTACTTGTGTAGTTGTGTCCCACATCTTGTATATGTTGACTAGGGTTTAAGTAGCAAAAAAAATGTGGCCTTCATATGTCCACAACTACTCTAAGGCATCAACCAAGAAATTATCTGTAATTTTTTTTTAGATATTGAAGAGGTAAATTTGTTTGCTCGCAAGAAATTTGAGCCACGACACCGGTAAATGAAGAGGAAAGCTTCGCGATTCCGGCAAGTAGCTAATTTCACCGGAGATGGAGGAAGTTCACGCCTGCACATCCCCGACATTAATGGAGAATTTATTGGAAATCCATGGAGAGCGGAGAAACCACCATTATCATCGGAACTTGCAGAGGTAGATGTCGAAAATTAAATGGGGCCCGGCCTGACACCACCACTGTCTCACCGGGAATTGAAAGTCCACACCAGAAATGAGGGGAAGTTGCATCACCATTACGCTGGAAATTTGAGGCCGCGTCAGAATTTCAAAAGAACTCCACGCCTGAAAACTTGCAGCGCCATCAATGGAAGAAAGCTTGTTGAAGCTTTTGTTGCCGGAATGCTTAAAATTTCCTTAATCGCAAGGTCGAGAGTGATCTTGTGCGTGTTTGTCGATCGTTATTTTCCTTTGCGAGACGTGGATGAGCGCCGACTTCACGTAACTAGGGTTTGGAAATAAGGTATAGAAAGAGATGAGGAGAACTTATCGATAATTCGACATAGACTGAAAACTCATGACAAAAATAAACCGCCCAAGTTGGGCGGATTAAAAAGCGGATATTAGCATGGGTTTGATCTGGGTTGGACAGATTACTTGGGTCAATTAACTTACGATGTAAACAGTTGATAAAGGCCTACTATTATTGTAATTAGCCTTTATCATTCAATGTAAACACAACCTCAAGTGATTTCCTTCAGAAGACTTTGTGAACTCATGTGTCTTCTCTTAAAAGAAAAAAAATTATCCTTATACGAAATTTCCTTGAAATATGTGTCAACTTTATTTGTAACATGAAAAAATTGAAATGAGAATAATTCACCTCTAATTTGTCCTATCCCGACTTTTGGCATTTTTTCCTATAATTTATACTTAGAGCATCCTATGGTAGTGACGTTATAACTATTGTCGACACTTCACCTCATTGTCACCTCATAATTTTTGTAAGAGTAAGAACAACCACAATGATTCCATAGTTATAACCATTATCTCTCATCCACCTCATTATCACCTCATAATTTTTATAACAACTAGTAGTCTGACACGTGCGTTGCACATGGTGTGTAATTGCTTAACGACAATTGTTATATACTCTCTCCATCTATAAAAAAATAGGTTTATTGTTTTTTTCATAGTTATTAAGGAAGTAGATATAATATTTTATCAATTCAAATAAAAAATAAATTATTTTTTTAAAATGATACGTGTTTATGTTGAAGAATGTAGATAAAATTTATTATTTCTATTTTAGAAGACATGACTATTTTTTTATGGACGGACAAATAAGACAACCAAGACCATATTTATATGGATGGAGGGAATAGTTTATTTTAGTTGTAGATAAATAGTTAAATTTGAAATCTCAAATATCCAAGTTTTTTTCGCTGACCGATTTTACTATGCATGTTTTGTTTTTTTTTTCCTTGGAGAAATCCATAGTTGATCTCCTACCAAAAATGAGTTGGAAAATAGTGATGCCGTAAAAAATGAAGGTTAAGAAATTGTGAATTTGAATTGTTATGGTTAATAATTTAATTGTGCAATTATTACAATATAATTTACTTTAAATTAAGTTTTAGAATATTGAATGATATAAGGTTAAATAAAAAGAGATTCACATTAAGGGTTAAAATAAAATAATAATGCACGACATTTTTTCCAAAATTTTTAACAGCCAATTCGATAGGGTTCCATTATAGATAACTAAAATAGAAAACAACTATACAACCTCTTCCTTTCAAGAGAGAAGTCCAAGGTTTGAGAAGTTCAAGGTTCTATACTACATGTTTAAAAGTTAAAGCACAGAACCTCGTAAATATTTGACAGCCATAATTTATTTATTTAGTCAAAAAAATCTCTCAACCTATTATTTCATGTACCATCTGAGGCTGGTCATATCCTTCCTCGTATTCACTGCCATCTCAACCGAAAGTCCTACACAAGTAACACAACTCTTAAGTTGGAGAAGATGGTGTCATCGCTTAAGAGGCCAGAGTCTAGAAGAGCTAAAAATAGAATTATATGCAAGTATATACTACTAATACATTGTATTACTGCAATCAGAGATGTATGATCAAGTTACACTACTAATACATAAACCAGAAAAAACCTAAATGCCACTTAAGTATCATCATGACTCTCATCCAATCTCGACCTTAATTTCTTTGTCTCACTATTCAACCACTTTCGAGAAATACCTGCTTTCAGTGGTGCTCCTAATAACATGGATGAAATTTGTAAAGTTATTAAATCATCGTAATCATCCTCTAGAATGTTCTTTTCTTGGCAACAAAGTCGGGATTTCAGTAATGATGCTTGGATAATGTTGGGAAAATCTTGATTGTCTCACTCACGTGATTCTCCTTCGTCTGATTAGGATGGACTTCTTTCCAATCATTTCCATATGAGATTACATATTCTGTTCAAAATTAGACATCAACAAACATAATGCATTTTTTGAAGAATATTAGAGAGGTTAAAGATGGAACCATTATTGATAGGATCAGGGCAAATGGGCTCTGTTTTATCTAATGGGGCACTACCTTGTGATTCTTGTTCAGTGTCGTAACGTGGAATAGAGGGCCCTGCGAGCTCTTCATTGCCAGCGGGCTTGTCCTGGTAAGGGACTCGGTATAAATATGAAACGGGTAATAATGATTATATAGATACACTCAAAAGATGGAACACAAAATGCAACCATAATTCAAATATAATTGTTTGGAACATTGCAAGCAATGATGAAACCAACCAAATCACAAGAAAATTTTACCATTCGCAACTAATCAAAATGGAAAGTCATGGAATTATAATGCTCAATAAGGATACACTAATATAAGATTTTATTGAATTATTGTAATTTATTATAAATAATTCAAAGTATATTGGCTGCTTGGACAAATTCATTGTTGTTCTAGCAAGGAACCAAATGATAAATAAAAATGGACAAAATAAATAAGAGCCAAAACAAAAGAGTTTAATATAAGCTCGCTATAGCAAGACCGGGTGAAAATAAGAGAGAGGACACTGAAAGTAAATCATACCTCAATTTGATCTCCATCCGTTGCAACGTTCTGTAGATTATCCCTCTCCAGTTCATGGAGAATGGCTTCAAGAAGTTCCTTATATGAACAATCCTCAATGAAAGACTAACCTTCATCACCATCATATTCCTTGATTAAGAACATATTAAGCAACTAAATTATTTGCATTCAAACATGCACATGTATTGTGTAGGCACAATTTTATTGTATCAATGGAATACGCACAAACCACTTCATAGAGTCAGAATTGTGCACTATTTTGGTTCAGCTTTTAGCAAAAGTAAGAGCACTGATCATATTTTTAAAAATATGAGTTGTAATATACTAAGCAAACTTAGAATTGAGGCTGAGATTGCCAATAAGATCCTAAATACTTTCCAGCTTAAAAAATTAATAAAATGGAGTACTTTAAAAAAATGTGGTTTTGAGAGGTTGAAGAAGCTAGGCCAACATATCTCGATACAACTTCAACTTTTCCCATACACAAACAAAGACAATTTAATTCCACACAAATATCTAAAACTCTTATAATATTTCTACATGGAATTCTAACAGAACAACTTTACCAATAATTTTAATGCCAAGAGCTACCTCCTCGAGCTACAAATTTGTGGCCAATAATTTGATGCTTATTACCAATCTACACAATATTTGTGAAATATATCAGAAGCATATCCACACTTAGAATATCATCCATCATAAAGAGAAGATTTTGATCACACTCAATTACCACTTATCCACCTAAATTAGTACATTCACTCCTCTTACTTTGTCATTCTCATGTAGTCCTTTCACAAAAATACAAAATAAACAACTTCAATTGGAAAATAATAAATTTTGATTCATTCAATTTTATTTACTCATAATTAGTATGAAACTGCAAGAGATTGCTCAAGATATCTATTAATTATCTTCGAATTAGAGCCCAACCAATTCTGTGAACATTATCCTCTTTTGTTAGGGGATTATACAGTTCCCAAGCACTAATGGAGTTACATTCTATAAACAGTGCACTAATGACAACCAAATACAACTGGAAGAAAACAAGTGTATGCTCAAAGTATTGAGGATGAAGAACAAAAAGGGGATATAACTCTTTAGAATTAGTGTCATTCTTGTCACTTAATAGTTTACTTTAAGGAAACTAAAAGGTTCTACTTTGGAGAATATTATGCTAGGATAGGTTGAACATTTAAAATGATAATATTAGAGTAATGTATATCACAAACTTTTCAGGAATCATACGGCAGTGTATTTATCACATGTATCAAGGTCGAAAACAGTCTATTGAAAGAGCTACAAGTCTTCAAGCTTAGTCACAGTGAGAAATCATAAGCAGTTTAGAATACATATATATGTACTTATATTATATGAATGGTAAAGAAAGAACGGGCGAATGACCACAAATAAAGATTTCAGTTTTATTATTGGTTAATAGACGCTAGCCTTATCGGCTCAATATTTTCTCAGTTGTCTTGACCTTAGTAACTATCAGAGGTTTAAGTAAAATATCAGTCAATAGAAGCACGATAGTCAAACAGAAACGCTCCACTTCACATCCAATCAGTTCATTAGACTCGGGAAAAATTAAAGTCTAAATGCAAATTTGCCACAAGAATTTGCATTACATTCAAATGTAGCAGTATGTGCGCAAGGTTCTGGATATAAGAACAAACACATCTGAATATGTGAGCGCTTGATACTTTCTTCAATGAATTCCTGATATATCTCAATTGCACCCTTCACAATCTAGTTAGTTGTATCAATACTAATCTTAAATGCAACCACATGTTAAATTATGACCAAAATCAGTAGAAGTAATCATAGAACATAAAGACGATACGAGCAGAAGAAAGTACCTAAATTAAGGGGAAAAACAGAACACATTCATAAAATCCACCAGTGTCGCTCCGATGTCAATATTGAAATGAGTGACCCCATTGATTGCCTTCACCTAAGCATTTAAGCATATATTTTACCTATGCAGCACAGATGTCATAGCAAAATAAAATCGCTCCTACATATCAACTGATGGGTCCCTCAACAGCCTATGTGTGTCTCATTTTCTCGAGCTCATTTTTTTTATTTAAAACTGCAACCATCAAAAATAAAAATAAAATAATTAAAATGAGATGAACCATGGATGCACAAAAATACTGTATTTGAAAACTAAAAGCCCTAATTTTTCGCAGTGTCATCGGTGCTATCGATCCCAACATACTATTTTCCTCCACGCATTTTCATTAAAGCTTAAAGTTACACAAAATTGCAAATAAAAAGTCGAATAGGACATTAGCCTGGGAACTTCGGCGATCGGCCGCTGAATTCGAATAGGAAATTTGCCTGAAAACTCCGGTGGCCGATGGCTGAAAATAGAATAGGACATTTGTTTGAAAACTCCACAACCAAAATCTGGCATATCTCTCTCTTGTGCCGGGATCTCATTCTCTCCATCCACTTGTTATTAGGGTAACTGGTGATGGATATGTGAAGGAATTGGAGGAATACATTGTGCAGCTTGTAACCGATCGTGGGAGGGGAGGAGGGTAAAATCGTCCTAAAATATTTCTCAAATGCATGCCATTTTTTAATAGATTATAGATAACAAAATTATAATAATCTTCACAATGGTGAGGAAGTTATAACTTCTCTTTGTGGGGCCACCATCTACATATATTAAATTTGAATTCCATAAATAAATATAAAAACAAAACAAAAAGGAGGCATGGGCAGGAATTGTCAGTATTAGTTGTCTTTTCCCCTTAGATGTTAGCTAAAATTGGAAAGAGAAAGTGGGTAAGTCTGCAATAACTCTTTTGGAGAGAGAAATTATTATATTGAGTTATAACTCAGCTCTACAACTGTAGTAACAATATTTATTGGGTTAAAACTATGTGAGTTACCACCATTGTGGTTGCTCTAACCAATTCATGCTAACCTCCACAATGGTGAAAAAGTTATAACCTACGATGCATAGATTCTTCTAAAGATATTAGAGTGCAATATCGAATTTGCACCCACCCTCTAAAAGGGGTGCGATTTTTGAATTCACGAATTTGATTCTCCACGTGGCGAATCCAACTAACGGATCGGATACCCGAATCTCTCTCGCAAATCCTACTAATTAAGTATTAAATATGTTATTTCAATTGAATTTTATTATATGACATAATTTAAATTGATAATGTGACACTCACTTTAGATTGAATTCAATGTTATGACATATGTATTGGGCTAATGGAACTTGAATTGATTGAATTCAATGTCCCAAACTTATTTGCTACTTAGTGAAACTACCTCTCCCTTGTTCAATCGATATTTTCATAAATGACAATATAATTACATTATTTTTTACAATTATATCTTACCTACACGAGTATACTTACATCTAATGTTATTACTTTACATATATTAATTCACATTTATTAATTAAACTCAATATAGTTTATGGTGGCAAATAGTAATGTAGAAAATAAACTTGGGACGGAGAAAATATATTTTTTATTTACAATCTTAAAATAACTATCTCATTTTTCACACAAATTCTAGTATGCACTCAAGTGCATAGCGTACTCTTGGATTTTAAGCTCAAATTTTTATTTTTTCAAGATATACACAAACACACATGACTGTGTTTTTTTTCGTAGTTGGGGTATTATTAGTTACTTTTTAGGGTATCACTAATTACTTCTTGGGGTATCACTGATTATTTCTTGGGGTTTTATGTATTTTTTTCAAATTCTAAGTGTATTCCATGCATTCAAGTGCACACTAAAACTATTTTATATTTCAATATATGAATATATTAAAATTATTTTCACTATTATTTTGTGGGATTGAATTAATCTGCACCAACTCGTGTGGAGAGAAAAAAATAAGTTTTTTTCCTTTGAGTTATAATTATGTGAATAATCACCATTGTGTTGTTCTAGTAATTTCATAATAGTGGCAAATGTAAAAGGTAAAAAATATTTTTGTATCATGTACTATGAATGCCCACTTTTATATAATTATTATTTGATATTTCTATAACTATTCAATTTGACGTCTTAAAAGAAAAACAAATATGTTTGCTTTTGATAGATTTAAGATAAAAACAATTAATAACTGTAACTATGTACAAGGGCAGGTTAGCCAACCTTAGTAAAGCTTACTCGTAAAAGCCCCAAATTACTCAAAAAATAAAAATAAAAAAATTCAAGAGTAAAAAAAAGTACAAACAAACTAATTAATACGAGAAAGTTAGCCCAAAACCACATGGTTATGTTTGTTTAGGAATATAGGCGGGCGAAGGAAGGTATGAATATGAAATTTTAGGATGAGAAAATTTTGATGATTAATATAAGTATGTACTCCCTCTGTCCCACTATTATGTTTCCCTTTTGCTATTTTGGTCCGTCCCACTATTATGTTTCCCTTTTGCTATTTTGGTCCGTCCCACTATAAACTTCTCATACCTTATTTGGAAATCAAATAATAATATCATATTCATCTACTTTATTTACATCCACTCATTTAACCACATTCCACTTTATTCTATTCTCTCTCCATCACATCACTTGTACTATATATATATAAATTTTAACATCCCTCTTAAATGTTGTGCCCAAAAGTGAGGGGAAGTAATAGTGGGACGGAGGGAGTATTTGTTTTGGGATTTTTGTAGGGTGGATTTTGCTTTATGTCAAATCAATATTTATTAGTGATAAATATTGTATTATTTTATTATATTGTGTAAGAGAAAAGTAGGAGAGAGATTGGGTGGATGAAAAAAAGTAATGATGTGATAATATTTAATTATGTGAAAAATAATACTCACTCCATTCCAGAAAAATTTGCACATTTTCCTTATTTGAACGTTCCACACTAATTTGCACACTGCCTAAAAAGGAAACATCGATTTGCGTGCATACTCACACAAATATACACATATTTATCCATATGTCATTACTTTATCACTTTTCTTAATTCACGTACAATCTCAAGGGTGCAAATTCTCTTGGGATGGAGGGAGTAATAGGTTTATGGGCATAGATTGAATTTGAGATTTGAAAACTTGGCTTTAAATTCCAAACTTGTATAGAACGTGGATTGCAAAGTTCAAAATCTATTCGGGTGAATTCCAAAACAAACATACCCAAGTGATTGCAAGCTAAGTTAAAAAGCAAAAGGGTTAGACAATTCACTCCTCGAATGATGCGTGTGTAAGGAAACAACTAAAATAGAAATAATTACACCAAGGCGTACACTTTTGCCTCTAATTTCAAAAAGCCACTTCATTTTCCCTTCATTTCAAATAACCCCATTTTATTTTATAGAACTACACTTTTCAATTTTTAGTGGGACCCACCCACCCATCAGCCATCACTCCAACTCCCCACCCTACCCCCACTGCCTAATACCCTATTCATTTTATAAGAAGGAATCGGTCATTATCATCCCCACCAACCCTTTCTAATCTCTCTCTTCCTTCTCTCCCCACCACACACCACCACCAGTTCGATGGAGGCGAAACAACGCCGCCTGGAGTCCGATCTCCCTTTACAAGCCGTGACGGAAACCCACCACTCATATGCCGTTCAAATCACACCCGAAGGCGACATAAAAAAACCCTCGGCCGCCACGACCCCCTCCCCAAAATCCCAGCCCTCGATCGCCGCTGTCATACGAAGACGACGGTCATTCGAACAGACCAGCCAACAGATTCTTGACGGTGCCACCACCACCGCTAGATCGGAGTCCCGATTGTGCTAGAGATATGTGGCGGTCAATCGAACAAATTGGCCAACAAATTCTCGACGGTGCCACCGCCGATGCTAGATCGGAGTCCCGATTTGTACGAGAGATCTGTGGCGGCGCCGATCGACGGAGTCCCTATTTGCAGTAATTTCGGTTCCGAAAAGTGACACGCGGCTCAGGATTTTCTCCGGCACTGCTAATCCTTCTCTATCTCAGGTGTCAGTTTAGTTTAATTTTTGTGCAGTAATTTAAATTTTCGTGTCTATAGAAATGGTGGTTGTTCGAATATTCTGCTTATATGGCTATTAGTTTTTGTTGAAATGTGTATAGTTGTTAGGTGTAATTAAGTGGTTATATAGAGAATGGCTGTGTCTACTTTACCATTTCTGAAGTAGTCTATATTGCAATTGAACTATAGAATTTGCACTTGTGATCATTTATAAGACTCTACTACTAGCTATCTGTACTCTTTGCAACTTTACATGCCCGCTGAGGCGATGATTCAACGATCAATGCATATAGCATTGGTGTTTGGTTGATAGAATATGGTTATGTAATGTGCAAAATATATATGCTTTTAGATCTTGGGTTCCAGGGAAATAGTGCTAAAGAAAGTAAATCCCTCCATTTGGTTCGAGACCAAATGAAAGAAATATTTGTGCATATATAACTATGAGTATACGAGATGTACTCGTGATTCATACATTTATTTCAGATGCTCAATCTCATTCGCATGGACCTTTTTATGGAAGTTTCTGTGCAATTCTATTATCCATAAAAGTGATGGTAATTAATTACACATTTGTGCAACAATTTTTTTGCATCATGCAATATTTCTTTTTTCCAGATATTCAAATATTTTCTGCAACAAATTTGTAAATTATGCAACAAATTTTTTGCATTATGCAACATTTCTTTTTTGTAGATATTCAAATATTTCTCGCCGTTATTCAAAGTTGGGTGTTTGCATATTGAAGAATGGGAGCATGAATATTCAAGAAATTGAAGAATGGGGGCATGAATAATCAAGAAAAAGTGTATTTTTTTTGTTTCAGTGTAATTTTAGATTTTATAAATATAATTCTATATTTAAATGTAACTTTTAGATTTTTATATAAGAAAAAATGTTTATTGTTAATGATTTTGTGCATTTTTTTTTTGTTTGTGTAAATTCAAAAGAAAAAAAAAAGAAATATAAAATTGCTGAGGATAACAAATCTGAAATTCAAAAATACAAAAAGAAAAGAAAAATGAAAAAGAAATAAAAAAAAGTGGTTACAGGCAACAAAATCCCAAATTTGAAAATACAAAAAAAAAATGGAAAAGAAAATAAAAAGTGGTTGCAGGATTTGAAAACTGAAATTAAAAAATAGAAAATGAAAAGAAAAGGTGGAGGGTCCCACAAAAGTGTGCCTTTGTGTAATAGTTTTGGTTGGGGTTCCACAAAGTGTGGTTATTTGTAATAAAGGAAAATTGAGGTGGTGTTTTGCAATTAGGCTCCAAGAAATGGGCCCTCCATGTAACTCTCCCATTAAAATAATTAATTTTATATCACTCTATAAATTCAAATTGTTAAATGAGCCGAAATTTTTTCATGGCATCAGAGCAAAAAAAGGCTCACATCCTGACAAAAATCTTGAATTCGATTCCCAAGAGCAGTGTAAGAGAATTAATTAAAATAATTAATTTCACACATCTCTATAAATCCTTGGATGAGTAGTAGGAGAGTTAATGAATTGATGAAAAAAAACTAGAAAAAAGAGGATGAAACAAAAAAATGTAACTATATAAATTTTTGTGAAAATAAATATATAATGTATAAATGTTTGAATGTAAACTTGAATGTGCAAATCCAAAATAGAATGTGACAGTTGAAGAAGTCATTCCCATCCAAATGACACCACCCATAAGCTCTATTCTTTTTTGGTTTTAAATGATTTTAAAAAATTGGTTTTTAAAATTAAGATTTTTTTTTAATTTAGGAAATTTTAAATATGTGTTCTTTTTGGGTTTTGAGTAGGATATATTTTAACTTTAAGTTGTATTATTAAATTATGTAAAATATACGGAAATGATCACATGCCCACCGATGGGCACAATGGGCTCGTTTGTTACCATGTTTGTGATAAGGTGAGATAATATACAGTTGATTAGTTAACACGTGGTAGATTTATTCAAGTGTTTGTTACAAGTGATAAGCTATAAGTGATAGCTCTTATTTCGTGTTTGTTATTATGCATTATTTAATGAGATAACATAGTAAATGACAAATATACCCCTCATTTACACTAATAAAGTAAAAAGTAGAGAGGTATTAAGTAATACCATGGGGAGTGTGGGATGGGTAATACCTTTAAAAAGGTATTACAATACCGGGTCAAAAAATTATAACGGGTTAAAGGTATTATTCCAACACGGTAACAAACATGAGATAGTGCGGGATTGAACATTAATACCTATCTTATCAAGCCTAACAAACAAGGCCGCAGATATGTTAATGACACATAAGCAGGTGCCCACTATTATTTTAGTTGATTGTTTGTACAGTAAAACCTCTCTATAGTCATATCCTTGGGACCACAAAAAAATATTCCTAAATGGGGGTTATTCCTAAATAGAGTTATAAAGTTTTTTTTTTTTTTTAAATGCATGTATATTATATAATGGTATAATTAGTAGATACATGTACATGTAATGTGTTGAAATTAATTTAACTAATTTACTCACGTAATATGAAAAGACAATACTCAAGAGTCACCCACCATAGATGCATGTACTTGCTTTTGATTGCTTTAATTTTTTCATCTATAAATACTATGTATAATACATTTTTTTTATCAATTACATCAAATCAACATTTTCTTCACGCATATAATGGCACCAAAAATAGAAAAGAGAACTCAAATGAGTGAAAAAATTCGTGTGGAGATGTGCAAAATGAAAGAACTACATCCAGGTTGGAAGCAAAAAGATTTTGCCAAGTGGTTGGAGGATACTCATAATCTTAAGCTATCGCAATCAGCGATATCGAAGGCATTCAAGAGGTCAATCAACAATGACGACCAGCAGGCTCTTTCTAATCCAAATGCAAAACGTTTGAGACCGTTGAAGTGCCTATTGATGGAGTCGGCTCTTTATGAATGGTTTGTATGCAACCAAGAGCATGTCAATATTAGTGGTGAATTACTCAAGGAGAAGGGCCGCATATTCTTAAAGAGTCTCTATCCAGAAGCAATTTCATTTGAATTTTCTAATGGGTGGTTATAGAAGTTCAAGCATCGACATGCAATTCAGTCATTTCGGCGTTTCGGGGAGAGTGGCTCAGTTGATATGGAGAAAATTGAAGCAAGTTTGCCATCAATAAGAGAAGAATTGGATAAATGGGATTGGAAGGATATTTACAACATGGATGAAACAGGTTTATTATATCGAATGCAAGCTGATAATTCTCTTGCAACGAAGCAACTCGAGGGACGAAAGCAAAACAAAGAGAGAATTACAATTGTCATTTGCACCAATGGTGATGGATCTGACAAAGTTCCTCTTTGGATCATTGGTAAGTTTCTTAATCCTAGATGCTTGAAGAATGTTAACCGTTCTACTCTCAATTGCACTTATCGAGTAAATTCAAATGCATGGATGACATCTTTATTCTTTGTTGAATGGCTAAAGTGGTTTGATAGCCGTTTAGACAGAAATGTTTTGCTTCTTTTGGATAATTGTACAGCTCATGGGAAGAAAGAACATCTCCCGCCACTTCACCACACAAATGTTATGTTCTTACCACCAAATAGCACTTCCAAGATTCAACCATGTGATGCAGGTATCATTAGAAATTTTAAAGGTTATTATCGTCAGCGATTTAATCGTCTACTTTTGAAACGAATCGAGGATCGTGTTTTGGAACCGTCAAAGATCTCCCTCCTCGATGGAATGATAAATGCAGTTGCTGCATGGTCGATAGATGTGAAACCAAGGACGATCGAGAATTGCTTTAAGCACTGCAAAATTCGGACCGTTGAAGTTGACGAGTTGCAAGTTGCAAAAGAAATGGATGAGGAGAATAAAAAACTACTTAAAGAGTTGAAAAGTCAGGTAAAAGATCTTCACTACACCAACAAGATGGAGATGGATATTTTTCTTAATCATCCAAATGAGCAACAAATTGTTTATGCTTTAACGGAAGAAGAAATTATTGAAGGAATTAGGCAAGAAAATGAGGAAAATAATCCAGAGGATGATAGCATAGAAGTACAAAAAGTTTCATGTGAAGAAGCTTTAAGCTTACTCGACAAGTTGAAATTTTTTTGGGTTCAACAAGAAGGTGGTCATGTGGACGAGCTAATGCGCGCACGCAAGTTGAAGGATAAGGTTACAACACAAAAGATTAAATCATTGTCACAATCAACCTTGAACAAATATTTTAAATCAACTTAAATCTATTGTAAAATTATATATATTATTATGGTTTATTCCTAAATGGAGGTGTATTTCTTTATGTTGGGACTTGAAAAAATATGAATTATGAAAATATGGAGTTTATTCCAAATTATAACTGGTCCCCAGTTGGGACCATGAATTTTTATTCCTAAAGAGAGTTTATTCCTTAATAGAGTATTCTTTTTTAGAGGTTTTACTGTACTTGCTTATATGTTATTAACATATTTGCGGTGGGTATATAATATTGTGCTCACCGGTGGCTATATGATCAATTCTGGTAAAATATAATAATAATTAATTGATAGATTGATAATGGGTAGAATGAGAATATAATAATAGTGATAGATTTTATAGTTTAATTATAAAATTACAGGGTATAAATTTTTATAAATCAAAGTTTAAAATCCAAACAAGCACGAGTTTTTTCAAATTCCAAATTCAAATTTTCCAAAAAAACAAAAAACCATAACCTTAAAGAATTTCCATCGAGACCATTTATTCTTCCGATTAAAAATGAATGAACTATTTGATTCTTACTTGTATATTCTAATACAAATTTACATAAAATAAATAACTTTGTCAACAATAAATTCAAATAGCTTAGTAAATTTAACAAGGATTCCTTTCATCCCAATTAAAATTGCTCAAAATTTTGTAATTGAAATTTTTTTTTCCTCATTACCTAAAATAACTATACATTCTAAATTAATCCATTACAAATATCAGTTATTCACACCTTATATCATTACATTCTTCAATACACCATTAAATAATATACTAACTTTCCTTTTATAAGATTAAAATGACCAATATACCCTAAATTTTACATATTTTAGTACTTTTCTTTTTATCCGAACAATCTAAATTGAGACAAATGTAGCACTATCCAATATACTCTTTAATGCATTTTTATTGACAATAAATTCAAATAATGCGTAAATGTAATGAAATACTCCGGTTTATGAGAGGGAAATAAATTTAAGGATAAATGCAAAGCCTTTTTTTTTTCATTTTAATCATTTTTCTTAACTAAGATAAATGCAAAGTTGGTTTCTACTATATTTGAAATCATTTTTCTCCCCGTCAGTCACGTTTTTTAGCCGGTTATCGCCAGCCAGTTCCGCCATCGACCACCTTCCAAAAGCCCTAATTCTCGCGCATTCAACTACCCCCCACACATTTGACCTCGCTTTCCTCCATTAAAATGCTCTGAAGCTCGTGCATTTGGTATGTATCTACATGAACGAAACTAGTTGTTTATTATACATGAAAAATGATGGTCTCACTCTCAAAATAGTGCTATTTTTTTTGTAGTGATTATATGGCGCAGAATGTGATGTCTTCCGATTCTCTGTGCGAGAGGCTTAACGTGCTCGAAAAGCTTCTTTGGTATTTACAAGAACATTTTGACGAAGCTGAGTCGCGGAAGCGGAATCGTGATCCGGTGGAGGAGATGGCGGAGGTCGAGTGCCCTAGAAATTCGCTGGAGTGGAATGAGGAGGGGTTTGATGCGCGGAAAAAGAGGAGAGTCGCTTCGGAGGCAGAGGAGGTGATTTTAGAGAGGCGAAATTCTCTCAATGATGTTGAGACTGAGAATTTTGAGTTGTTGGGGGTGGCTCCGACCATTCTTCCCAGGGGGTGTAAGACGTTGGGGGAAATCGAATGTCGTGAGCAGAGCCTAAGAAGAGCTCATGAATCGTTGGCTGCGAGAGAGAGAAAAGTTGATGAAATCATAAGAGCTTTAGATGGACGGATTATTGCTGTTGAGGAGAGGGAGAAGGAGTTCAACAGCTTCCTAGAGGAGAAAACAAGGGAATTCGTTTTGAAAGAGGAGGAATTGCTGTTGAAATTGGAGGATGAAAAGCTTAGAAGGCAACAGAAGTTAAAGGGTATAGATGAAACTGTGGAGAGACTAAAGTCTGCAGAGAATAAGCTTGAGGGCATGAGGGAGAATTTAGAAAGGAGGTTAGAGAAGATTGAGTGTAGGGAGAATGTGGCCTGGGAATCAGCGGCACTAAGGGCAAAGGAAGGGGAGTTGATTAGGGGATCTATAGAGAAACAATTGGAGGAGTTGGAGAAGAGGAGAAGTGAACTTAATTCATTTCAAGAAGAGAAAATGAGGGAGTTGGAATCAAAGGAGCAGCTACTGAATGAGATTAATGAAAAGGCTGTTAAGGATGCCAAGTTAAGGAGTGAAAAATTGATAGTGCGTGAGAGGTCGATTTGTCAACAGTTGGAGGATTTTGAGAAGACTAAGGGTGAATTTAATTCATTCCGGGAGAAGAAAATGGGAGAGCTGGAATCAAAGGAGCAGCTATTTAATGAGTTGAGTGAAAAGGTTGCTAAGGATACCAAGTTAAGGAATGAAAAATTGATTATGCAGGAGAGGTCGATTAATCAACAATTTGAGGAGTTTGAGAAGATCAAAAGTGAATTTAATTCATTCCAAGAGAAGAAAATGGGAGATCTGTATTCAAAGGAGCAGCTACTGAATGCGATGAGTGAAAAGGTTGCTAAAGATGCCAAGTTAAGGAATCAAGAACTGATTACGCGTGAGAGGTCGATTAATCAGCTTTGGAAAAGGTTAAATTTGGCTAAAGAGGATGTTGAGGGCTTGAAGGATGTGGTTGAAAAGAGGTACAAAGTGTTGGTTTCGAAAGAAAACGACGTTAACTCGACTAGGGATTGGGTCGAGAGGAGAATGGATGAGGCAGACTCAAAGGCTAAAAAATTGAATGTAAAAAAGAAGAGTATTAGTTCAATGGAAGACAAGGTGATCTGCAAGAAATATGAACTTATGGAGAAGGAGAAGAAGCTTGATTTGACTGAACAGGCTTTGCAGGCGTGGCAAAATCGTCTTGAAGTTAAACAGAAGGAAGTTGATTCAGCAGAGGAATTAAACGAACGGCGGGTGGAAAAGCTTGATGCCAGGGAGAAATCTATGAGTGAACTCACAGGTAAGTGTTTTAAGGAACATCAAGCTAAAAAGAAAGAATTACTACATGCAAAAGATTTGGTTGAGAAAGTAGCTAGATTTCTTGGACTTGAAAATGAAAATCTTAAGAATGCTATTAGGGAATTAGGATTCATGGAAAAACAAATGTCAGGTCATGTTGTAGAGCATGAACCTTGTTCTGATAAATCCAATGGCCATGTGAGGAAGGAACTAGATGAGCCTGTAGACTTAAAATTTACAGTGAGGATGGATGGTAAAAATTTGCAGATGTTCTTAAATGACCCGAAAAAGGACTTGGTTTCAATGGTTGATGAAATTTTCAAAGTTCTTTACCTATCCTCGGATCCTGCTAAGTTAGTTCTAGATGCCATGGTAGGATTTTACCCTCCCCATCTGAGGGAAGAAGACACAGCGCACGATGTTAGGAGAACCTGTATTGTCCTGTTAAAGCAGTTGATGAAAATGACCAGAATAATTAAGCCATGTGTTAGAGAAGAAGCCATGCAAGTTGCTCTTGCATGGAAGTCTAAAATGGCTGAAAATCCAAGCACGTTGGAGGCCTTGGGATTCTTGTGTCTATTGAAAGCTTATGATATAGCTTCCAGTTTCGACAAATATCAGGTTTCATCTCTTCTGAAGATGGTTTCTCTACATAGAGAAGAAAATCCCGACTTGGATCGTCTTCTTGGTTTCGTAGACACCCTTACAGGTACCTTTTCTCTGTCTTATAATATGTTGTGCTAATATAGGTGTTCATTTGATATAGAATATATTTAACAGTTTCCTTTTATATCTAGTTAATATCCGTGAATTCCTAAATTGTCTTCCCTCAGTGTAGGTTTTCTGTGCTTTATTGTATGTGCTAGAGTGGTGATTAGCTTGCTTTATTTTGTTTACTAATTGAACTGTGTCATTAATGAATACAAAGCCAAATTTGGTGGTGTCGAATCCCCAATTCAAAGTTGTTGTGTCGGCTTGTGTTTTTCCTTTGATACACGTGGCGTTTGCGTGTATTAAAAGCAATGATGAAAACTAAATTGGAGTAGGGGATTCTAAACGAAAATCTTGCAACGTCTTTTTTCACTTGGGAGGGATTTAGTTTCCTGTTGTAGCATATGTGTATGTGCCTTGTATGTCATAGTGCTAAGTCTCTTAAATTGGGTGATAGATCCTATTGTCATAGGTATTGTTCCGAAAGTGGGTAATGGCGATGATAACGCATGTTAAACAATATATAATTAAAGATATTTTAGTTTATACTCATTAGATCAAGCTTGATAACCTACTATTCTTAGTCAACCAGACTACCAAACCGTAGACTACTCCGCCCTTGCTTGGTTATGTGAATTAAACATGAGTCATTCAAGTTAGACATTTAATGTCAAAAAGCAGAGTAATTGTCCTGATTAATGAAGTAATGAATATAGGAAAATATAGATGGCTTTGGAGTTTCAGGAAGAATTCTTATGCTACCAAAACAATCACATTCATCCGTAGAGCCTTTTGTATAAAGCCCCAAGTGACGAGTTACAAAATAGGTCCTGTAGTAAAGAATACAGACTATTGCCACATTAGTAGCATATGTGAAACAAGTAATAGAGATAAGTTTGTAATATTATAAAAGGTAAAAGGACTAAATTTCAATTTAATTGCGACTTTTAGCATTTTTGTGTAAATCTCTTACTTCTTTAGTTGTTCAATTCAATACACGTTTAAATTTCGACCATGCGACCACAAAAATTTGGCGCCCATGGATAAAAACACAAGTTCTTGAATTTGTGGTGTACGAAATTGAAAATTGAGGGTACCAAATTGATGGGATTGGGGAGACGGAATAAATGGTACATGATTCGTCCTTCAACTCATCGAAAACTCGTTGAATTTTGACATGGAGCAACAAAATTGTGAGAGACAGTCAAACTCAAATTCATGGGGCGTAATGGTAAACGATTGATAGTATGGTGTGTTAAAATGACGAGTTTGATCTGAGGAAGTTGAATCCCCGTGAGTTGGGCGAAGTTTATGTTTTTGTGGCCTGAGCACCCAAACTCTCGTGGTCCCGGTCAACACTAATCGACTTTAATTTAAAAACGTGTGTCGTATTAAAACAATCAAAAGAGTGGCGAGTTAACATAAAAATGTTAGAACGTCGCGATTAAATTGAGATTTGATTTAAATGTTAGTGAATTAGTATAGAATAATATATTATTTAACACAAATTATTATATGAAATATTCTACGTATACAAGATCCCTAGAATGACTCGTATTTAAAAAATTTGTGAATCTTGGCCGGGTCGAGTTGGATTTAGTGAAGATTTTCCAAAATCTCGCTTAAATCAAATTTTAGGATTTTCGCTCCAAATTTGTGTTACTTATGAACAAATGCATGTTATTGAAGGGCAAAATGTGAATTACTATTAGACTATGTTGTTTTTTCACCAATTTTTGTGTTTTTTTTTAATATATATTTTTCATACAATATAAGAGCAAAATATGTGTTACTATCAATTCAAATATTGATTTTCACAAATATTTATTTATTTTCACAAAAATAATTATACAATAATACATATAAGGTAGTAATATATTACTCTAATAACGCAAATGTCTTACTCAATGGATAAAAATGTGTTTGCACAAATTAGGGATGACAATGGGGCGGGTTTAAACTCGGACCCGCATTGAACCCGCGCTGCTTGGGGTGGGTTTGGACCCGGTCAGGTTGGTCCGGGACGGGTCGTAGTTTTGATAGGACCCGTCCCGCGAACCCGTCTCATAATATATTAATATTATTTTGTGTATTTATATGCATATATATGGACTTATATTCAAATTAATGTATATAAATTTATTAATATATTGATTATATATGTTATTTTTAAGTATTAGATGAATATTAAATATTATTTGAAGCAAATATATGTTTAAATTTGTTTTTTTCGAATGCAAAAATTATATGCCCTCCGCCAAATATTAGTAGTTCTACTTTTTGGGCTGTTATTTTTTGTCATAAGTTGGTTGGTTTTATGAGGTATTGTGAGGTCCATTTATGAAGAAAGTGATTGTTTATAAAAAATATGATACTTATATTTTTTATAAACAATAACTTTATTGATAAATGGACCTCACAATATCTCATAATATCCTCTAACTTTTGACAAAAATTAATAGTTCAAAAAGTAGGACTACTGATATTGGACGGAGGGAGTATATTTTATATTTAAAAATTAAACGGGGCGGGGTGAGTTGGACCCGACGGGTCCCTGGCCAAACTCGTCCCAGACCTGCCCCGTTGTCATCCCTAGCACAAATACATAAAAGCACCCTCCAAGATTGTGTTACCATAAGAACAATCATATGTTACTGTAAAAACAAATATGTGTTATTGTTGAAGCAAATATGGATTAGTGTTAGAGCAAATGTGTGCTACTTCTAGAGAAAATGTGTGTTGATGTTAGAGTAAATATGTGTTACTGCAAATGTATGTTACTGTTAGAGTAAATGTGTGTTATTACAAATATGTGCAACTAGTCTATTAGAGCAAATATGTGTTAATGTTAGAGTAAGTATGTGCTACTGCAAATATGTATTAGTGTTAGAGCAGACGTGTGTTACTAGTGGAGAAAATGTGTGTTGATGTTAGAATAAATATAAGTTACTGTAAATGTGTGTCAATGTTAGAGTAATTGTGTGTTACTACAAATATGTGTTACTAGTCTATTGGAACAAATATGTGTTAATGTTAGAGTAAATATGTGTTACTGCAAATGTGTGTTAATGTTAAATTAAATATTTGTTATTACAAATATGTGTTACTATTGAAGTAAATGTGTGTTAATATTAGAGGAAATGTGTGTTAATATTGAAGAAAAGTGTGTTAATATTAGAGTAAATATGTGTTACTGCAAATGTATGTTGATGTTGGAGTAAAAATGTGTTAATGTTAGAGCAAATGTATATTAATGTTGGAGCAAATGTGTGTTAATGTATGAAACAATTAATTTAGATTCAAAAGGATGAAAAATAAATTAAAAAACACATACTTGTCTTTATTTTAAAGTACAACTTTTTTAAAGATTAGTAACACACATTTTGTTTTACAGTAATACACATCTGCTTATATAGTTGTTATTACAAACTTATATTTATTTGTCCAATTTTACTAGTCCTGTTTTTTGGACTGTTATTTTTGTCATATGTTTTAGGGTATTATGGGTTGGAAGATATATGGGGTATTGCGAGGTCTATTTATGAATAAAGTGATTGTATGTGAAAACAAATTATATTTTATGTATGACCTAATTTTTAGCCAGAGTTCTTTTTGCTTGAGGGATATTTCTTATATTTATAGGGTAGGTATTGCATAGTGTAATAATATTGCACATAAATCTTTGTGAGTTCGTACCGTTGGGCTCTTCTCTAAGTGATTTTATCTCCACATTTCACTGGGACAAATGTTTTTACCTATCATTTAGAAATATATTTAAACTATTGTGGCAAATACACAGAGAAAGATCCAGTCGACCAAGGAATGTATTGCATTGCGCAACCTAAATAATGCTACCCAGTGTTCAACCTAACAACAAGTGCTACCTCATTTGTCCAGTTCAACATTTGTTTCCTCTTGATGACTCAACATGATGAAGCGAAGGGTAACTTAATACTCAAAATCAACAACGAAAGATGGAGAGTCTATCACAGTTTGATGCAAGGTAGACAAATGTACATGTAGTTAACATGCATCAAAACACTTAATCTCAGTTGAAATGTAATATAGGTCGTATAAGAAAGATTTAAATTTAAGGCAAGTGTCCTGTCTAAAAAAAAAGGCAATTGTAGAAGATTGAATTTCTTTATATAGGTCATATATGATTTGGTAGAGTATTTCTTTATTTACTCTACGCTTTTCAATTCTCTCGTTTCTTTCAAACCATTTTCATGGTTTTTCCTAATGTTTTTGCAATTATGGAGATTTATTACGACTATTTTGTTTGTGTGAGATGATTTTTCAACAATTTTATGCAAATTCTCCTTGTTTGGAGGATTTCAATGGAAGAATAAGGAGGTTACTCCAACATGTATTTTGCACAGAGTATATTTGGATTCAATGACATATAAAGAAGACGAGTAAGTCTCTTGATGCACTCACTTAATAGTTTAGTCTGTTTACATTGAAAAGTGTGGGTTGATTACACTGAATTTGTTTAGTGTTATTAGTTTTCAGTGTAATCAACCCACATTTTTCAGTGTAAACAATCTTGTTGTGCCATGATGTAGCAAGTTGTCACCTGACAGCGCGGATAACGATCTCGTGCAGGAAGAGTGGGACTGTTGGTCCCAAAACGAGTAAACAGGTGGGGGGGGGGGGGGGGGGGGGGGATACACCTGTGGTTACAAATTAAAAATTTCTTCTAAAACTTATCAGGTTACTTCAAATGGTAATTCGTCAGTGGACTTTAAGTCTTCTGAGAGTTACTAGAGAAAGCTTACTGAGATAATACCTCCACTGAAAGCTCAAGACTTTCAGTTGAACTACTATCTAATTAGCTTTTAAATGCGGAATAGTGAGCCCTTTTGAAAACTCGTTTTACTTGATAAACTTCTGATTGGATAACACACACTTAGGAAATAGCAGAATGTAGATACACAAGATATAAAGTGGTTCAGAGAAGAATCTCCTACGTCCACTGTCCTGATCAAACAGGAGAATTCATTTCACTTGGAATTCCTTGTGTTATAGTGTCAAGGTGCACTGATCAATTAATCATCTCTTAGGATGATTGATCACTAGGATAATTTCAGGTCCTAGTTCCCAAAACAAACCAGCTTTGAGACTGATACAAATAATCAGCTTACTAACACCACTTAACACTAACTCTCAACCTAACAACGGAGTAGGGTTTTGAGTAGGGTTTGGTTCCAACTGTTGTGAGATAATCCTTACAGTTTAGCTCAAGGGTTTGGATATAGCTTTTAAGCTTAGTTACAGAAGGTTTGTTAGGCTCTCTAAAAATGTGAAACACTTGGGAAACAAAGGTAATTTCGAGTGATTCTAGGTAGTTATGAATGTAGAGATAACTTTTATCTTGTGAGTTTCCCGTGTATAGAAATGAGCACGTCCTTCTGTATTTATAGGCTTCCTTGAAAATCTTCCCGTTGGATTTGAATCTTCTCAAGTAAGTCTTCTTATATCTGATTGGTTCAAACGACTATATTTGGAGCTTTAAGTCTTGTCAAGAAACGGCTGAAAGACCATGCCTGTTCACCAACTTTCTATAAATTGCTAGGGAAAGACTTTTGGTACTTGTCAGTCTGGGACAGGTCGGCTGTCAGTAAAGTACACTGACGTGTCATCTTCTCATTGGACCTTCAGTCTGCTTGCCTAGATTCTTGTCTTGCTTTAAGGTGAAACTCCTCCGAGAGAACCTTCTTATTCCTTTATTTATTGTAAGCTTCCCTGAAATTCATTTTGCCTTGTTCCAACCAGATTAACTAACAACTTTTAATATGTTTAGCATTGAATGTGCTTTGTTATTTCTCATCAGTGGACCTTGGTCCTCTCCTGATGGTTTTAGTCTTAGTGAGAATGCACTTAGAAAACATTCAAGACTTAGACTACTTCCTCAGATCACTTGTCTTCAGCGGACTTCGTCTTCAGCAGACTTTGCTTTCAGCAGACTTCGTTCTTCAATACACTCTAGAAGTTACTAACTGCACTCCAGTTCTTAACATTTTGAACTGTTTAACTAAACTCTAACTCTACTGAATATTTTACTTACAAACAACTTAGAAGGAACATTTTGGCATCTTAATCAAAACTTAAGTCTTATACAATTTCCCAACAGGGACAACCACCTCTGATGAACTGGGGAGAGGCCTCAATACCTGCGATGGCGATGCCGGGAGAACATAGAGCAGGAAAGGTACCTGGAGGATTTCCCATAGAGAGCTCCCCGAGATAGGAGTGAGCGAGTAGCCTTTACCCGCGACCTGTGGGATGAATAAATAAGATAGAGTGAAAGTATGCGAGAATTCTTTGCATTCAGAATACATGAACGTCAGAACAAACCTAATAGTTTGTTCTTATTCAAAAGACTTTTCCGGCAATTCTTAGTGGATGCTTATACCATGATAGAGTTGGAGAGGTTTGTGTTATGTGAGGAATAATCAACTTACATTGAGGACAGATAAAGTGTATGAACTGAGAAGTGCAGTTGAGAGAAGTGATACAAATCCGTCTTTCAATGGTTAAAGAATTATACCTTCATTGTTTACTGGTGGGCCACGAACATGATTCAAAATTTTCAAGATGTTATGACAATTTGCAAGTAATATTCCTACCCAGATTTGTTCATCACAATTACATCTAATCCTAAGTGGCCGAAGATAGTCAGGTTGTTGAATGATAAGGGACTCGATTCCGTAGATAGACATGATATTCTTTGTCGTGTTTTTAAGATGAAACTCGATCGAATGTTAAAGGATTTCAAGGAGGCTGAAATTTTTGACAAGCTTGATGCAAGTTATTTTTATTTTATGTATGAAAGAATTCCGCCTCAGCTAAAAGTCCGAACTCGTAGAGAGGAGTGAAATTAATTCATTTAATTATTTCTCTTTACACTCCCCCTCACTCATGGGCCGGACATCCAACTTTCCCTCTTTGGGGAGGCCCAATGAGTGAACAATTTAATATGGGTGGAGTTGCTCTCAGCGGGAATCGAATCTAGGATCTTTGTCCAGGTGTGAGCCTATTGGCTCTGATACCATGAGAAAATTTCGCCTTATCTAAAAGTCCGAACTTGTAGAGAGGGGTGAAATTAATTCATTTAAGTATTTCCCTTTACAATGTAATGTAAGTAAAAAAAAAAAACTAATTTTTCTAATACTTTCAATTTTTTGGCAATTATATTTTATACTTAAATTATAATTTTTATGCAGTTGTGTACGTGGTTGAATTTCAAAAAAGAGGATTGCCTCGTGCACACATTCTTCTCTTCTTGAATCGTGATAACAAGATTCCAAACCTTGAAGATGTGGATTGTGTTATATCCACATAAATATCTAATAAAGATGATGATGTGGTTTCACATAATTTGGCAAAGGATTATATGATGCATGTTCCATGTAGTCTTGCAAAGGAAAAATCTCCATGTATAGTGCACAATAATTGTTCTAAAAAGTTTTTAAAAAAGTATAGTGAAATAACTTTTGTTGATGAAGATGGTTTTCCACTTTATAGAAGAAGAGATAATGGAACAATGGTTTCAAAAGGAGAAGCAAACTTGGATAGTGGTTTTCTCGTTTCTTACTATATGGTTTTGTTGAAAAGGTATCTAACACATACAAATGTTGAGTGGTGCAATCGACACAAGTCCATCAAGTATTTGTTTAAATATATCAACTAGGGTCATGATAAGGTTATTGCTTGAGTTTGATCGAGTGGAGAAGATGAAGATGAATCAAATTAGAAAAATAAGGTGAAGGCTTATATCAATTGTAGATATGTTTCTCCATGTGAAGCCGTTTGGAGAATTGTTCAATTTGAAATACACTACAAGTTCCCACTTGTAGTTAGATTGAACTTCCATCTTCCGAATGAGCAAACAATTATTTTTGAAGAGAATGATTCTATTGATAATGTGCTCGAGAGACCAACAACACAAAAATCTATGTTTTTAGCATGGGTGGAACGAAACAGACTCGAACGTAACACAAATGTCACACAAGCTCAACAACTTACATACATTGAATTTCCTTCAAAGTATGTTTGGGATAAAAAGAGTCAAACATGGAAAAGGAGCAGAAATAATAAATTTTCAACTGGTAGATTGAAGAACGTTCCATCTGGTGCTGGAGAAGAGTTTTACTTGCGTACTTGAGACTTCTATTGCCTCAGAGATACAAACCATCAAAAATGTTGTCTACCAGACACTCAAGGATGCTTGCTATTCTATGGGATTATTGGATGATAATTGTGAGTACGTCGACGAAATAATAGAGGCCAGCTTTTGGGCATAACTCATTACTTTAGGAATTTATTTTTTATACTTCTTATATCATCTTGCATTAATTCTCCGAAAACTATTTTTGAAAAAACATAGGAGTGTATGTTGGATGATATAGTTGCAAGACAAAGTCGATTATTGAAAATAGAAGGTACGCATTTAAGTATATATTTTATTTATTCAAGTTTAGTGTAGTTAATATTTATATCTCTGTGAAGAATGAAAAAATATACATTAAAATTTGACTACTTCAAAGATACTACTTAATGTAATGATTTAGTTTATGTACCTCGAATCTACTACTTTATAGATCTCTTTAGGTTCTTAAAACATCAATTATACTACCTCCGTCCCAATTTTATTTTCCCGTTTGATTTTACACGGAGTTTAACGCGGGAGTTGAATTGTAGTATTTAAATAAATAAAATAGTCTTGAGAATAGTGAATTCTGAATATAGTAGTATTTAAATGAATAAAATAGTTGAATTGTAGGAGTGCATTTTAAAAAATGAATGCACTTTATTTCTATTTTGAGAATGAGAAACTAAAATTGGGACAAACCTTTTTTACAAATGAGAAAATAAAACTGAGACGGAGAGAATATTATTTTTGTCCGTACAATTATATAAACTAAAAAAAAACTTTGAAATTAGTTGTCAGCTAAACAATGTGTATAATATGTCAAAAATATTTATTTTATGCAGACTATCGCTTTGAATTTTCTTGGAATACTTCTTTCATTCAAAATCATTTTCCTCGAAATTTGCGTCAACGCGATCTGGAGTTGAAAAATTATGCCTTGGTTGAGATTGGCAAACTACTACAAACGAATGACAGCACGCAAAGCAAATTCAAATCAATGCATATTCCTGATCAATTAGAAAATATTTGATGGTATTAATAGGTTAATATAAGAGGAATTGTGGTATGATCAAACAGTTCTAATGGAAGAATATAATACGTTGAGTTCCATGTTCACTGCTGAACAAAAAAATGTATTTCACTAAATACTGGATGTTGTTTGGTTAGGAAATGGTGGAATTTTCTTCTTATATGGATATGGTGGAACAAGAAATACATTCATATGGAGAACTCTATCAGCTGCATTACGATCCGAGTGTCATGTAGTGCTTAATGTTGCATCCAGTGGAATAACTACTCTTCTTTTACCAGGAGGTCATACTGCAAATTCAAGATTTGCTATACCAATAAATATTGATGAGACGTCAACTTGCAACATAAATCTCGGTGGTGATTTATTAGGACTTATACTTAAGGTAAAATTAATAATATGGACAAGGCGCTAATGATTAACAAGTTTTGTTTTGAAGCACTGATAGAAGACTAAAGGATATTTTTAGACTGCCTGATGGTTCGATGTCTAATTTGTCATTCGGTGGAAAGACTATTGTTATCGGTGGAGATTTCATGCAAATTATTCCGATTATACCCAATGGAACTAGGGAAGTCGTTGTGCACTCTACAATTAATTCATCATATCTGTGGGAACATTGCAAGGTATTTAGCAATTACAATGAAATTCTATTTACAAATAAATATTTCATTTGATATTGTTTGTTTAATTCAAGACACTCACATTAACAAAAACCATGCGCTTGCAAAGAGACATTATAGATGTTAGCAACATTGATTCTGAAATTGCTGAATTCTCAAAGTGGATCTTGAAAGTTAGTGATGGTGGCATTGGGGATAGCAGTGACGGTTTTGCAAATATTGAGATACCTGAAATTAATTTGATTTATGATGCCAATGATCCGATTGCTGCTATAGTTGAAAGCATTTATCCATCTATTGTGCAAAATCTAAGTACACATAAATACTTTGAGGATATGACAATACTTGCACCAACCCATCGCGATGTCGAGACGATAAATGAACAGATTTTGTCCATTATATATTTTTTAATATTTATTGAATATTGAAGAAAAAATCCCAATGAAATGAATTCTTAATATTAATATATTATAATTTTTTTAAGCTGATGTGGTTGCACCACATTCTTCTATTTTAGTCTTATGCCACCAAATTATTTCTTTAGAAATCTTTACGTTTTTAGTAAAAACTAATTAAATATATTAGTTCAATAACATCTATCCCACATTGGTTATCTATTACTGATAAAAGTTAATTTTATCATATAAAAAGACACTAGTAGTGTCCAGCCCGCGCTTCGCTAGTGGAAGTCATTTTTTTAACTATATTTTTAATATAATCACTTATAAATTTTTACACAAGTCTTATATGCACTTAAGTGCATGACATGCACTTTTATCTTAAGTTTAATTTTAATTTTGACTTTCCCAATTAGAATATACAAAAAAAAAAAAAAAACCTGGGGTATTATTGATTACTGCTTAAGTTTTTACTGACTACCACTTATGTATTGTTGATTATTGCTCGTGATATTACCAATTATTACTTGGGTATTATTATTTACTGTTGAAGTATTACCGACTATTGTTTGGGGTCTTAGTATTACTGATTCAAAACATAAAGTACAAACTGAACTGTGTGTTTTTTCAATTGATTTTCAAAATTCAAGTACATGTCATGCACTTGGGTGCACACAAGAATCACACTATTTTTTATCTTTTATGTTTTACGTTTTACAAATGTTACAATTTTTTCACACAATAATTTATCACAAAAATTTTAATACTAAATTTTCTAAATTATATGCAAGTGTAACGTGAAAAAGTATTTATTTTATTACAAAATAAACATCTATAAAGAGTAAAATTATTTTATAATTCTTAGGCATTATCTCATCCTAATCAAATGGTGTGTTTGATATAAATCTTAAATATAATACGAACCAATATAATTTAAAATTATTTACAATATAATATTGGATAACCATCGAAAATATTTATAATCAATAATTATAGAATTATTATAACAAATTAGAAGATAATTACTTATAAACTTACATAAATAATTGAATACTCTCAAACATATATCTATTTAAAATGCTTCGCTATTATTATTTTTTGTAAAACATAGCAATATACATAAATCCAAACAATTAACATCAAAGAAATAATAATCAGCTTATGAATTAGGGATGTTAAACGGGCCGCGGGCTGGCGGGCTAGCCCGTTTAACCCCGAACCGCACAGGGTTAGGTTTGAGGGGTCTAATGGACCGATTAAAATCCAGACTTTTTTGGCCCGGATCGGTTAGCCCTCGGGCTAAACGGGCTAGCCCGCAGGTTTACCGGGCTGGCCCGTTAGCCCAAATTCTTTTTTTTTTCTACTTTTATTTACATATTGTTACTATTACTTCATTTATTTACATTCTAATAGTTTTTTTTAGTAAAGGTTCATCTGTAATTTTGCCAGATTATGAGAGCTTTCTTTGCTTGAATTATGTAAACATCCCTTTAATTGTGGTGATTACTTTACAATTTTGTGTGTGTTATTTAGTCCCTTTTATAGGTTCTGAATAGCTCATTTTTCATATTATTTAGTTATTTTAACTTTTTTTTTTATTAAATGTATCAATTATGAACTTTATGAATAATTTTTTAACAATATTTGAATTTTTTAGTTTAAATGGTAGCAAATTACAATTACAAATCTATATTTTATATTAGAAATTAATTCTTTTATTTTTTTTCCCGGAGCTCGTTAGTAGCCCATTTAGCCCGCGGACCGCTAGGGTTAAAGTTAGGTTTCGAGTGTTAGTGGACCGATTAAAATGAACCGATAAGGTCCGAAACCGTTTAGGCATGTAGCCCTGTAGGGCTGACCCTATAGGGTTAGGGCTTAGCCCGTTTAACATCTCTATTTTGAATAATTAGTAATAAATTCTTTTAATTGATTGATACAGTTAACACAAATTTTAATATATATATATATATATATATATATATTTAATAATATATAACAAACATATCTACATACAAATATATATAGTTAATAATAATAAAATAATTATAACAATAATATAGTGAAACAATTTAACATCATAAGTAAATTAATAAACATACATATCATTGTGTTATATTATAAACAAATTAAAACAATAAAATGACATCAGAGTGATTGCATTAATAGATTGATCCATTCAAATAACATGAAGTACATAACAAAATAAACAAATCAAAATAATGTAACAACACTCTAAACATTGCTAAAAAGAATCTTGAAATACTATATTTTTTCAATGAAACATTTGATGGAAAACATAAATTGTTTATGCATGGTCTAATATCATTTTTCATCACTATTCAAACCTAAAGTAATAAACAATACTCCCTCTATCTCAATATTAATTGCCCCTTTCTATATATAGCCAATTTTTATTTACCAAAATGACACCAAGAGCAACTTTATTTCTTTAATTTATCATAGTGTTATTAAAAAATAATTTTATCATTACAAATACTAATAAACAACTACCACACTAAAACTCGTGCAAAAATAAAGTGCAGTCGAGATTAGGATGGAGGAAATATAAAATAATATAAAGAAAAACGACTATTATATTAATATTAAAAAAAGACATTATAGACAAATTGTTTGGCTTTGTTGGCTTCTTTCATCATACCCAATTTTAAGTCCCTCCACCACTTGAGTACAGAGATGAGGAATTGGTATATTTGGTGATTGTATTGAAATTGAATGAGATCGATGTGTGAGTAATTTTAGGGATGTGAATGTGTGTATTATATGTTGGATAAAATTACAATTTTAAATTGGATATATTTCGTAAAAATTATAAGTACGGTGGGTGAACTTAGTAATATAATAGGTGTACATAATCACGTCTTATAATAAATTTATCTAGATTTTTTTTTTAAATTAATTATGTTAAGTATTTCTTTTTTTAATAAAAAATAAACAATTTTTTTTTTTTGTTTAAACAGTTACATAATAATAAATATCAATGTTATTTTAAACTTTTCTATTTTTCTTTTAATAATAATGATAATAAACACACAAATAAAATTAAATAACAAATGTTTTTATGAAAAATATAACAAAAATAATTATAATAAAATTCACCAAACTCAAATCTCCAAACCCCAACAATGAACTGTTTTTAGGCATTAACATCCACATAAAAACTATATTTTTTTATACAATAACATAAAATATTACATAGTCGTTGAAATTTATCATTGCAAATAAAAAAATCAACAAACAAACTTAATTTAGAAGATTAATGTCAAGTATCCAACCCTGTATACAAAAAATGAAAGTCATTCTTGCTCCTAAATGATTAACACTATACTTCTTAGAAACAAATTTCATCTTTAGCAATGCAATATTTCAAATAAAATTATATAATGTTTTAGTGAGACGAAGAATGTGACGATCATTGTCACTAATAAACCTAGATTTATAATAAATTGAGAATAAATTTGGAGAAAAACTTAAATTCTTTATACATGGTCCAACATCATTTTTCATTATTGTTCAAACAGAAGTGATAAAGAATATAATATAATATAAATAAAAAATAATTATTCCATTAAATACACACACGCACACACAAAACACACCATAATATATGTGAACAAATTATCTTGCTTTGGTTTATAACACACTCAATTCTAAGTCCCGTTGTTTAATATTATAACATTAAAAAAATTACATATCAACAAACTATCTTGTTTTATTAGGTCACCTAATTCTAAGTCCCTCTGCTTAATAGACACTCTAGCTTTGGTGGTTCAAATTTTCCATAAACATCAATTTCAAAATGATCACTTTGGTTTTCAACTGAAACATTTGAGAAAAATTTAAGTTGCCGATAAATGGTTCAATAACATTTTTTGTCACTGTACAAAAAAAAAAAACAAACAAACAAACAAAAAAGACTCATATAAACATGAAAAAATTATTTAATTATCAACTAATTACCTTGTTTTGTTGGTTTCTTTCACACCAAATTCTTAGTCCCTCTACTATAGACATTAATCCTCAAAGACGATAATCATACTTTTTCACCACTGTATTAAAGAGGTGAGGAAGTTGGTAATTTAGTGGTTGTAGTAACATTGAATGAGATTGGTGGTGGTTGTAGTGAAATTGAAAGAGAGTGTTCTCACCCCTGAATGTATTGGTTTTAAACTATTGCCAATGTAAATCAAATTATTTTATTTGATAAATAAGTACTTTTGAGTAGGAAATATACAAACAAATAGTAGTTGTAAAAGATAATTCCATAAGTAAATACACACAATTTTTCTTTAAGACTTGTTCATAATTTATCCAACTAAAAAGTACACGATGAAATAAAATATTTTTTCCCTAAGAATAAAAGGATTTGTTCCCTAATTTTATTTTTATTGGATGTGGGAATTAAAAATGATTCATATATTTTTTGAAATCTTATGAAATGAAAAAAATTAAAACTTACAGGAAATTAAGATTCCTTTAAACTAAATCTTCTAAATTTATTGGTTGTTGCAATATTTACGAAAATCTTCCGAATCTTTTGGATAAAGTTACAATAATTTAGTAAATGTTGCAATTAAGATTTAAAATTGTTTTAAAACATACAAAAGAATTAGAAGGTTTTAACACAACAAAAACATAACTAATTTTATTAATTTGAATGTTGGATATTATTTTATTATAGATTTTTCAATAAAAGCCAAAAAAAAAAAAACATATCATACTCAAATAGTAGTAATAAATGTAATAGTAAATTCAAATTGCAATTTAACCGTAAAAGGATAACGGATGTTAGCAGTTGTTTTAATAAAAAAAGGTTATGTATAGGAATTACGCAATTGTTAAATCAAATCAATTCCTATAATCTCTTTAAAATAGTGTATCTAATATATAGTAAATTAATATATATATATATATATATATATATATATATATATATATATATATATATATATCAAATTAGATTCATGATATATGCATTAATTATGCAATTACTTTTAATTTAAAAAAATATTTAAAATCTACAATCAATAAATCATTAGAAAATATTGCTGGGAAATTGTAATTTATGGCCTATAAAGATCAAGTGAATTCAATTAATAGTATTACCACGTCAATAACGCCTAATGCATTGTATAGCAAATAAAAACTATGGCATGCAATTAGGAAATTATTTAATGAAAATCTTAAATGATTTCACGTATCTATTTTTTACAAATAATATAAGATCTCAGACCAGAAGCAATAGTCTAAATCTACAACTGTATGTGTTAAAATATAAATTCAATGAAAATAAGAGACTAATATCAAAATAACATCTATACGATTCTTTTTACATAAAAACGGTGAAAAATTTAGATAATATGTATATCACATATAAAAGAAATCAACAATTTGAGAAATAAATGGATAAGATATACATCAAATACAAAGGTATATTGTAGAATATACTAATACATTATTTTGTAATATCCTTATTACAATTATTGTTACCATTCATCAAACGATGAGGATGATGAGAGTATAATTGTGAGACTGTAGGAGAGTGTATAAAACGGAAACAATAATTCACAGTATCATAGAGAGACAAAGTTTGCGTATCTATTGCATGTGTCTTGTGCGAATGGAGATTTCACTAACTAATTGTCATTACTTCTTCATTAGGCGCTCATTTCCATGTTTTTGTCCCCATATGTATTGAAGAAACCATCAAATGTAAATATTCACAGAAGATGGTGAATGTATCGAAGAATAAAGAGGAGCATCTAATACATTGTCGAAAAATATTTGCATAGTTATGATACATTAACGTGTATAAGAGAGAAATTTACAAAAAATACAAAATTTATAAGACTACAAAGAGATAAAAAAAAAATAACACAATTTTTTTAGGCTACACAATGCTTCAAACTAAATGAGGATAACAACATATATATAGGTATAACAGATGTAACGGTTCCTAAAAATAAGCAAATCAGGGGCTAAATAAAAGTCATGGCTAATTAACAAACTGAACGGTCATGATCGAACAATGAACATATGATCTACGGCTCTTAAACTTTCCTTCCAAAACTATATATAGTAAAGCAGGATGTATTATATATTATAGATATAGATATATATTATACATTAATTTGCAATAGCATAAATTTTTCTTACATCTCCTTATATTTATATTTTTATTTATTCTACTAAAGAATAAGTTATTATTATAAAATATTTAATTTTATTATATATATTGTAAAATCCAAAAAAATAATATTTAGTCTTAATCTGAAATTAATATATTATAAAGCAAACTCTTTTAAGCTATGTGGCAGTACCAAATTCTTCTATTTTAGTCGTATGCCACCAGATTATTTCCTTACGAGAAATCTCGACAATGAAAATTAAGTTTGCATATTATAATTATTTCTTCTACTAAAGAATAAATATTATGATTTTTTTTTAATTTTTACTGAATATTAAAAAATCTCAATTTTAATATATATATATATATATATATATATATATATGTATATCTACTATTTTATTGTACATAAAAAATCTTTTAGTCCGCGAAACTCGTGAAGTCTAATATTAGTTAGTTTACTTTGAATGTATATAGAGTGAAAGTAACTCATGCTTGAATTTTTAAAGGGTATCAATTGTCTTTACTAAAAAGTATTTGTTGTTTTTACTGGAGCGTATTAATTGTTTTCCCTAAAAAATATTAGTTATTTATTGAAAACAACTAATAGTAAAAACAAGTGGTATTTTCAATAATTCATATAAACCAATTTCACTCTACATTTTATCCATAACTTTACTTTTCAAATTCAAGAATTTGTGGCGTGATAGTATTGTCTCCAACGTTGATGACGACATAGGTAAATAATAATTCAAGAGAGGAGAGAGGAAATAAGATTTGCATTGAATGATTTTCCTATTTAATAATTTTTTTTTTATTAGAGGGGACTAGAGATTTATGATATAAAATATAAGGGTGGAATCAAATCTAAAGATTTATGATATAAAATATAAGAAAACCTAAAATTGTTTACTGAAAAAAAGTTCCAACAAAAGAATTTGTAGTGGTGATTACTTACGAATTACCTACAAAAATTATTAATTGTATAAACATCTTCGTTCCACACCTATAAAAAAATGTGCATACGGAAATTTCACAGGCAAATTGTGTTATAGGTAAAATTTTGTAGGCAACTGACATGTAGGTAATTATATCTAGAAATTTTATTTCGTAGGCAATTAATTCCGTAGACAAGTTGTTTCTAGTTTGAGAAATGTAAAAGTTTTCATAATTAGAAAATTTCATAGACAAATCTAAGCAATTCTTACTACAAATTTTTTTTTTTTTGGAAATTTTTTTGTAGCTAATTCTAATTTTATAGGCTATTCTTTTTTTTTTTTTTTTTTTTGTTGTGTAAGGGTGGAATCAAATGAAAAAAACTTAGGATTTATACGGATACAATGCATTATGAAATTTAACGTATAGAATCAAATTAAAAAAGTTTGGGATTTATAGGATTGTGCGTAATAGTAAATTTCGTATAAAAATAGTCTTATAAATAAAATTATTTTAAAATATCTAATATTCAATTAAGAGTATCATTAATTTAATTAGGAGTATCATTTATTTCACTTACCCAAATAAATGATATTCCTGAATACCCTTCATCAAATATTTAAACATTTAAAATTATTTTATTATAAATTTATATTTTTATATAATATGAGATGTTTTCGTTATCCTTTTTAATTAATGATTTAATCTATATCTATATCTATATATATAAAAGTAGAAGTGAGGAGAGAGAAAAAATTGTTATTATTTTGCACCAATAATTTAAAAAAAATTTAAGCTATTAATTTTAAATCTATTTTCAACACACTATATAAAAAAAAATCTTTTAAACATTTTTAATTTAACATATATACTACATATATAAAAAGAAAAACCATGTTTAAAATATTTATTTTATTATTTTTAAAATGTTTTTTTATTGACTTTAATTATTTATGATGGATTGAATTTAAATAATTTTTATTTAGACTATATAAGTTTTGTTAAATATTAAATTATTTTATAAATTTTACACCCAAACGAATTTGTACACTTTCCTTTTTTGAATGTTCTAAAAAGAAAAAATTGATTTGTGTGCACACTCACATAAATATACATATATTTACCCATATGCCACTACTTTATTACTTTTCTTAATATGTGTGCCACCTAAGAGGTGCAAATTTCCTTGAAACAGAGAGAGTAGTATCTGTTATGAATTTAATACATAATTGAAAATTGTATAATTAATTAAATAACTATAATACTCACATAATATACAATATATATTTTACATATTAATTTATTTAATTTAAAATTTTAATATAATTTATTATGCAATTTCGAATTTAAATAAAAAAGGCTTTCACAAAAACAAGGTGAAGCTCCTCGAATAAAAAGAGTATCACATTCACCGCCTTAGAACATTCCCCAAAATCTTTTCCTCTGGAGAAGGAAAAAAACAGAGAGAGAAAAAAACCCTGATTTGCAGCGCCACTTTAAAGCCGTTTCCAAGTTAGTATACATATTGTGTTTAGTTATATTATATATACACACGCTATTCGTATTGTCGGAGTACGGCGTAGAGAGGCGGTGTGTTGTGCATGGTTTTCAACGATGGCGGCAACTGAACACGATTTCTGCGCTCTAAAACAAACGCAGCCGAATGCGGTCCTAGAGAAGATTTTCGAATGGAAAGGTACGGGCGAGAATCTTCTCGAGTCATTGGTGGATTGTTTTTCCGATTTTGAGTTTAGGGAACAGGCTCTGAAATTGGGTAGGGAAGCACTGGAGAAACGGGAGAAGGATTTGGAGGAGAGGGAACGGAAATTCGATTTGTTCGAGGAGGAAAAGAAGGGGGAATTGATGTTGAGAGAGGAGAATTTGGATGAGCAATTGAAGTTGGTCAGAGAGCATATCGAGAGCCTGGAGGCTGAGCAGGGGAAAATCGAGGGTTTCCGGAATCGGAAATATAGCGAGAAATTGAACGAAATTGAGAATAGGGAGATTGAAATTGAGAAACGGTTGAGAGAAATTGAGAAGAGGGAAAAGGAATTTGAAAAATTGTGTAGTGCGAAATTGGGGGAATTGGATTTGAGAGAGGAGAATTTGAGGAAAGAGAAGAAACAGTTTGGTAGGGAAATTAAAATGGTAAATGAGAACCTGAAGAAGAAACAGAAGGCCGGGTGTGACCTAATCGAAAGGTTTGAGTCGGCATTAAAACTGCTAAATAGAATGAAGGGAGACTTAGAGGATAGGTTCAAGGAGATGGAGTTATGGGAGGCCAATGCCCAAGAATATCTGACTGCAAAACTAAACGAAGCTGATTTGATTAAAGAATCATTGGACAAACGGTTCCAAGTGCTTGAGAAAATCGAGCAGGAGTTTACTTCGATCCAAGAGGAAAGGGCACAAGAATTGGAGTCGAAAGAGGAACAACTGAGAACTATGAGGATAGAGCTTGAAGAACAATTGGGACATAGTCCAAAAGATGGCGATTTAAGTAGAGAATCGTCGAGCAACCAAGAATCGAAACAGTCGGGGTTGCCTGAAGCCTTGAAAACTGCATTGCCCAAGGATGGGAGAATGTTAAAAATGTTGATAAACAGAACTGAAAAGGACTTGGAATTGATGGATGATGAGATCTTTAAAGTTCTCTATCTGTCATCTGATCCACCAAAGTTTGTTCTAGACACAGTGGATGAATTATACAAATTGGGAAAAGGGGGTGAAGAAGAATCAAAGTTGTGGAGAGTGTGCATTCTTCTGTTAGATCAATTGACCAAATGGTCTCCAATTATCCAGGCTAGTGTTAGAGGAGAAGCAATTAAACTTGCTCTCGAATGGATGTCGAACCTCAATACTTGTGCTAAGAATCCATTAGAGGTGTTAGTTTTGTTGCATCTCTTGGCTGCTTACAAACTATCCTCCCATTTTGATAAAAATGAGCTTTTAAGTTTTGCCAAGTTGGTGGTGGAACATAAACAGACACCCCAGTTGTGCCGCGTTCTTGGTCTGGCGGAGAAAATGCCTGGTAACTACTTCTCTCCGGTTCTTTTTCTTATTATTAATCACTATTTAAATAAATTCCGTTGTTCTATTGTTATGGTTTCTTCGCTTGAGTTGGAAAGTGACGTTTCGTGAAGTTTTCATGAATCCTTAGTTATTTGGGTTAAATACGTTTTTCCTGAATATCAACTTTCCCATTTCTTTTTGGTTCTTTGATTAAGAAAGCCTTCTTTTATTGATAATAATATTGTGGGCCACTGGATTGACTTTTGCATAAAAGTGTGGGCAATTTTGGAAATTAAGTGGAAAGTAATAAATTAGGCCCAAAACTTAAGTTGAGTATGAGTGACATCTTAGATAGTATTGTGTGAACAAAGGGGGTAAAGATTACGTGTAGTAGGGTGTTGTTTTTGCTATTAATGGAATAAGAAATTTATTGTTGGATGTACAAAAAAAAAAAAAAAAAAAAAAATTAGACAAAGGGAGTAAATTTTATTGATGTCAAAAATGTGCTCAACAATGCGGTCATCTCCATAACATTTTAAAACAATTTGACTTGTTTGTTTGTCCGCTTTGAATTCGTGAAAAATAATTAGTTTTCCATTGCCTGAATGAGTTGTGAAGGACTTCTTTGGTGTGGCTCTCTTATAGCTTCTAGAATATACTTCTTTATGGTGATGTAACTCCATACTTTTTCAGCCCCCTTGCCAGGAAGAAAGTACTAGTACTTTCCTGTTCTGATGGTTGGAGGACATTATTCTTTTTTTTTTTTTTTGGGAAAAAGTTTGTTAAAGGACTCTATGATTGTACCTTTGTAATTAATTGATACCCAATTTTGTCTGCACGGTTTCTTTGGGATGTTTAAGACTCTGCATTTGATAGCATGTTATGCAGATGGTCTTCCTATTAGGATTTAGATATGCATATTATGTTTTTGGCTTCAATATATGTTAGTTATATGTTTTTAGCATTATAAATTAGATAACAAGATATTTTTAATAGATAGAATAGATAAGTAATCATCCCTTCTTCATGGGACAACTAGTCCAACCCCTCCTCATGTGACCAATTATCCATTGTTCATGGGACAAATAGAGATTTTTTATCCGACTAACAATCCATCACTGGCCGGTATCACATGAACCAAACACATGATAATTGGGATAAAAATATCAATCTCTCCTAATCCAACAAAACAAACCAGCAGTATAATACTCTCCATGGACTATCCCATGGAGCTAACGATCTTACTTAAAAGACTGAAGACATAATAACTAAATAATGCAAAACAAGTTCAGGCGCTGGGTCTAGACTCTTAGACCCGACTTGCTTACAACTCCTTCACTCTGCGGAACAACCTTGTCCACAAGGCTGGAATTTGAACATTGGCCACACATATCCACAATATTGACCCAACTTACCTCCGCCGCTCCTCAATCCCTCCATATTCCGCCTAGTTGCAGCTCCAGACGGTCTAGAACTTTTTTTGGTTGAAATAACCGTTCTTTCAAACATAAATTCTCGGGTGATGAAGGCTCTAAGATGAGATGTTTTTTGCTTGCTTTGGGATGTTGTAGTTGATATGCAACCCCCCAACTCGTCCCACAATTACAAATGGCCAAAGCCATTCATTTGTCTTGGCAAGGTAGATCGCGTGATAGAGATTAAGCTTCAGTAGGAGCATAGTTTTAAAAGGCACGCCTAAGGCGCGAGATGCGCGAGACTATAGTTTCAGCGCCTCACAGGAATAAAATGAGGCATCACCAGGCGCGCGTCTTAGTGTGCCTTTTGCGCTTTTCGTGAGGTGACGAAGGCGCGCCTCTTGGTCAAACATGTTTTAGGTCAATTTTTTTAAGTAGTACTAGCACTCTTAGGTGTTTTTATTAAATGTACTAGCACTTTTATTAATTACCCATTTTTTAAAAGTCTGAAAATATATAAAATAGGAAAATAAGACCTAGGTTTTAGTACAGTTCAACTTCAAATCTCCAATGCTTGGATGATAGCTCCTATGAAGAAGAAGATTTGGTATTTGAAGGTGATGACTTGACTTAGAATGTGGTTGATGATGCTTTTGGAGTTGATGAGCCTATATTTCAAAATAGAGGGAAGAGATCATCAGAATGTAGGTAGTTCAAGTGTTAGCCAACTAAAGGTAAAGGTAAAAGCAAGCAAGTGGATAAGAATAAGGGCAAGGGGAAGAACGTAAAAGACTCATCTTTAAGACTTCGAGATGAAGATGGTAGTGAAGATGCATGAGGAAGAGGAAGATGAATATATTGACGATGATGAGGAGGTGGCCTTTGAATTTGAGGAGGACTAGTTAACTAGACTAATATAACTGTTGTTTTATTTATAATTGATGGTTTTTGCGTCATTTTGTGTGAATGGAGTCCAATATCACTATTTTAGTATTAATTTTTCATGTTTATATTGTGTTATTATGTTTACTTATTGAGTTTTTGGTAGTATTATGTGGTTTTATATGGTTTCAATAGAAATATATGTGTGAAATGTGTTTAGGAAAATAAAGGACAAGAGGCGTGCCTTGCGCTTCGGGCGCTAGGACCCCTTTTGCGCCTTAGTGCACCTTGCGCCTTTAAAAACTATGAGTAGGAGCTTATCCCCGATTGCAAACTCTAGGGTCATATTTGTTTTAGGATTTAAGTGTGCGTATGAAGTCATAACTTTAAATCCACAAGATGCAAAATCCTTTATGAATAGTAAAAGTATTTTGGTAGGGTGATATTTTACTTTATGTCAAATCATGTGTAAGAGGTAAAGTATGATGTGTAAGAAAAGTAGGACATAGAGTGTTAGTGAGAGAAAAGTGATACGTGTGTAATGATCGAATGATAGAAAAGTGATATGTAAGTAATGATAAAATGAGAAAAAGTGATATGTGAGTGATGGTCGAATTAGAGAAATAATATTTTTAAATTGTATAAAGTAAATTGTATTGAGATGAGTAATAATAGATTTTATAGGTATTTATAAGTATGGATAGAGAATATGATAGAGTTAAGACGATCGAGATAACGGAAATACGGAATTATATAAATAAAATCCTCAAAACGAGGCTCCTCAAAAGAGGCCACAGGGATAAATCCCTGCCACAGAGAATAATCTCTGCCCACAACAGAAGTTGCCACAATAAACTGATCATAAGATGCCCTAAATTCTGGAAAACAACTTACTTAAATAGATTCAATACTTAACCCTAAGCCCTAAGAAAATTAAGCCCATGGGCTATTTATTTAACTGACTAAATAAAAGACCTAACATAATTTTAAAGACTAATAATAATAGTAATAGCTAATTAAGCAGATCCTGCGTATCAATACTCCCGCTGTCCAAACAGCCTTGTCCTCAAGGCTGGTGTATTGGGTCGATCATATCCTCTTGACCGCCCGGGTCATGGGTTTCTTCATCGTCACACTCCAAGATTACAGTCAGCGACTTAGCAGGGCATTTATGTAGGGGTCCATAAGGTTCACTGCATCTATAGCACTTACCCTTTGCCCGATACTCTCGAGCCTCTTCTGCTGTGAGGTGGCGAATGTTACGGTTAGGCATTGGGCCCGACGACCAGTAGAAGAGTGTTGAGATTGTCTCATGCCTGAGGTGTTTGAGTTTGAACCCGATCCCTGAGATGAGGCACCCCCAAACTGTGATGTTGAGGGTCGAGAGTACGATCCTTGGCCGAAGGCAGCACGAGGCGGGGCTGTAGGTGGCTGGTGGACCTGTGCAATTCTTCGGGCAGCCCTAATGGCAGCGAAAACATCAGTCATTTCCGAATCCGGAATTCTTTCACGAATTGATGTTTGAAGGCCACCTAAAAACATCCCTAGATACTGCTCCTGCGGAAGTGATGGTAATTGGGCTACTCGCTCCTCAAAGAGTGCCACATAGTCATCAATGGAGCCAGTTTGGCAAGTAGCCTGCATTGCTTCATAAGCATTAATAGCGGAGCTGTCCCCGAAACGCCTAATCAAGTCCCTGGATAGTTGAGGCCAAGCAATTGTGGCATCCCGGCGAAGGGCCCATTGGGCCCAAAACATGGCTCTTCCGGACATAGCAATGAGAGCCAATTTAACTCGGTCCCCTGGTGGAGTGTCGTGAACCAAGAAAAACTGTTCCGCTTGAGCAAGCCAGGCTATGGGGTTGGAACCATCGAATATCGGTAATTCCATCTTAGAGATCGCCACCATGGTGGGGGTTGACGCTTGAGGTGCTGGTGTTGAGCCAAGCGGAGGTGATGCACCCGCTGCCAGTGTAGATGCGTGTGGGGTGACGCCCTGGATTAGTGGTTGCTTACCCCCAGATGTGGATGAAACATCTTCGAAAACAGGGGTCTTCGATGTGAAGCTCTCGAACTTCTTAAGCAAGAAATCGAGTTTCTGCCCCCATATCAGTGACAGAAGTGGTGAGGCCCTCAACCGCAGATCCCTGCTCCACTAGGGTTTGCTGAATGGTGGTTATGGATTTCTCTGCTGATTCGAGACGCTCTTTCTCAGTCATGGCACATGTGTTAGTCATGGCGAGAGAGAGATGGCAGGTCGGACCAATTGATAGAGTTAAGACGATCGAGATAACGGAAATACGGAATTATATAAATAAAATCCTCACAATGAGGCTCCTCAAAAGAGGCCCCTCAAAAGAGGCCACAGGGATAAATCCCTGCCACAGAGAATAATCTCTGCCCACAACTGAAGTTGCCACAATAAACTGATCATAAGATGCCCTAAATTCTGGAAAACAACTTACTTAAATAGACTCAATACTTAACCCTAACTTGAGCCCTAAGAAAATTAAGCCCATGGGCTATTTATTTAACTGACTAAATAAAAGACCTAACATAATTTTAAAGACTAATAATAATAGTAATAGCTAATTAAGCAGATCCTGCGTATCAGAATAAAATGTGAAAATTGGATGTTACATCATGGGATGCTCTTTGGTCACAGTTTGTAACAATAAAATGAGGCATTCCCTAAAGTCGAATCACCTCACGGGTGAATACCTTCGCCACCTGCTTCGGTGTATACAGATGTTTCAACTCCATGAAGTGAGCATATTTCGAGAAGTGATTGACGACCACCAAAATGCAGTCTGTTGTACGGTTTTAAGGAAGTCCGGAGACGAAGTCCATAGTCACATATTCCCAGATTAGAGCTAAACTATGTAGGGACTGCAATAGCCTAGCTGGGCGGTGAGTGCCCTACTCTTTTCCCATGCTAAGACATTTATTGATGAGCTTCCTAACCTGCTGCATCATGCCCGATCAATACACATTAGGAGCTGAATGATGGTGTGTCATTCATTGCTAACCTACTGCGTCATGCCCAGTCGATACACACTAGCAGCCAAGTGGTGGTACGTCTTATACGCACCCGAATGACTCCCCGTCAAAGTTGAATGGAACTCGTCAATCAATCTCTCTATCCAAGTCAACGAGGCTGACATCACCAATGCCCCTTAAAGTACTCACTCCTTATACCAAAGTGTAACTACCCTTGTTGGACCAATCTCGCAAATGGCCCACCAGCCAATTGAGTGCTGGATTAGCGGCAATTTCTGCTTGTAGTGCCGTGTAACCCGTCCATTGAAGAAACAAAATGGGACGAGAAATGGCATTCGTCGCTTGATTAGCAGTTCCCGTCGTCTGAGAAGCTTGGTGACCTAATTTTGTTGTGTCTGGGTCTTGATGTGTTGCTATAGTAAATGGCGGAGGCTGTGCTGAATCGTGCGAACCGTGAATCAACATGGAATTAGATAAGACCGCCAATGTTGAATGGCTAGGACCAATTCCACCGACTCTTTTTAATAAGCGAATTTGGACAGATTTTGAAGGCATACTAAAATACGCTATTGGCCGACCCTCTTGTATCAAAACTGCTTCAAGACCTTGACCTGAAGCATCTGTTCCAATCATGAATTGTTGGGAAATTAGAAGGAGCAGTAACCAGTGTTGTGGCGCTAACTCGCTGCAGTTCCTGAAAGGCTTGTAGGGTGGTTGGAGGCCAGTCATTGGAGGTCGGTTATGTGGTTCACAATCTTGCTGTAGTCCTTGAAAAAATGGTGATAATAGCCCATCAACCCCAAAAATCCACACATACCCTTGGCAGTCTGTGGTGCGAGCCACCTCAGTATTGCTGAAAATTGTACTCAGATCCATCTGCACTCCGGCCTCGTGGGAGTTGAGCAGAGAGGGGAGGAAGGGAGGACGAAGTTGGTGAGTGCAAGCGCTCGCATTGAATGAGATGAGGCCTTGACAATAAACTGGTCCGAATACAACGCACATTAGCTTAAGAATGGAAGTGATCTGAGTATACTAATGTTGGGAAATTACTTATTCAAGCATATTCGTAGTTAAAATGCTATGAAATTTCCTTCTAATTTGTAGTTAATACCTTTGATTTGTTGCATAATTCTTTTCCCCATCCATACCAATTCTTGCGCTATTGAACCTGTTTCGGACTAGCCCATTTTCTACTGAAACGAATTGGTCCGTACCAAAATGTAGTCTTTGCCAACTACACGTAATTAGTTTAATAATTAGTTAATCTTTCTTGCTGTATAATTGCATTGAATCTCACCAATTTAGGTTCATATAGTTGGAGTGATAATTCTAGTTCTATAATAGTTTGTATCACGGTATTTGTGAACGTATCTCTTGCTCCATATCTTCTTTGCTTTCTTTGCTCAAAAAATTTCTCCTCCCGTGTGACAGACATTATCCAGAATATGATACATGAGAAGCAGTATCTCCTTGCAAGCACCTACATATATGAATATGGACTTGAGAACGTGTTTCCACAAGCAGCTGTGCTGGATTATTACGTAAAGCACTCGAAGATGTTAGCCAAAAAAACCTTTGAATCACAAGTATGCTAATCTTTAAAATGTTTGGGAAATTAGTATTTTCTCTATTTTGGTTTTAGTCCTGTCGAGTCCTTTAACTTTCAAATTTTGATATTTTGGTCTGGCGACTGGTTGACCCAGTAGAGTCTATCACATGGACAAATCAGACTCTGTCACATCAGCATCAACCGGATATTTCACTCCCTACAGCCAATTACCAGACTAATTTGTCAAAATTTATAAGTGACAAGATTATTTTCAATTCGTGAAAATCGACAAGTTTGAAACTGAAATAAGGATAATTTACAGGACGAGAAAACTATTTTCCCAAATAAATTTCTTCTACTCCTGATTAAGCGATTGGGTTTATGCCTATCTATCGTTGCATTTTGGTATCAGGATGAGGCGGTTGCTAGTGAGATAGCTGATCTCCACGTTGGGATCGAACATATCATCAAGTATGGGCTTGAGTCTGAGTATTCTCCTGACATTCTTACAGAAAGGATAAAGCAATTAGAAAGGAATCGAGCAAGCTTCAAATGTAGAAGTGCATCACCATCAGTTGATTTCCAAAATCAGTTAACAGGCAAAAGATCTTGGGATGAATATAGAACGGATGTTCAGCAGACACAACACGAAGAACGTCAATATTCCCTTCCCTGGAAAGATCAGAATCGGGAAAGTAGTCGAGGTGGGCATCGTTATAACTCCCCTGGTGGTTTTCGCCTTAACAGATGTCAGAAAAAACGCAAGAAAAAAGCCTATGATTCCTTCCATGACGGTAAGTTTAATTTTGATCACCAGTAGTGCCCCGTGTTTCTTTATTTTTTCTTTTTCCTTGTTAGGGACTCTAGTTTGGGGCGATGATGTACTATAGATTGTTGCTCCCCTGTGCCATGGACAACCTTTTGGCAATGGCTATGTTTTGGTTCGTCTAACAAAAAGATTTATAACTAATTTTGCACTATAGGGGAGTTGATATTTATAGGAAAATCATCTCACACCTAACTTTTTTGTGTGCATATTAGAATATGTACAGGATTTTCTCAAAAACCGATCAAGTTTTCTAACATGTTACTAGATTGACTGAGCCCTTGGTGTCTTGTGATTTTTCATTGTCTTTATTTATTTCTTCTGCGTGCAGTGCACTTTTTATTTAGATTAGGTCTTGTATGAGACTGTTTCATGACATTAGACAATGAGAATTAGTGTACTTAGGGCATAGACTCATTAACACTTTGACAGGGGTAGGTGTTAATTTGTGTTGTCTCCTGCCATGAAACGATCTCATACAAGTTTTTGCCTATTATTTATTATATTGGCCAAAGTCTGTACACATGTTTCTACATGTATGAACTATACGGGTGTTTTGCAAATACAACCGAAAGAGACAGAAGAGACAGAATAAGCAAGTTAAAAGAGAATTCTATTGTATAATGAGGCAGTTAAAAGAGAATTCTATTGTATAATGAGGCAGTTAAAAGAGAATTGGATAGAGTTGCATATTTTCCTTGTATATAACTTATTTGATCGGAATAGCCATCATTAAATTTGTTTATAGTATGAAATTTATGTTATTATATTCATTCACTAATACCATATACATATTAATTAATACTATACTCCCTCCGTCCCATTATTATTTGCACATTTTCCATTTTTCCTTATCCGTTTGTCCCACATTATTTGTACACTCACAATAATATACACATATTTTAAAGTACGGAGGTAGTAATATTTAATCACACATTTTTATGTTTTTGTGCGTGTAAAATGTTATGATATTAGTTTATTGAATGAATACGATGATATTACTAAATGAATATTATGGAATTATTGAAAGATTGTAATATTATTACCTACGTTGCACGGGTGCGGGAGCAATATGATACTGGTGAGGGGATACAGAGTTTTTTTTTTTTTTAAAAATTGGATACGATCCAGCAAGGATACGTCTATTTAAATTTATTTTTATTATATATAATACATGTAATAAACTAAAAATATAGATAAATTTTATTTAAATAAACAACAATTAAATATTAAATATCATTAACTTACACAAGTCATAATAAAAAATTTAATCTACATATTTATACAAAGGCCAATTCACATTAACATCATTATCACTTGTCATAACCATTATCTCTAGAAAATTGAATAATTACTAGAATATTAGAAAATATATATATTTTAGAAATTTTCCAAATTATTTAATTATATAAGAATTAAAAAATTGAAATATTTGGTTAGATGATGTATTATTTGATTTTTTTGTTGACTAATATATTTAATTATTTACATTTTAATATTAAATTTTAAAAATATTACAAAAAGTTACAAATATTAATATATTTTGCAATATTTTATACGAGTCGCGTATTTCCCGTGTATCCTTGGAGAGGGATACACGTAGTCGACTTTAAAAAAAAAAAATTGGATACGCCACGTGGGGTATCGGGTGCGAATCGTACCCGCACCTGTATCCCCCACGTATCCGATAGTGCATACCCCCAAAATTTGAAGAATCCGTGCAACAAAGATTATTACTGACGAATTCATATTTATATGGTGAACAAGTTTCACAGGAAAATTTGTCTAAATATATAATTGGAGTTCAATTGCTTGTGAAAATGACTCATCTACAATAATATATAATCGTATATATTTTACTTTTCTTGATCAAACATTCATCTATGAGTATGTATAGAGTGAAATTGGTTTATATATGAATCGCTGAAGGGTATTAGTTATTTTCACTGAATAGTATTAGTTGTTTTTACTGAAGAGTATTACTGGTTTACACTGAAGAGTCTTAGTTCATTTTCACTGAACAACTAAGACTCTTTAGTGTAAATCAGTAATACTCTTCAGTTAATACAACTAATACTCTTCAATGAAAACAACTAACACCCTTCAGTGATTTATGCATAAACCAGTTTCACTTTATACTTTGTCTTCATCTATTCATATGTAGTAACAAGAGGGTGCAGTTGCACTGTCAACCCTTGAATTAATACACACCCCTACGCGTGTTTGTGTGAAGATCTGTATATATTTGTAACAGAAATGACAACGGTAATAATTATAGATAATTGTGGTGATTAATTAGAATGAAAGATTATCAATTCACTATAATGAATGAGAATCAAAATAAGTTTATTAGTATTACTATTTTATTAATTATTTCTATAATCAATTTTTTTTTTCAATCATTTGACTACATCTTAATTAACAGTTATTTTTCTCCTTTATTTCAAATTAGAGAAAAAATTAATAATATAATTATTATGAAGAAAATTCTTTCATCAACATATAATTTTATTATAAGAGTGTAGAGGCAAAAAAAAAAAAAAAAAAATAAAATTCTCATCACTGATTCTCTTAAAAAAGAAAAATTAATGAAGCGCATCCTATATTCAATTACAATACCCAAAAGTTCCCTTTCTTGCATAATATAAGGAGGTCAAACTCAAATTACTCAATTACATAAATTGAAGTTATATTTTTATACATTATACTTTCTCTTCACTAAAAGTATGCATATTTGTTTTTGAAAGGTTTTAAGAAAAATAGATAAAGTAAGAGTATTTTGGAATATTATGTGGTCCATTTATAAATAAAGTAATTGTTTTTATGTGTAAAATCATCAACATGTGAAATAATTAAATGCCGGTTTAACGATGAATAGAAAAAGATAATTGTAAAACAGACGGTGCATAAATTAAAGTTATATTTTTTTGGGTCACATTGAATACAGGTGGAATTTTTAAAGGTGTGGTTGGTTGAAATTTTTTCAGTAGGAATGAAAAAGAGAATGAAAATGAATATAGAATAACTATGTTGGTTAATGGGAATAAAAATATCGATGATACTACTTCACTTCTCAAACAAGGTAATCATTACTTATTTTGGTTAATTTTTTTCTCGCTTACAATCGTGTTTCCTCAATCATTCCCCTCAACCTCGACCAACAACCTTCTTTTGTTTTAGAACAACAATCCTAATGTCGTAACCAACATGAAGACAATCTTTCCAACATATCCGGGACATGGAGAGAGCATAAAAAATAACAACTATATCCTCATTGTCATTGAAGAATTTGAAACATGTGCCACCTAAATAAATAATCTTCCTAAATATTTCTTATGATTCAAAGTAAGTCTTTTTTAAATTAGTTTTATTTTCATTATACCGTATTACTATCAAATTAATATTTTTTAATAAAACAATTAATATTGTGAAACATTTTACAATAAAATTAATTAACAATATACTTTGTCTATTGTTCATAAGGCAATATTGAGTTGATAGAATTCGATTGAGTTTTGGTTAATATTGTGCTACTTAATCTTGAGGTAGCTAAAATTGGAGTCGATTGAAGTTACACTGTAATGTTGTAGGACTAGGTACCTACCCGAATTTTAACATGTATTTTGTCAAGAAAATCTAATTGACAACAAACGACGCAAAGAATCGAACACGCGAGACAGAAAATGGCACAAAGGCAAATGTGTGGGGCGGTATACGACAGCCCAAAGGGGTAAACAACGATATTATTTCTCAATCCAATTGAGATGAACGCATAAGTTTGAAGTGTTAAAGAACTATGTATTTCTTGTTCCAATTGAAGCGAAATGATGAAAATGTTTGATGTTGTTACTCGAAATAGTATCTTAATACGATTAATGTGGCTTTTGGGTCGAGTAACGAACTTAATAATTTAGTAAGATATGGATAGTTATTGCTTGATGCTTTAAGTAATAAATGATAATGGAAAGCAATAAATGCAAGAAGATTTGCCAAGTCTTTGTGTAGACTTGGGCTTGAAGTGCTAATGAGCAAGTATTTATAGCCCAATGGCATACCCTTGGGCAGACCTAACTCTATTCGGGCAGCCTAACATTTAATGCGCGGGCTGACCCTAGTTTCGAGTATTGGGCCGAGGCCTCTCGTGTAGGTGAACTCGGCCACGTGGAAAATGGCTTGTACTTGTTCGCGAGATCATGGGATTTTCTGCCATAAGTATTGTCTGTCCCTCAGGAGTTGGTGCCGATTCACTGTTCCTCGTACTTGGAATGGAATGATAATCTGATGGCGTCCATATTTGTCTCTACTTAGGATAAGACCAAATAAGTGGCTCCCTTGTCATGAAGGTTGCCGAGGCGGGCCACTCTTTGTCTTTAGGCTTTGCCTCGTTCCATACTTGTCTTCATTTGGGATGAACTCTATCACATAGCTCCGTGCCTGCCTTCCCGAGGCCGATCGGATCTTTGTCCCTCGCTCTTCATGCCGAGACGGAGACCGATGAGCTAACGCGAACTACTCCTTTGGCCGAGGCCATGACTGGTCGACCAACGGACCTCCCCTGACTTATTGCTGAAAGCCAAGGCCAAGACCGATTTGGTGGACCCTCGGGTCCATCACATTGTATCTAACACTTTGGTCGCGACCTCATCCACCTTGCCTTGGCTTCGCCTCATCTCATATGGATTATTCGTCACACAACATTTGCTCCTCGACTTATTCTAGCGGTATTCTTAGGACGAGTCGAAAACTCTTCGCGCGTGTCGAGACAGATTGAATGGGCAGATCCATGCCCTCGTCATGAGATGGGGACAACCAGGCAAGAATGATGGAACGTCTCATTCGGAAGAGGCATTTCGTCTACCCCAGACGTGCCACCCTACTTTTAGGCAATGATCATGCCTTTATGGGGAACTGGCGCGTCGGGTGGGACGCGCTTCATACGAAAGGTCACGTTCGGGCTGGACGAGCGCGCTTGTCCCGGACGCATTTCGCCAGACGTCCCCAGTCTCCTATTTTCTTTCGCTTCGACCCCCGCCTTTGGGGTTGGATAATTTCATTTTGACCCCTCTGATCTTTATATAAAGGGAGTGGATCTTTATTTTAAAAATCTTGCTTCCCGCTCTGAATTCTTTTGCTTACCATATATTTTTCCAGCGCAATTTCTCCGACGGTTTCGTTGCTCGTGGGAATGTCTTCGTTTGATAAGTTTCCAACTCACAACTACTATTTTCTTACTCTTTCAATTCGAAACGATCATGAATCAAGAGGCTTCCTCCTCCGGTGCCGGCCATGGAGTTAACGAACTTCAACGACGACTACAATGGGGACTGGTGGGGAGGATCCGTTCTCCCTGTCAGACCAGGATGGGTTGGAGTGCATTTTTGGGCGGACGCCCATGATGGCGACGGAGGTGCCGTCGCAAACTTTGGGTGGTGTCCCGTCCACATCTGGAGGTGTCCCCGCTCGCGATGGCGGAGCCAACGAGCCCTCGGGCCAGGATATGCTGGCCGAGGCGAGTCGTATTTTTCAAGACTTGGAGGCTCACTACCAAGTAGAAATGGAGGAGGCCGAGGCCACGACCGCGGCTAAACGGGTAGAGGAGCTGGCCTTTTGGAAGAAAAGGGTCGAGGAGGTCGAGATAGGTCATCGTCTGTGGGTGGCGTTTATAGACAGGAGGTCGGGAGAGGGCCCAGACTTTATTTACTATTACTACATATCATCGTACGAGTACAATCGTCCAAGGCGTGAGGCGTACCAATTTTTGACCCCCATCAAGACGAGATTCTATTGGAACGGGATCCAAAGCACAGTCACAAAGAGGAACCTCAAAGGCTGGAGACAGACCTTCCAAGTTCCCATAGACGTGGACTTTTTTGTCCCCGAGAAAGATGAGAGGGCCGACCAACTTCCGCCAGGAATGATGGCAATATCCTATGACATAATGGACGCGGGCATTCGTTTCTCGCTCCACCCGACTATCACCAACCTCCTTAATGTCTGGGGGTTTGCTCTTCTCCAGTTCAGTATCAACCCGTGGCACTCTCTGATCGGCACCTTCACTCCCTTCGGCCTCTATCCTCTCTATTGCATGCTGACAATTGAGGAGATGAAGTACCTGTATAGCTTGGCAAAGGAGCCCAAGAAACATGGGGTTGTCCATGCCAAGCATTGCCATGAAAAACTCATCTTCGACTTACCGACCAAGGTGCACATCAAGGACGAGCACTGGTTTTGGGTGTCGGGGTGGTGGAAAACTGGCCAGGGCAACGTCGAAGTGGACATTCCCACTAAGTTTGGGAACAAAGAAGACAATAAGTTCTTAAATTCTTGCTTGCTCATCTCGTACTGATCTAATACCTTGCTTGTTTGTAGGTTACTTGGTGCCTAGGAGGGAAGAGCTTTCGTTTGACTTCCGCCTCGTCCTCGCCAAGGTTGATCTCATCGACCCCCGAGAGCAGCATTATCGGACTCTCCTTGCCGAGAAGAAGAGATTATAACCTCGACTCTTTTGCTACCCTCGTCACCTCAAGCAGCCTACTCGTAAGTGTTTTCCTTATCAATGCTTATTTTGTACGAGTTGGTTTCACTAACTGTTTTGATTTTGTTCTGCAGGCGACTATCCTGTCTACCCCGCCTGCCCACCCGAGATCATCATGGAGATGCCAGATCCTCTAGCTCGGATGAAGGTCCTTGTGGGCAAGAAGAAGAAGAAGGGGTCGAAGAAGACCTTGGTCATCCCTGCCCCGCCCAGGGAGCAAGTCGAGATTCTAACCACCGTGGTTTTATCAACAGTAGCCGTCCTCCTGACTTGAAGCAAATATACTAACTTCTACTAGTAGATTCCTCGCAAGCGTACGAGTTCACTGTAGTATGAGCAAGTATAATGACCAAGTATATCGAACCCAAGGGAAAGTGTGTATGCGAATAGATCCCTGAATATCTACGCGTCGTAATTAATATGAGTGTATTTTTTTTGGATTTTTTTTGAAAAAATTAATTAAAACTAAAATAAACTAATTAAACTAAAATACTAAAGAAGTTGAATTAACTAAGGGTTGTATTCAAATGAGTGATGGTGATGCTCAGGATAGGAATCCCTACGTATACTAACGGAGCAGATACATAATCAAAATAACCGTGACGTGCAAGAAATAACCTAAGTAAAATAATGCAAGATGAAAGCTCAAGATTCTAAACCCTAATACTTTACCCTAGCAATCGACTTCACTAATCCACTAACAAGTTAATAGATTGTGCTTAATTAATGAGACCCTAATTTAACTAAGGTGATTCGGTCGTCCTCCTTCGCTAAACTGGTAGATGAAATAGCCCTTTCTAAACCCTCTCGTTAAGTCTACTCGTTAAAGAGTGATACGGTCGTCCTCTCTCTAACACTTTTCGAACGAAATTCAAAAGTAAAGTTAAGATTAATTTTAAGAATTCATTAATTAAGAGAATTAAAACCTAACGTCACGAGTTACCTTAATTACATACCCACAACCTACTTCTACGAGTTCATCCTACCCCAAGCATGCAAGGGTTTTAGCTAGACATAGGTTTTACGTAAACAAGAACAATTGAATAAGTAACTAACATGAACATGATAATTATAACGATGAAAAGATCAATCATAAACTAGGGTTTCAAGAAATAAAGGAATAACTTAAATTAAATCAATAAAACGAGTCTCAACGTGTTCAAGAACAAAGATATGAAGAAACGAAACTAAAAAGTAAAATCGTGATGTGAATTCGTAAGAAAACCTCAAAAACGTAAAGTAAACTTGCTCGTTCCTTCTTCTCCAAAAACTAACTCTCTAAAATGCTCTTGAATCTAGTGGTGGTAAGTGGTCCCCCCAAAACGTGCTCGAGATGAATATATATAAGCATCGGGCCGAATCGGGAACGTATGGGCCAAAAAACGCGCTTGCTCGTGCACGAGCTCATCTTCCTCGTGCGCTAAAAACTTCCAGAGAGCAAAAAGTGCTCGACCTCCCTTTGCTCGTGCACTAGTGCACGACCCGCGTGTGCTCGTGCACTATGCACGAGTGCTCGTGCACTATGCACGAGTGCTCGTGCACTAGTGCACGACTTGCATCCTCTCGTGCGCCTTGCACGGCCGCTCGTGCACCCTTGCACGAGTACTCCTTGCTTGTGCACTCCAATGATACTTTTGCTCCCTCGAACTAGTACTTTTCGTATTTCTTCGATATCTTCTCATCCGGGCGTCCGTTTGAGTGATAGGCTAAGGCTCGAACGGGCTAACAAAGGACTCAATGTCATTCGTAGGGAAAATTTGGCTAAGTGACTCAATAAAATCAAAGATGGCCTAAGATCACATTCGGCATATCAAACTAGACACAATCAAGAAGTAAGAGCACACACAAGTTCTAGCATCCTCTAAGGTGACGATCCTCTCACAAACGAAGAGATTAATTCATGCATCAAAATCTCATAAGGCTCAAATCTCATGGCTTTCACATCCATGCTAGTCCTAGTGAATTCTCATTCTCATCACACAAGCACTCCAAAGAAAAACTTGCAAGCATACTAGTTCTCTCTCAAATCCACTCTAATTCAAACACTTACACAAAAGAATTCCTAACTCAACCTCACAATTCACCCTACTCATCAAGTCATACTCAAAGATAGCAATCAATAAGCATAAGATGATTGATAGGCATGAAATATGTAGTAGCAAATCAAAACACTAACAGCCCAAGGAACATCTCAAGGCACCAAATAACCAAACACACTAAAAGATAAGGGGTGCTCCGGTGCAATGTAACAAGAACAAAAAAAAAAAACTCCACCCCCAAACTTCGACCTTGCGAAGAGTTCTAAGTTTGGGGTTGTGGGTTACCTCAACCAAACAATTTAGTTTCTCTCAACAACGTTGCACACTCCCTTGCTTGAGTTCCTTCAATCTCCACTTATTTGGCACTCCTTCGAGACAAGCCTACAAAATAAACTCTCAAGTACGAGGTTAAACGTACGACTCAACAACACCCTAATAACATAAAAAAATACTAAAAACAAATAAAAGTGGGTTGCCTCCCACGCAGCGCTATTTTTAAGGTCCTCATGCCGGACCAAGCTCAAAGGAGCTTATGGGACATGATACTCAAAAATACCTCCCTTACTCTCATAAGAGAAGTTGTCTAAGTTCTTTGCTCTATTCCCATCTTTCTTTTTAACCTCAGACGGTGGGCGTCTCAATTCCTTCTTACTCTTTTCGGGAGGAGTCTTACCAAACAGGTTCTTGAATTTGGACTTTTTCTTCTTAACTCCTCCATTTCTCTCGAGCAGGACCACGTCCACCTTTTTCACTTCTTCATCCTTCAATTTCTTCTCTTTATCCCTATCAAAATAAGTCAGATCATAATGCTCTTGGGTTAAATTATCAAGTGAAGGACTAACGAAATCATGAATATGAGAAAGATTAGAGATAGGAGGTGAGTCTTCCACACTAGGATCAAAGGCATCCATACAATACAAACTCTCATCCTCCTTCGGGTACTTGATGGCCTCATATAGGGAAATCTTCACTTCTTGATCATCAACTTTCAATGTAATCTTCCCGTTTGCCACGTCCAGCACCATCCCCGCCGTCACTAAGAACGGTCTTCCCAAGATCAGGGGCACGCGCTCATCTTCCTCCATCTCGAGCACTACAAAGTCGGCTGGAAAAATGTGATCTCCAACTCTCACGAGGACGTCTTCCACTACTCCTTGAGGTCTCGTGATTGATCTATCAGCAAGCTGGAGCGTCATCACCGTGGGTTGAAGTTCACCCACCTCTAACTTCTTGAACAACGACAAGGGCATAAGATTTATGCTCGCCCCTAAATCACATAGCGCTCCTTTCTTGATCCAGTTCCCAATGTCACATAAGATGGTAAAGCTCCCAGGATCCTTCAGCTTTGGAGGAAGCGCCTTGTGCACTAATGCACTCACCTCATGGTTAAACTGCACCAACTTCGGCTCATCCACTCGCCGTCTTTTCGCGATCAAGTCCTTCAGAAACTTTGCATAGTTGGGCATCCACCATTCATCTCTCTCGGTCTCTTTCACTTTCTCCCTTGCTTCCTTTGCATTCTTCCACATACGAATTCTCTCAACCTTCTCAATGCCTTCCTCTTCAAGCTCTTTTGCTCGCTTGAGTGCTTTCACCCTCAACCTTCTTCTCAACTCCTACCTCCCCATTCTCATCTCCATCTTTCTTATGTTCTTTCCCCTCTATCTCAACATCTCCTTTGGGCGTCTCAGAATCAGCAGGCTTCTGGGGACCTTTATAATTGGTCCCACTTCTAAGCAGGATAGCCTTACAATGCTCTTTAGGATTACCCTCAGGCATTGAAGGGTATTTGCCAGGCTCTCTATTCAATGACTTTGCAATCTGGCTCATCTGGAACTCTATAGAAGTGAACCTTCGGTTGTTATCTTGCTGAATTCGATTCAGCTCTATATCTCTCTTCTGGAGGTCTTGATCACGCTGATCAACTTTCTTATGCAGATCTTTCACATCGTACTCCAAAGATGATAAACGTTTGCTTTCTTCCTCCACATTCTGTAGGATAGCTCTCAACATCTCCTCAGTTGAGGCACCGCCTTCTCCACCCGGAGGTTTAGAACCCGGATCAACACCTGGAGGAACTGTAATACCCGCCTTCGGGTTAGCATATGAAAAATTCTCGTTCTTCCTCCATGTGTTTTGAGGAAGCTGTTGGCCTCCTTGGTACCCTTGTGTGTTCCTCCATTGATTTTGAGGCGGCTGTGGACCTGGAGGTACAAATGGTTGGCCATAAGAAGGCCTTCCTTGAAAATTTCCACCTTGTGGATACCCATTCTGATTGTAATAAGGACCTCCCATATATTTTACTACTTCTTGCTGAATTGTGGGCTTGTCCTCTTACTCATTCTCTGCTGCATTCCCTCCAACCACATTCTTCCCCAACTCAAGGTTGTTAATCTTTTCCATCATGGCCATCAACAGCCTTCTCGTTCCTTCACCTTCCTCAATCTGATGAACTCTCTGGAAATCTGCGTCCACATTCCAAGCCCCGGCATTAGTGACAATGTTGTCCACGATCTCTCTACACCTCACTATTCCTTGATTCGGGAATGATCCACTAGCACAGGCGTCTAGATGGTCTTGCCCAGCCTTGTTGGCACCACTATAGAAAAATGCCATGACATCTCCTTCATTGTACCCGTGCTGCGGGCACTCTATCAACATGTTTGAGTATCTCTCCCACGCTTGACGTAGGTCCTCTCCTTGCTTCTGGCGGAAGGAAGAGATCTCAATCCTTGCTTTGATCGTTCTGGATGGAGGGTAGAATCGCTCGAGGAACAGATGCTCGAGCTCGGCCCAAGTGGTAATACCTCCCCGTGGAAGTGTATTATCGTACCACTCTTTAGCTATTCCCGTCAATGAGAATGGGAACAACCTAAGCTTCTAAGCATCTTCAGATATGCCATTGTAATTGAAAGTGGAGGCTATCATTAGAAAACTCCTCAGATGAGTATGAGGATTCGCCTTCCCGATCACCCCCTTGAACTGGTTCTCTGTAAGTAGCTTTAGAATTCCCGGGGAAATCGAGAAGTTATTTGCCTCTACTGGAGGTAATGCCACTCCATCATAGTACCGTTGTGGCTGCGCTGCAAACCTCCCTCGAATAGCCATATTCTGATATGCGTTCTGAGAAATGTGCTGAGGATTAGCAGCTGGTACAGGTACTTGTTGGGGTGGTGGTTGGTAAACAGGTGGTGGATTGTAAACTGAAGGTGGAGGATACGAGTATGGTGGATACGGATAAGGTGGGTCTGGGTAAGGTGGATCAGGTAAGTTATTTTGTCGTAAGTTAGGATATGGGTAAGCAGGGTTGTTCTGAGGATTTTGGACAATGTTATGAGCTAGGCTATTTTGATTCTGTGTCCCAGGGTTTTGGCTTTCCCCTGACGGATCTTGGTTCTGACTACCACTTCCTCCAATGTCATCAACCCGGTCTACTGTCCGATTAAACTCATTAGTTGCATCATCCAACTCATTACTGAGGTCCATTGGTTCTTTCCCTCCTCAGACAGTGTTCATTCTCCTCAAGAAAGCTCGGTTCCTTCTAGCTATCGTCTCAGGGTCTAACGGTATTCTCTCTTCGCTCGTATTGCCTTGTGAACGTGTTTTCATATACCTGACACACTAGCAGAAGGATCAAAACGCAACTGCCGAATGAATAAAAATAAAAATAAAACAGAAAATAAAGCACTCACTACTAACTACTAAGCTATCTACAAGTCCTATTCAAAAGACATACAACGCCTTCCCCGGCAGCGACGCCATTGACTTGAAGCAAATATACTAACTTCTACTAGAAGATTCCTCGCAAGCGCACGAGTTCACTGTAGTATGAGCAAGTATAATGACCAAGTATATCGAACCCAAGGGAAAATGTGTATATGAATAGATCCCTGAAGATTTATGCGTCGTAATTAATATGAGTGTATGTTTTTTTGGATTTTTTTGGAAAAATTAATTAAAACTAAAATAAACTAATGAAACTAAAATACTAAAGAAGTTGAATTAACTAATGGTTGTATTCAAATGAGTGATGATGATGCTCAGGATAGGAATCCCTACGTATACTAACGGAGCAGGTACATAATCAAAATAACCGCGACGTGCAAGAAATAACCTAAGTAAAAGAGTGCAAGATGAAAGCTCAAGATTCTAAACCCTAATACTTTACCCTAGCACTCGACTTCACTAATCCACTAACAAGTTAATATATTGTGATTAATTAATGAGATCCTAATTTAACTAAGGTGATTCGGTCGTCCTCCTTCGCTAAACTGGTAGATGAATTAGCCCTTTCTAAACCCTCTCGTTAAGTCTACTCGTTAAAGAGTGATACGGTCGTCCTCTCTCTAACACTTTTTGAACGAAATTCAAAAGTAAAGTTAAGATTAATTTTAAGAATTCATTAATTAAGAGAATTAAAACCTAACGTCACGAGTTACCTTAATTACATACCCACAACCTACTTCTACGAGTTCATCCTACCCCAAGCATGCAAGGGTTTTAGCTAGACATGGGTTTTATGTAAACAAGAACAATTGAATAAGTAACGAACATGAACATGATAATTATAACGATGAAAAGATCAATCATAAACTAGGGTTTCATGAAATAAAGGAATAACTTAAATTAAATCAATAAAACGAGTCTCAACTGTTCAAGAACAAAGATATGAAGAAACGAAACTAAAAAGTAAAATCGTGACGTGAATTCGTAAGAAAATCTAAAAAATGTAATGTAAACTTGCTCGTTCCTTCTTCTCCAAAAATTAACTCTCTAAAACGCTCTTGAATCTAGTGGTGGTAAGTGGTCCCTCCCAAAACGTGCTCGAGACGAATATATATAAGCATCGGGCCGAATCGGGAACGTATGGGCCAAAAAATGCGCTTGCTCGTGTACTGCTCGTGCACTAGTGCACGAGCTCATCTTCCTCGTGCGCTACAAACTTCCAGAGAGCAAAAAGTGCTCGACCTTCCTTTGCTCGTGCACTAGTGCACGACCCGCGTGTGCTCATGCACTAGTGCACGACTTGCATCCTCTCGTGCGCCTTGCACGGCCGCTCGTGCACCCTTGCACGAGTACTCCTTGCTTGTGCACTCCAATGATACTTTTGCTCCCTCGAACTAGTACTTTTCGTATTTCTTCGATATCTTCTCATCCGGGTGTCCATTTGAGTGGATTCAAAGTCCTACGAACTCCTCTTTTCGCCCCCTATCCATCTATGAGCATCAAAGAGACAAATTCATTTGTTTATGAAAATAATACTAAATTGACTCTAAATATTCATATAAATCAACCAAAACACGGTAATTTTGAGTGACGAATCATGACAATTTCATGCCTAATCAACCCCTCCAAACTTACCATGTTTCTTATCCTCAAGCAACGAAATAATAAGTCAAGTGAAATTGTTAGAAATGAGTCAACGAATCAAATCATGCAAGCAAATGAATTCGAGCTTCAAAGATCAATCACAAGTATACTCACTCACATTCCCTCATCATACTCATGCAACAACAACAAGAATCACCAAAATCAAACATAGATGTGCACTCTACGATGTGTTTCACTCCCTCACAAGTGTATATCCATGATAAAGGGACTCACTCAAACAATCAATCACTCTTATCGGCAGCCATAGGCTTGTAAGCACTCTCAACTTCGATCATACTCTAGAAATCAATGCCGAATCAAAAAGGACTTTTCTCAAGGTTGTAATGTAGGCTCTTTGGACGGGTGTGATAACAATGTGGGTAAGTGACTCAAGTGAATGGAGAATAGAAAAATCAAACTTCGGTACTTCGAGATTAGGAACAGACTACTTCAACATATTCAATAAACACACTTTCAATTCCACACTCTAAACACTTCAATATTTTTTTTCTTTCTCATTTTTTTTCACTTTTCTCAATCACTTCACTTTTTTTTTTCACAAACACATGAGCTCTTTTTTCTTTTGCTCGTTCTCCATTTTTTTTCCCACAACTCATAACTTCATCACACCTTCTTCTCATACTCACTCAACAAACAACATTTTCCTTTTTCAACTCAATTCAATCCTTTCATATTCACACTTTTCCTATTCTCCACTCAAATTGGGATAAAAAGGCTTAGGAACTTGGAATAGTGTTTAAATGTGCTAGCAAATAAAATAGGCTAAGGCTCAAACGGGCTAACAAGTGACTCAATGTCATTGGTAGGGAAAATTTGGCTAAGTGACTCAATCAAATCAAAGATGGCCTAAGATCACATTCGGCATATCAAACTAGACACAATCAAGAAGCAAGAGACAACACAAGTTCTAGCATCCTCTAAGGTGACGATCCTCTCACAAACGAAGAGATTAATTCATGCATCAAAATCTCATAAGGCTCAAATCTCACGGCTTTCACATCCATGCTAGTCCTAGTGAATTCTCATTCTCATCACACAAGCACTCCAAAGAAAAACTTGCAAGCATACTAGTTCTCTCTCAAATCCACTCTAACTCAAACACTTACACAAAAGAATTCCTAACTCAACCTCACATTTCACCCTACTCATCAAGTCATACTCAAAGATAGCAATCAACAAGCATAAGATGATTGATAGGCATGAAATATGTAGTAGCAAATCAAAACACTAACAGCCCAAGGAACATCTCAAGGCACCAAATAACCAAACACACTCAAAGATAAGGGGTGCTCCGGTGCAATGTAACAAGAACAAAAAAAACTCCACCCCCAAACTTCGACCTTGCGAAGAGTTCTAAGTTTGGGGTTGTGGGTTACCTCAACCAAACAATTTAGTTTGTCTCAACAACATTGCACACTCCCTTGCTTGAGTTCCTTCAATCTCCACTTATTTGGCACTCCTTCGAGACAAGCCTACAAAATAAACTCTCAGGTATGAGGTTAAACGTACGACTCAACAACACCCTAATAATATAAAAAAACACTAAAAACAAATAAAAGTGGGTTGCCTCCCACGCAGCGCTATTTTTAAGGTCCTCATGCTGGACCAAGCTCAAAGGAGCTTATGGGACATGATACTAAAAAATACCTCCCTTACTCTCATAAGAGAAGTTGTCTAAGTTCTTTGCTCTATTCCCATCTTTCTTTTTCGCCTCAGACGGTGGGCGTCTCAATTCCTTCTCACTCTTTTCGGGAGGAGTCTTACCAAACAGGTTCTTGAATTTGGACTTTTTCTTCTTAACTCCTCCATTTCTCTCGAGCTGGACCACGTCCACCTTTTTCACTTCTTCATCCTTCAATTTCTTCTCTTTATCCCTATCAAAATAAGTTAGATCATAATGCTCTTGGGTTAAATTATCAAGTGAAGGACTAACGAAATCATGAATATGAGAAAGATTAGAGATAGGAGGTGTGTCTTCCACACTAGGATCAATGGCATCCATGCAATACAAACTCTCATCCTCCTTCGGGTACTTGATGGCCTCATATAGGGAAATCTTCACTTCTTGATCATCAACTTTCAATGTAATCTTCCCATTTGCCACGTCTAGCACCATCCCCGCCGTCGCTAAGAACGGTCTTCCCAAGATCAGGGGCACGCGCTCATCTTCCTCCATCTCGAGCACTACAAAGTCGGCTGGAAAAATGTGATCTCCAACTCTCACGATGACGTCTTCCACTACTCCTAGAGGTCTCGTGATGGACCTATCAGCAAGCTAGAGCGTCATCATCGTGGGTTGAAGTTCACCCACCTCTAACTTCTTGAACAACGACAAGGGCATAAGATTTATGCTCGCCCCTAAATCACATAGCGTTCCTTTCTTGATCCCATTCCCAATGTCACATAAGATGGTAAAGCTCCTGGGATCCTTCAGCTTTGGAGGAAGCGCCTTGTGCACTAATGCACTCACCTCATGGTTCAACTGCACCAACTTCGGGTCATCCACTCGCTGTCTTTTCGCGATCAAGTCCTTCAGAAACATTGCACAGTTGGGCATCCCCCATTCATCTCTCTCGGTCTCTTTCACTTTCTCCCTTGCTTCCTTTGCATTCTTCCACTTAGGAACTCTCTCAACCTTCTCAATGCCTTCCTCTTCAAGCTCTTTGCTCGTTTGAGTGCTTTCACCCTCAACCTTCTTCTCAACTCCTACCTACCCACTCTCATCTCCATCTTTCTTATGTTTTTTCCCCTCTATCTCAACATCTCCTTGGGGCGTCTCAGAATCAGCAGGCATCTGGGGAACTTCATAATTGGTCCCACTTCTAAGCAGGATAGCCTTACAATGCTCTTTAGGATTACCCTCAGGCATTGAAGGGTATTTGCCAGGCTCTCTATTCAATGACTTTGCAATATGGCTCATCTGGAACTCTATAGAAGTGAACCTTCGGTTGTTCTCTTGCTGAATTCGATTCAGCTCTACATCTCTCTTCTGGAGGTCTTGATCACGCTTATCAACTTTCTTATGCAGATCTTTCACATCGTACTCCAAAGATGATAAACGTTTGCTTCCTTCCTCCACCTTCTGTAGGATAGCTCTCAACATCTCCTTAGTTGAGGCACCGCCTTCTCCACCCGGAGGTTTAGAACCCGGATCAACACCTGGAGGAACTGTAATATCCGCCTTCGGGTTAGCATATGAAAAATTCTCGTTCTTCCTCCATGTGTTTTGAGGAAGCTGCTGGCCTCCTTGGTACCCTTGTGTGTTCCTCCATTGATTTTGAGGTGGCTGTGGACCTGGAGGTACAAATGGTTAGCCATAAGAAGGCCTTCCTTGAAAATTTCCACCTTCTGGATACCCATTCTGATTGTAATAAGGACCTCCCATATAATTTACTACTTCTTGCTGAATTGTGGGCTTGTCCTCTTGCTCATTCTCTGCTGCATTCCCTCCAACCATATTCTTCCCCAACTCAAGGTTGTTAATCTTTTCCATCATGGCCATCAAGAGCCTTCTCGTTCCTTCACCTTCCTCAACCTGATGAACTCTCTGGAAATCTGCGTCCACATTCCAAGCCCCGACATTAGTGACAATGTTGTCCACGATCTCTCTACACCTCACTATTCCTTGATTCGGGAATGATCCACTAGCACATGCGTCTAGATGGTCTTGCCCAGCTTTGTTGGCACTACTATAGAAAAATGCCATGACATCTCCCTCATTGTACCCGTGCTGCAGACACTCTATCAACATGTTTGAGTATCTCTCCCACGCTTGACGTAGGTCCTCTCCTTGCTTCTGGCGGAAGGAAGAGATCTCAATCCTTGCTTTGATCGTTCTGGATGGAGGGTAGAATCGCTCGAGGAACAGACGCTCGAGCTCGGCCCAAGTGGTAATACCTCACCGTGGAAGTGTATTATCGTACCACTCTTTAGCTATTCCCGTCAATGAGAATGGGAACAACCTAAGCCTCTAGGCATCTTCAGACATGCCATTGTAATTGAAAGTGGATGCTATCATTAGAAAACTCCTCAGATGAGTATGAGGATTCTCCTTCCCGATAACCCCCTTGAACTGGTTCTCTGTAAGCAGCTTTAGAATTCCCGGGGAAATCGAGAAGTTATTTGCCTCTACTGGAGGTAATGCCACTCCATCATAGTACCGTTGTGGCTGCACTGCAAACCTCCCTCGAATAGCCATATTCTGATCTGCGTTCTGAGGAATGTGCTGAGGATTAGCAGCTGGTACATGTACTTTTTGGGGTGGTGGTTGGTAAACAGGTGGTGGATTGTAAACTGGAGGTGGAGGATACGGGTATGGTGGATACAGATAAGGTGGGTATGGGTAAGGTGGATAAGGTAAGTTGTTTTGTGGTAAGTTAGGATATGGGTAAGCAGGGTTGTTCTGAGGATTATGGACAATGTTATGAGCTGAACTATTTTGATTCTATGTCCCCGGGTTTTGGCTTTCCCCTGACGGATCTTGGTTCTGACTACCACTTTCTCCAATGTCGTCAACCCGGTCTACTGTCTGATTAAACTCATTAGCTGCATCATCCAACTCATTACTGAGGTCCATTGGTTCTTTCCCTCCTCCGGCAGTGTTCATTCTCCTCAAGAAAGCTCGGTTCCTTCTAGCTATTGTCTCAGGGTGACTTGAAGCGACTATACTAGCTTCTACTAGTAGCTACCCCGCAAGAGTACGGGTTCACTGTAGTATGGGCAAGTATAGGGACCAAGTATTATCGAACCCAAGGGATGGTGTATATGCGAATAGATCCCTGAAGATCTACGCGTCGTAGTTAATATGAGTGAAATGTTTTTTTGGTTTTTTGAAAAGAGAAAATTAAACTAAACTAAATTATCCTATGAATGCAAAAGGAAAATTAAACGAAGTAACAAAAGGTGTGTTTTCAAATATGAGATGGTGATGCTCAGGATAGGAATCCCTACGTATACTAACGGAGCAGGTACATAATCAAAGTAATCGTGACAAACAAGAATTAACCTAAGTAAAAGATCGTAGAATGAAAGCTCAAGATTTCTCACCCTAATACTTTATCCTAGCAATCGACTTCACTAATCCACTAACAAGTTAATGAACTGTGCTTAATTAATGAGACCCTAATTTAACTAAGGTGATGCGGTCGTCCTCCTTCGCTAAACCGGTAGATGAATTAACCTTTCCTAAACCCTCTCGTTAAGACTACTAATTGTTATTGAGTGATGCGGTCGTCCTCTCTCTAACACTTTCGTACTAAATTTAAAGGTAAAGTTCAGATTAATTATAAGAATTCATTAACTAAGAGAATTAAAACTAACGTCACAAACTACCCTAATTATGTACCCACATCCTACTTCTACGAGTTCATCCTAACCTAAGCATGCAAGGGTTTTAGCCGGACATGGTTATAACAAAAATAAAAGCAATAGAAGAAACAACGAACAAAAACATAATGAATTGAACGAAGAAAATAAGAAACATGAACTAGGGTTTTAAAAAGAAAATAAATACGAAGAACTGAAATTTGAATTGATAAAAATGAAATTTAAACGTGTTCAAAGTAACGAACTAATGAAAAGAAACTAAGAATTGAAAAGAAACTAGAATTCGTATGAAAAACCTTAACACCGTAAAAGTAAAGCTTGCTCGTCTCCTTCCTCTCCAAAAACCAAGTCTAAAAGTATTTCTAAAAGTTGGGGATCCTTCAAAACGTGTTTGGAAGAGGTATATATAGGCACCGGGTCGAAACGGGAGTTAATGGGCCGAAAATACGCATCCGGAGGCGAAAATACGTGCGCGCTCGAGCAAAACGCTCGAGCGGTGGCGCTCGAGTGATTCGCTCGAGCGCCAAAACTGTTCTGTAAGTTTTTGGCCGCTCGAGTGATTCGCTCGAGCGCCGGCGCTCGAGCAAATCGCTCGAGCGCTGGCTGCTGTGCACTCGTTCGTAAAATCTTCATATCTCCTCAACCGGGAGTCCGTTTTGGCCGATTCAAAGTCCTACGAACTCCTCTTTTCGCCCTCTATCCATCTATGAAAACCAAAGAGACAAATTAATAATTTTATAAAAATGATACTCATTTGACTCCAAGCACTCATCGAAAACACTCAAAACATGAGTAAATCGGGCACCAAAACATAATAATTTCACGCCTAATCAACCCCCCCAAACTTACCATGTTGCTTGTCCTCAAGCAACGAAATAATAAGTCAAGTGAAATTGTTAGGAATGAATCAAGAATCAAATCATGCAAGCAAATGAACTCGAGCTTCAAAGATCAATCACAAGTATACTCACTCACTTTCCTTTATCGTACTCATGCAACAATAACAAGAAACACCAAAATCAAGCATGGATGTGCACTCAACGATGTGTTTCACTCCCTCACAAGTGTATATCAATGATAAAGGACTCACTCAACAATCAATCACACATATCGGCAGCCATAGGCTTGTAAGCACTCTCAACTCCGACCATACTCTAGAAATCAATGCCGAATCAAAAAGGACTTTTCTCAAGGTTGTAATGTAGGCTCTTTGGACAGGTGGGATAACAATATGGTAAAGTGACTCAAGTGAATGGAGAATAGAAAATCAAACTTTGGCACTTCGAGATTAGGAACAGACTACTTCAAATATATTCAATCAACACTCTTTCAATTCCACTTCTCTCAACACTTCAAAATTCTTTTTTTCTTTTTTCACTTTTTTTTTTCAATCACTTCACTTTTTTTTCTTTTTCGCACAAACACATGAGCTCATTTTTTTCTTTTGCTCATTCTCAATTTTTTTCTTTCCCACAACTCAAATTTCATTCACACCCTTATTTTATCACCACTCAACCATCAATAACTCTCCTTTTTCAACTCAAATCAATCCCTTCACATTCACACTTTCCTATTCTCCACTCAAATTTGGACAAAAAGGCTTAGGAATAGTGTTCATATGTGTTAGCAAATAAAATAGGCTTTAGGCTCAAAGGGGCTAACAAGGGACAAATGTCATTGGTAAGGAAAATTTTGGCTAAGTGACTCCATAAAATCAAAGATGGCCTAAGATCCTTTTCGGCATATCAAACTAGACACAATCTAGAAGCAAGAGCACATGCAAGTTCTAGCATCCTCTAAGGTGATGATTCACTCACAAACGAAGAGATTAAATCATGCATCAAAATCTCATAAGGCTCAAAAGCTCACGGCTTTCACATCCATGCTAGTCCTAGTGAATTCTCACTCTCATCACACAAGCACTCAAAAGAAAACTTATAAGCATACGGGTTCTCTCCCTAATCAGCTCAAACTCAAACACTCACACAAAAGAATTCTAACTCACCCTTCACAATTCACCCTACTCATCAAATCATACTCAAAGATCGCAATCAACAAGCATAAGGTAATTGATAGGCATAAAATATTGAGTAACAAAACAAATTAATAATAGCCCAAGGAGTATCTCAACAAACCAATAATCAATCAAACTCAACTTAAAGATAAGGGCGTGCATGCATGTGCAATGTAACAAGAAACATAAAAATCTCCACCCCCCCAAACTTCGACCTTGCTAGAGGTCTAAGTTTGGGGTTGTGGGTTACCTCAACCAAATAATTCAATTTCTCTCAATAGCTTTGCACACTTCCTTGTCTCAAGTTGGTTCCTTCAATCTGAATAACTCCATGATACCTTTACTCCTTTAGAGACAAGCCTACAAACAACTTACTCAAATACGAGGTTAAACATACGACTCAAAATAACTCCCTAATAATATAAAAAGACACTAAAAATAAATGAAAGCAAATAAAAATGGGTTGCCTCCCATTCAGCGCTATTTTTAAGGTCCTCATGCCGGACCAAGTTCAAAGGAGCTTATGGGACATCAAACTCAAATTTACCTCCCTCACTCTCATAAGAGTGGTGTTTGCATTCTTTTCCTTGATGCCCCTCCATCATGAGCTCTTTTGCTCTCTTATCATCCCCAAGTGTTATGGGTCTCAACTCCTTCTCACCTTTATCTGGAGGAGTCTTACTAAACAATTTCTTGAGTTTGGACTTTTTCTTCTTAACTCCTCCTTTCCCTTCTAACTGGACCACGTCCACTTTCTTCACCTCTTCATCCTTCAACTTCTTCACTTCATCCCTATCAAAATAATCAAGATCATAACGCTCATGGGTTAAATTATCAATTGAAGGACTAGCAAAATCATGAATATGAGAAGGATTAGGGATAGGAGGTGTGTCTTCAACACGAGGATCAATTGCATCCATGCTATACAAGCTCTCATCCTCCCTCGGTTGCTTCATGGCTTCATATAGGGAGATCTTCACTTCTTGATCATCAACCTTCAACGTGATCTTCCCATTTGCCACATCTAGCACCATCCCCGCCGTAGCTAAGAACGGTCTTCCCAAGATCAGGGGCACGTGCTCATCTTCCTCCATCTCTAGCACTACAAAGTCGGCTGGAAAAATGTGATCTCCAACTCTCACTAGAACGTCTTCAACAACACCTTGAGGTCTAGTAATAGACCGGTCGGCTAGTTGAAGCGTCATCATTGTGGGTTGAAGTTCACCACCTTCCAACTTCTTGAAAAGCGACAAGGGCATCAAATTAATGCTCGCCCCGAGGTCGCACAACGCTCCCTTCTTGATCCCGTTCCCAATATCACATAGGATCGTGAAGCTCCCGGGATCCTTCAGCTTGGGTGGAAGCGCCTTGTGCACTAATGCACTCACCTCGTGGTTCAGCTGCACCAACTTCGGCTCATCCACTCGCCGTCTTTTTGCAATCAAGTCCTTCAGAAACTTTGCATAATGCGGCATCTGTTCCAAAGCATCATAAAAAGGAATATTAATATGCAATTGTTTAAAAACTTCAAGGAACTTAGCGAATTTTTCATCAAGCGTTTTCTTCATAAAGCGTTGTGGATACGGGACGGGTATCACAGATTTGGGTACCCCCCATTCATCTCGCTCGGTCACTTTCACTTTCTCCCTTGCTTCCTTTGCCTTTTTCCACTTAGGAACTCTCTCAACCTCCTCACTTTCCTTGCCCTTCTGGGACTCATCCATATCTTCATGCTTCTCAATCCCTTTACTTTCAATCCCCTTCTCAACTTGGGGCGTCTCAGAATCAGCAGGCATCTGAGGACCTTCATAATTGGTTCCACTTCTAAGCTGGATCGCCTTGCACTGCTCTTTCGGATTCCCTTCCGGCATTCTATTCACTGATTTTGCAATTTGGCTCATCTGGAGCTCTAAAGAGGTGAACCTTCGATTGTTCTCTTGTTGAGTTCTAGTCCACTCAACGTTCATCTTCTGGAGCTCTTGATCACGTTGATCACCCTTCTTGTGCAACTCCTTCACATCGTACTCCAAGGATGACAACCGCTTGCTCCCTTCCTCCACCTTCTGAAGGATCGCTCTCAACATCTCCTCGGTTGATGCACCGCCTTCTCCACCAGGAGGTTTAGACCCCGGATCAACACCTGCAGGAACAGTAACACCAGCTTTTGGGTTAGCATAAGAAAAATTATCATTCTTCCTCCATGTGTTTTGAGGAGGCTGCTGGCCTCCTTGAACTCCTTGTGTGTTCCTCCATTGATTTTGAAGTGGCTGAGGCTCTGGAAGTACAAATGGTTGGCCATAAGAAGGCCTTCCATACTGATTACCACCTTGGTAGCCATTCTGATTGTAATACTGACCTCCCATGTAATTGGCTACCTCTTGTTGTCCACTTGGTTGGTCTACTCTCTCATTCTCTACTGCATGCTCTCCAACCAAACTCTTCCCCAACTCGAGGTTGTTTATCTTCTCCATCATGGCCATCAATAGCCTTCTCGTTCCTTCTCCCTCTTCAACCTGATGCACCCTCTGAAAATCTGCATCTCCACTCCAAGCACCGGCATTCGTGACAATGTTGTCAATGATCTCTCTACACCTCTCTATGCCTTGATTGAGGAATGCTCCGCCCGCACAAGCGTCTAAATGGTCTTGCCCCGCCTTGTTGGCACCACTGTAGAAGAACGCCATAATGTCTCCCTCATTGTACCCGTGCTGCGGGCACTCAATCAGCATGTTTGAGTATCTCTCCCACGCTTGGCGTAAATCCTCTCCAGACTTCTGGCGAAAGGACGAGATCTCAATTCTAGCCTTGATCGTCCTAGATGGAGGGTAGAATCGCTCGAGGAATAGACGCTCGAGCTCGGCCCAAGTGGTAATACCTCCCCGCGGGAGCATATTATCGTACCACTCCTTGGCTATTCCCGTCAATGAGAATGGGAACAGTCTAAGCCTCTTGGCATCTTCAGACATGCCATTGTAATTGAATGTTGAGGCTATTATGAGAAAGCTCCTCAGATGTGTATGAGGATTCTCCTTCCCGATCACCCCCTTGAACTGGTTCTCGGTAAGCAACTTTAGAATTCCCGGGGAAATCGAGAAGTTATTCGCCTCCACAGGAGGCAAAGCCACTCCATCATAGTACCGTTGTGGCTGTGCTGCGAACCTCCCTCGAATAGCTATATTGTGATCTACGTTCATAGGAACGTGTTGAGGATTAGCAGCAGGTACTGGTACTTGTTGGGGTAGTGGTGGGTAAACAGGTGGTTGATTATAGACTGGGGGTGGAGGATACGGGTATGGTGGGTAAGGATAAGGTGGGTATGGGTAATGTTGGTATACTGGGTTGTTGAAAGGGTTATTCGGGTTTTGTGGGTAAGCAGGGTTTGGGTTCTGGTTTTGGGGTTGTGTTTGTGCAGAGTTGATTGTGTCTTGTGGGTTTGGGAGTTGGTTCTGAGCTTCCCCTATGGGTTTTTGCTGGTTACTGCTCTCAACTCCAACCGCCTGCTCCACTAAAACAGTATACTCTGCAGCTATTTTGTCTAAGCCCCCATCTCCATCCAGATTCATGTTGTCTTTGTCTCCAGCAGTAGTCATTCTTCTCAAGAAAGCTCGGTTCCTTCTGGCTATCGTCTCAGGGTCTGACAGGATTCTTTCTTCGCCCGTATTGCCTTGTGAGCGTGTTTTCATAAACCTGAAACACTAGCAAAAGGATCAAAACGCAACTGCTGAACAAATAAAAATAAACAGAAAATAAGTCACTCACTACTAACTACTAAGCTATCGACAAGTCCTATTCAAAAAGCATAAAACGCCATCCCCGGCAACGGCGCCATTGACTTGAAGCGAACTACACTAGCTTTCTACTAGTAGCTACCCCGCAAGAGTACGGGTTCACTGTAGTATGGGCAAGTATAGGGACCAAGTATTATCGAACCCAAGGGATGGTGTATATGCGAATAGATCCCTGAAGATCTACGCGTCGTAGTTAATATGAGTGAAATGTTTTTTTGGTTTTTTGAAAAGAGAAAATTAAACTAAACTAAATTATCCTATGAATGCAAAAGGAAAATTAAACGAAGTAACAAAAGGTGTGTTTTCAAATATGAGATGGTGATGCTCAGGATAGGAATCCCTACGTATACTAACGGAGCAGGTACATAATCAAAGTAATCGTGACAAACAAGAATTAACCTAAGTAAAAGATCGTAGAATGAAAGCTCAAGATTTCTCACCCTAATACTTTATCCTAGCAATCGACTTCACTAATCCACTAACAAGTTAATGAACTGTGCTTAATTAATGAGACCCTAATTTAACTAAGGTGATGCGGTCGTCCTCCTTCGCTAAACCGGTAGATGAATTAACCTTTCCTAAACCCTCTCGTTAAGACTACTAATTGTTATTGAGTGATGCGGTCGTCCTCTCTCTAACACTTTCGTACTAAATTTAAAGGTAAAGTTCAGATTAATTATAAGAATTCATTAACTAAGAGAATTAAAACTAACGTCACAAACTACCCTAATTATGTACCCACATCCTACTTCTACGAGTTCATCCTAACCTAAGCATGCAAGGGTTTTAGCCGGACATGGTTATAACAAAAATAAAAGCAATTGAAGAAACAACGAACAAAAACATAATGAATTGAACGAAGAAAATAAGAAACATGAACTAGGGTTTTAAAAAGAAAATAAATACGAAGAACTGAAATTTGAATTGATAAAAACGAAATTTAAACGTGTTCAAAGTAACGAACTAATGAAAAGAAACTAAGAATTGAAAAGAAACTAGAATTCGTATGAAAAACCTTAACACCGTAAAAGTAAAGCTTGCTCGTCTCCTTCCTCTCCAAAAACCAAGTCTAAAAGTATTTCTAAAAGTTGGGGATCCTTCAAAACGTGTTTGGAAGAGGTATATATAGGCACCGGGTCGAAACGGGAGTTAATGGGCCGAAAATACGCATCCGGAGGCGAAAATACGTGCGCGCTCGAGCAAAACGCTCGAGCGCCAAACTGTTCTGTAAGTTTTTGGCCGCTCGAGTGATTCGCTCGAGCGCCGGCGCTCGAGCAAATCGCTCGAGCGCTGGCTGCTGTGCACTCGTTCGTAAAATCTTCATATCTCCTCAACCGGGAGTCCGTTTTGGCCGATTCAAAGTCCTACGAACTCCTCTTTTCGCCCTCTATCCATCTATGAAAACCAAAGAGACAAATTAATAATTTTATAAAAATGATACTCATTTGACTCCAAGCACTCATCGAAAACACTCAAAACATGAGTAAATCGGGCACCAAAACATAACAATTTCACGCCTAATCAACCCCCCCAAACTTACCATGTTGCTTGTCCTCAAGCAACGAAATAATAAGTCAAGTGAAATTGTTAGGAATGAATCAAGAATCAAATCATGCAAGCAAATGAACTCGAGCTTCAAAGATCAATCACAAGTATACTCACTCACTTTCCTTTATCGTACTCATGCAACAATAACAAGAAACACCAAAATCAAGCATGGATGTGCACTCAACGATGTGTTTCACTCCCTCACAAGTGTATATCAATGATAAAGGACTCACTCAACAATCAATCACACATATCGGCAGCCATAGGCTTGTAAGCACTCTCAACTCCGACCATACTCTAGAAATCAATGCCGAATCAAAAAGGACTTTTCTCAAGGTTGTAATGTAGGCTCTTTGGACAGGTGGGATAACAATATGGTAAAGTGACTCAAGTGAATGGAGAATAGAAAATCAAACTTTGGCACTTCGAGATTAGGAACAGACTACTTCAAATATATTCAATCAACACTCTTTCAATTCCACTTCTCTCAACACTTCAAAATTCTTTTTTTCTTTTTTCACTTTTTTTTTTCAATCACTTCACTTTTTTTTCTTTTTCGCACAAACACATGAACTCATTTTTTTCTTTTGCTCATTCTCAATTTTTTTCTTTCCCACAACTCAAATTTCATTCACACCCTTATTTTATCACCACTCAACCATCAATAACTCTCCTTTTTCAACTCAAATCAATCCCTTCACATTCACACTTTCCTATTCTCCACTCAAATTTGGACAAAAAGGCTTAGGAATAGTGTTCATATGTGTTAGCAAATAAAATAGGCTTTAGGCTCAAAGGGGCTAACAAGGGACAAATGTCATTGGTAAGGAAAATTTTGGCTAAGTGACTCCATAAAATCAAAGATGGCCTAAGATCCTTTTCGGCATATCAAACTAGACACAATCTAGAAGCAAGAGCACATGCAAGTTCTAGCATCCTCTAAGGTGATGATTCACTCACAAACGAAGAGATTAAATCATGCATCAAAATCTCATAAGGCTCAAAAGCTCACGGCTTTCACATCCATGCTAGTCCTAGTGAATTCTCACTCTCATCACACAAGCACTCAAAAGAAAACTTATAAGCATACGGGTTCTCTCCCTAATCAGCTCAAACTCAAACACTCACACAAAAGAATTCTAACTCACCCTTCACAATTCACCCTACTCATCAAATCATACTCAAAGATCGCAATCAACAAGCATAAGGTAATTGATAGGCATAAAATATTGAGTAACAAAACAAATTAATAATAGCCCAAGGAGTATCTCAACAAACCAATAATCAATCAAACTCAACTTAAAGATAAGGGCGTGCATGCATGTGCAATGTAACAAGAAACATAAAAATCTCCACCCCCCCAAACTTCGACCTTGCTAGAGGTCTAAGTTTGGGGTTGTGGGTTACCTCAACCAAATAATTCAATTTCTCTCAATAGCTTTGCACACTTCCTTGTCTCAAGTTGGTTCCTTCAATCTGAATAACTCCATGATACCTTTACTCCTTTAGAGACAAGCCTACAAACAACTTACTCAAATACGAGGTTAAACATACGACTCAAAATAACTCCCTAATAATATAAAAAGACACTAAAAATAAATGAAAGCAAGTAAAAATGGGTTGCCTCCCATTCAGCGCTATTTTTAAGGTCCTCATGCCGGACCAAGTTCAAAGGAGCTTATGGGACATCAAACTCAAATTTACCTCCCTCACTCTCATAAGAGTGGTGTTTGCATTCTTTTCCTTGATGCCCCTCCATCATGAGCTCTTTTGCTCTCTTATCATCCCCAAGTGTTATGGGTCTCAACTCCTTCTCACCTTTATCTGGAGGAGTCTTACTAAACAATTTCTTGAGTTTGGACTTTTTCTTCTTAACTCCTCCTTTCCCTTCTAACTGGACCACGTCCACTTTCTTCACCTCTTCATCCTTCAACTTCTTCACTTCATCCCTATCAAAATAATCAAGATCATAACGCTCATGGGTTAAATTATCAATTGAAGGACTAGCAAAATCATGAATATGAGAAGGATTAGGGATAGGAGGTGTGTCTTCAACACGAGGATCAATTGCATCCATGCTATACAAGCTCTCATCCTCCCTCGGTTGCTTCATGGCTTCATATAGGGAGATCTTCACTTCTTGATCATCAACCTTCAACGTGATCTTCCCATTTGCCACATCTAGCACCATCCCCGCCGTAGCTAAGAACGGTCTTCCCAAGATCAGGGGCACGTGCTCATCTTCCTCCATCTCTAGCACTACAAAGTCGGCTGGAAAAATGTGATCTCCAACTCTCACTAGAACGTCTTCAACAACACCTTGAGGTCTAGTAATAGACCGGTCGGCTAGTTGAAGCGTCATCATTGTGGGTTGAAGTTCACCACCTTCCAACTTCTTGAAAAGCGACAAGGGCATCAAATTAATGCTCGCCCCGAGGTCGCACAACGCTCCCTTCTTGATCCCGTTCCCAATATCACATAGGATCGTGAAGCTCCCGGGATCCTTCAGCTTGGGTGGAAGCGCCTTGTGCACTAATGCACTCACCTCGTGGTTCAGCTGCACCAACTTCGGCTCATCCACTCGCCGTCTTTTTGCAATCAAGTCCTTCAGAAACTTTGCATAATGCGGCATCTGTTCCAAAGCATCATAAAAAGGAATATTAATATGCAATTGTTTAAAAACTTCAAGGAACTTAGCGAATTTTTCATCAAGCGTTTTCTTCATAAAGCGTTGTGGATACGGGACGGGTATCACAGATTTGGGTACCCCCCATTCATCTCGCTCGGTCACTTTCACTTTCTCCCTTGCTTCCTTTGCCTTTTTCCACTTAGGAACTCTCTCAACCTCCTCACTTTCCTTGCCCTTCTGGGACTCATCCATATCTTCATGCTTCTCAATCCCTTTACTTTCAATCCCCTTCTCAACTTGGGGCGTCTCAGAATCAGCAGGCATCTGAGGACCTTCATAATTGGTTCCACTTCTAAGCTGGATCGCCTTGCACTGCTCTTTCGGATTCCCTTCCGGCATTCTATTCACTGATTTTGCAATTTGGCTCATCTGGAGCTCTAAAGAGGTGAACCTTCGATTGTTCTCTTGTTGAGTTCTAGTCCACTCAACGTTCATCTTCTGGAGCTCTTGATCACGTTGATCACCCTTCTTGTGCAACTCCTTCACATCGTACTCCAAGGATGACAACCGCTTGCTCCCTTCCTCCACATTCTGAAGGATCGCTCTCAACATCTCCTCGGTTGATGCACCGCCTTCTCCACCAGGAGGTTTAGACCCCGGATCAACACCTGCAGGAACAGTAACACCAGCTTTTGGGTTAGCATAAGAAAAATTATCATTCTTCCTCCATGTGTTTTGAGGAGGCTGCTGGCCTCCTTGAACTCCTTGTGTGTTCCTCCATTGATTTTGAAGTGGCTGAGGCTCTGGAAGTACAAATGGTTGGCCATAAGAAGGCCTTCCATACTGATTACCACCTTGGTAGCCATTCTGATTGTAATACGGACCTCCCATGTAATTGGCTACCTCTTGTTGTCCACTTGGTTGGTCTACTCTCTCATTCTCTACTGCATGCTCTCCAACCAAACTCTTCCCCAACTCGAGGTTGTTTATCTTCTCCATCATGGCCATCAATAGCCTTCTCGTTCCTTCTCCCTCTTCAACCTGATGCACCCTCTGAAAATCTGCATCTCCACTCCAAGCACCGGCATTCGTGACAATGTTGTCAACGATCTCTCTACACCTCTCTATGCCTTGATTGAGGAATGCTCCGCCCGCACAAGCATCTAAATGGTCTTGCCCCGCCTTGTTGGCACCACTGTAGAAGAACGCCATAATGTCTCCCTCATTGTACCCGTGCTGCGGGCACTCAATCAGCATGTTTGAGTATCTCTCCCACGCTTGGCGTAAATCCTCTCCAGACTTCTGGCGAAAGGACGAGATCTCAATTCTAGCCTTGATCGTCCTAGATGGAGGGTAGAATCGCTCGAGGAATAGACGCTCGAGCTCGGCCCAAGTGGTAATACCTCCCCGCGGGAGCATATTATCGTACCACTCCTTGGCTATTCCCGTCAATGAGAATGGGAACAGTCTAAGCCTCTTGGCATCTTCAGACATGCCATTGTAATTGAATGTTGAGGCTATTATGAGAAAGCTCCTCAGATGTGTATGAGGATTCTCCTTCCCGATCACCCCCTTGAACTGGTTCTCGGTAAGCAACTTTAGAATTCCCGGGGAAATCGAGAAGTTATTCGCCTCCACAGGAGGCAAAGCCACTCCATCATAGTACCGTTGTGGCTGTGCTGCGAACCTCCCTCGAATAGCTATATTGTGATCTACGTTCATAGGAACGTGTTGAGGATTAGCAGCAGGTACTGGTACTTGTTGGGGTAGTGGTGGGTAAACAGGTGGTTGATTATAGACTGGGGGTGGAGGATACGGGTATGGTGGGTAAGGATAAGGTGGGTATGGGTAATGTTGGTATACTGGGTTGTTGAAAGGGTTATTCGGGTTTTGTGGGTAAGCAGGGTTTGGGTTCTGGTTTTGGGGTTGTGTTTGTGCAGAGTTGATTGTGTCTTGTGGGTTTGGGAGTTGGTTCTGAGCTTCCCCTATGGGTTTTTGCTGGTTACTGCTCTCAACTCCAACCGCCTGCTCCACTAAAACAGTATACTCTGCAGCTATTTTGTCTAAGCCCCCATCTCCATCCAGATTCATGTTGTCTTTGTCTCCAGCAGTAGTCATTCTTCTCAAGAAAGCTCGGTTCCTTCTGGCTATCGTCTCAGGGTCTGACAGGATTCTTTCTTCGCCCGTATTGCCTTGTGAGCGTGTTTTCATAAACCTGAAACACTAGCAAAAGGATCAAAACGCAACTGCTGAACAAATAAAAATAAACAGAAAATAAGTCACTCACTACTAACTACTAAGCTATCGACAAGTCCTATTCAAAAAGCATAAAACGCCATCCCCGGCAACGGCGCCATTGACTTGAAGCGAACTACACTAGCTTTCTACTAGTAGCTACCCCGCAAGAGTACGGGTTCACTGTAGTATGGGCAAGTATAGGGACCAAGTATTATCGAACCCAAGGGATGGTGTATATGCGAATAGATCCCTGAAGATCTACGCGTCGTAGTTAATATGAGTGAAATGTTTTTTTGGTTTTTTGAAAAGAGAAAATTAAACTAAACTAAATTATCCTATGAATGCAAAAGGAAAATTAAACGAAGTAACAAAAGGTGTGTTTTCAAATATGAGATGGTGATGCTCAGGATAGGAATCCCTACGTATACTAACGGAGCAGGTACATAATCAAAGTAATCGTGACAAACAAGAATTAACCTAAGTAAAAGATCGTAGAATGAAAGCTCAAGATTTCTCACCCTAATACTTTATCCTAGCAATCGACTTCACTAATCCACTAACAAGTTAATGAACTGTGCTTAATTAATGAGACCCTAATTTAACTAAGGTGATGCGGTCGTCCTCCTTCGCTAAACCGGTAGATGAATTAACCTTTCCTAAACCCTCTCGTTAAGACTACTAATTGTTATTGAGTGATGCGGTCGTCCTCTCTCTAACACTTTCGTACTAAATTTAAAGGTAAAGTTCAGATTAATTATAAGAATTCATTAACTAAGAGAATTAAAACTAACGTCACAAACTACCCTAATTATGTACCCACATCCTACTTCTACGAGTTCATCCTAACCTAAGCATGCAAGGGTTTTAGCCGGACATGGTTATAACAAAAATAAAAGCAATAGAAGAAACAACGAACAAAAACATAATGAATTGAACGAAGAAAATAAGAAACATGAACTAGGGTTTTAAAAAGAAAATAAATACGAAGAACTGAAATTTGAATTGATAAAAATGAAATTTAAACGTGTTCAAAGTAACGAACTAATGAAAAGAAACTAAGAATTGAAAAGAAACTAGAATTCGTATGAAAAACCTTAACACCGTAAAAGTAAAGCTTGCTCGTCTCCTTCCTCTCCAAAAACCAAGTCTAAAAGTATTTCTAAAAGTTGGGGATCCTTCAAAACGTGTTTGGAAGAGGTATATATAGGCACCGGGTCGAAACGGGAGTTAATGGGCCGAAAATACGCATCCGGAGGCGAAAATACGTGCGCGCTCGAGCAAAACGCTCGAGCGGTGGCGCTCGAGTGATTCGCTCGAGCGCCAAAACTGTTCTGTAAGTTTTTGGCCGCTCGAGTGATTCGCTCGAGCGCCGGCGCTCGAGCAAATCGCTCGAGCGCTGGCTGCTGTGCACTCGTTCGTAAAATCTTCATATCTCCTCAACCGGGAGTCCGTTTTGGCCGATTCAAAGTCCTACGAACTCCTCTTTTCGCCCTCTATCCATCTATGAAAACCAAAGAGACAAATTAATAATTTTATAAAAATGATACTCATTTGACTCCAAGCACTCATCGAAAACACTCAAAACATGAGTAAATCGGGCACCAAAACATAACAATTTCACGCCTAATCACAGGGTCCAACGGTATTCTCTCTTCGCTCGTATTGCCTTGTGAGCGTGTTTTCATATACATGACACACTAGCAAAAGGATCAAAACGCAACTGCCGAATGAATAAAAATAAAAATAAAACAGAAAATAAAGCACTCACTACTAACTACTAAGCTATCTACAAATCCTATTCAAAAGACATACAATGCCTTCCCCGGCAACGGCGCCATTGACTTGAAGCAAATATACTAACTTCTACTAGTAGATTCCTCGCAAGCGTACGAGTTCACTGTAGTATGAGCAAGTATAATGACCAAGTATATCGAACCTAAGGGAAAGTGTGTATGCGAATAGATCCCTGAAGATCTACGCGTCGTAATTATTATGAGTGTATGTTATTTTGGATTTTTTTGGAAAAATTAATTAAAACTAAAATAAACTAATTAAACTAAAACACTAAAGAAGTTGAATTAACTAAGGGTTGTATTCAAATGAGTGATGGTGATGCTCAGAATGGGAATCCCTACGTATACTAACGGAGCAGGTACATAATCAAAATAATCGTGACGTGCAAGAAATAACCTAAGTAAAAGAATGCAAGATGAAAGCTCAAGATTCTAAATACTAATACTTTACCCTAGCACTCGACTTCACTAATCCACTAACAAGTTAATAGATTGTGCTTAATTAATGAGACCCTAATTTAACTAAGGTGATTCGGTCGTCCTCCTTCGCTAAACTGGTAGATGAATTAGCCCTTTCTAAACCCTCTCGTTAAGTCTACTCGTTGTTAAAAAGTGATACGGTCGTCCTCTCTCTAACACTTTTCGAACAAAATTCAAAAGTAAAGTTAAGATTAATTTTAAGAATTCATTAATTAAGAGAATTAAAACCTAATGTCACGAGTTACCTTAATTACATACCCACAACCTACTTCTAAGAGTTCATCCTACCCCAAGCATGAAAGGGTTTTAGCTAGACATGGGTTTTACGTAAACAAGAACAATTGAATAAGTAACGAACATGAACATGATAATTATAACGATGAAAAGATCAATCATAAACTAGGGTTTCGAGAAATAAAGTAATAACTTAAATTAAATCAATAAAATGAGTCTCAACTGTTCAAGAACAAAGATATGAAGAAACGAAACTAAAAAGTAAAATCGTTACGTGAATTAGTAAGAAAACCTAAAAAACGTAAAGTAAACTTGCTCGTTCCTTCTTCTCCAAAAATTAACTCTCTAAAACGCTCTTGAATCTAGTGGTGGTAAGTGGTCCCCCCCAAAACGTGCTCAAGATGAATATATATAAGTATCGGGCTGAATCGGGAACGTATGGGCCAAAAAATGCGCTTGCTCGTGTACTGCTCGTGCACTAGTGCACGAGCTCATCTTCCTCGTGCGCTACAAACTTCCAGAGAGCAAAAAGTGCTCGACCTCCCTTCGCTCGTGCACTAGTGCACAACCCACGTGTGCTCGTGCACTATGCACGAGTGCTCTTGCACTAGTGCACGACTTGCATCCTCTCGTGCGCCTTGCACGGCCGCTCGTGCACCCTTGCACGAGTACTCCTTGATTGTGCACTACAATGATACTTTTGCTCCCTCGAACTAGTACTTTTCGTATTTCTTCGATATCTTCTCATCCGGGCGTCCGTTTGAGTGGATTCAAAGTCCTACGAACTCCTCTTTTTGCCCCCTATCCATCTATGAGAATCAAAGAGACAAATTCATTAGTTTATGAAAATGATATTAAATTGACTCTAAATACTCATATAAATCAACCAAAACACGGGCATTTCGAGTGACGAATCGTGACAATTTCACGCCTAATCACCTTCCCCCCGGCTACTGAGGAGACCTCTCCGCTGCCCCCGACGAAGAGGGGCCGGGGTGATGCCGGCCATGAGGTCGTCGAGGTGGATGATTCCCCAACTTTGAAGAAGACATGCCCCGACGAGGGCGTAACAACGGGCGGGGCCAGTAGCCCGAGGCGGCTGCTGGGAGAGATGCCTGAACGGTCTTATCTGGGACGTGACCACGTTCGCATCACCAGGTTTGTTCTGTCGCTTTGTCCGTGTTAATGATTTTTGAACATATCTCTTTCAAAAATGCTAACTTTTTCCAGTAGCATAGAGGATGATCCCAATCCTTCAGCCCAAGTCTTGGACTTCGTGGGGTCCAAGTTCGCTCGTGATTTCGAGACTCTTCCCGCCTGTCTTCGGTGGACGATGTGAGATCATGTCCCTCGTGCCTGGGACTTGGAGCTGGACGCCGCGGTGGCGAGTAATAATGGAAACTCCAACCTCTACCAGGCCCTGATGCTGAAGGCAGCCTCGGTGATGAGCGCCGCTCTCACCCAGAAGGAGAATGAGGCCTGTAACGAACCAAAACCAAATTAGGGTTTCATGATTTATTTTAAATGAAATGTTTGATTTAAATATATGTGTGTTCAAGTTCTAATTTTTCAGGTGACAGACGAGCATTCTAGTTGAAAAACCCTACTAGCACTTTTTGAGTTTTATTCGTAAAATGGATCGACTTTTTATAATAAAAATTTAAAGAATTCAAAATGATAAATAAGAACATTTATATGAACCACAAAAATCATACAAATTTAATAATACGTTTGAATCAAACTTTGGAACCAAAAGCCGAATCGAAAATATAAAAAATACACTGTCGAAGCCAAAATCGCGTCTAGAATCGGGGCTACCATAAATTACAACCCCAAACCTGATAAAAATTGCCCTCATTAAGTCCTATACTCAAGTGTGATCTCATGATGATATACTATGCCTAGCCCTAAACAACCCCTACACACTCAATCATTATTACCTTGCATTTAATACACACAATGCCAACCCTTCACTCCTCCCTCTCCCCTTCTATAAATACCAACATCCAACCCTCATTCATTATCTTGCAAACACATAAGAGAAGTTTAGAGAGAGAGAGAGAGAGAGAGAGAGAGAGAGAGAGAAAGTTAGGAGTAAGAGTAGAAGGAGAAGGAGCCCTCTCCTCTCCCCCCCCCCCCCCTTTTGGCCTACACCACCACCACAACCTAGGAGGAGTGTTTTCCCCACCATCTTGAAGCCAAGGGAGTGTTAGAAGCTATGGTGTTCATCTTTGGTTCCTAATCTTTCAAGAAAGAGAGGAAAACTACAAGGGTAAGCCCTATAAACGTAATGAATATCAGTAAAAGACATGAACAATCTTATGAATGTGAATGCGAGTATGCGATTATAACAATATGAGCATGTGGTATGTGATTTGTGAACTATGTGAAAGTTGTAAGGGAAGCTGATGGAGGGATAAGGACGCGGTGGAGTCGCTACCGGTGCCCCCCAAACAGGGATAAGGATGTGGTTGAAAGAGTACAAGTGCCCCCAAACTTTTAGGGACAAGGATGCGGTAGAGTCGCTACCGGTGCCCCCCAATAGGGATAAGAATGTGGTTGAAAGAGTACCAGTGCTCCCATATTTTTATGGACAAGGACGCAGTGGAAATGCTACCGGTGCCCCCCATATGAATAAGAAAGGAGATTGATGGGCCTTTGAGCCATATGATTGATGGGCCTTGAGCCATATGAATGATGGGCCTTCGGGCCATATGAATGATTTGCTCTAAATCCGTGTTTAGAAGTTTTATGTTAAAGAAAACGAATACACATGACCAAAAATTATAATGAACCAACTGAAAGGCGAAAATCTTTAAGGTATTATTATTTTGAATTTCCTGACAATCTGTATAACAGCATACAGGTTACCCGCTGAGATTTTATCTCACGCCCCTCTCTAAACATTTTCATGTTATGATGCTGAGGTCCGGGAGCTACCATAGATGACTACTTCCCACTCCCGCTTATTAATTAAATAAACTGCTTTTATCAAGATTGAGACATTATGCTATTTTTAATCTTTTGTCACTAATGCCTCGAGAGTCATGCCCAGGACTCGTCGGGATGTTTCCTTATTAAGTAATGAGATGATGGTTTTTATTAAGTAACAAACTGATATTTTCTCAAATAAGTATTATGTTAAGTTCTTCCGCTGCATCTGTATACTTATATTTATTGTTTTGTCTTTTATAAGAAATTTTCTGGCTCAGTTTTTTATGGTTCACTAAGTGATGACTCGGGTTTAGGACGTTGTGACCTCAAAGGTCAACTTTCTGAATTCCGGGGCGTTACAGGTGGTATCAGAGCCTATGTTCAAAACTTCGGACCAAATGATTTATTTTCCTTTATTTCAAAATTTTCACTTAGTATAGTAGATACATTTTATAAACTTCAAAAATTAAATATCACTAGTGGGAAGGTTGTCTAAAACGATCATACCGGAAAAACTTCAAGGTATGTGATACCTTATGAGAAATCGAATAACAGAACCCTTACAAATAAGAAAACCGAATATGAAAGAAAGAACATGAAAAAACTTATGAGGACAAGTGCTTGAATTTCATACTATTTGCGCATGTATGTGAAATTACTTGATTATTCATGTTATACTATTCTATGACGTCGTTTTCTTTGGCGAGCAAAACTGTTATGTCGTGTATAGTATTACTATTTTCTTTTCTTTTCTTCCTTAGTATTCCGTTACAGACCTTAGATCTATTTTAGGTTGAGAATTATAGCATATAGGCACAACTACTTGACAATAAAGTAGTCTAAGTTCGAGACCCAAATGGTTTTGTGGCGCTCCTTATCTAGCTGTCGAGAAAGAGCTATCGATGAAGACATGGTGAATACGGGTCAGAAGGTCCAGTCATCTCCCAAATGGACACTAACAGACAGGACCTAGTCACCTTCATGGATCCTTTGCCAACTAGTGCATGTTTGAATTTTGGTAGTTGTGGAAATAATCTCCCGGTAGTAGCCGGATAACCCTTATCGTTACGAACTAAGATATTTTGTGGATTGACTTATACTCTAGCCTTTTGGTAGCTCAAGCTATTTCTTTATAGTAGCCTCGCAACCTTCCCAGTTCGACTTATTATGTATATTTTGACTACTTTTAATTCTATATTTATATATTTTGGAAGTCTCGCATCTTTTGATTTTCGTTGAAGACCCGTTTCTCTCTGTTTAACTTTGAGAACTCATTTTTGTCTTTCCAATTATGTATACTTACTACAGTCTCACATGCTCTATTTCGTGGGATATTCTATTCTATCTGTTATGTTTATCTTATGTTTGCATCGTGTGTCATTATTTTCCCTAACATGCAACGTAGTAGCTCGTTACCGTGCTGCTGATCATGACAGTATGTTCTAGTTTCTGTGTGCACCCCTGCGTGATTGAATTAATACCATGGTGTTAAATGTTGGATTCTTTTGTTTTGAATTTTATCATACCTATATAAATTAATCTATTTTCAATTATTCATTTTCTAGGTACCTAGTTGTTTAGATTTCACTCCTGGTGTCTAAGAAGTTGAGAAATTTTGGAAATAGAAAGTACCAAAGGAGAGTTTAAGGTAGGTATTACACTTACCGTGTTCAGTAAGAATCCAAGATGTAGTATAGGAGTAAGGACAAAATATAATGGACTATATATAGGGATCAAATTTGACCTTAACATTAAGATTTTGACATAACCTTGGGAATAGGCTAATTATCAAAACATAAGATGCTTAGCCACATTCTTGTCGAAAGAAAATTTTGGATAGAGTTTAAGGAAGAATAATTTGAGGATAACTCTAGATTAATAGATAGAGTCTCACTAATGAATTAGTACTATTAAAAAGGTTGTTAAACGAAATATTCATATGGGTTGACACAGCACCTATAAGGTAGCCGGTTTTACTCATGTCGAAAATATTTATTAAGTTGTACAAAATAAATTCCCACCTTTTTTTTGAAACAACAACTTTATCATTTCCACTAAACTCCTCCAACGGTCGTAAACAGACATAAACGACCATATTTTTAAAAATTTTACTCTATAAATACCCCATTTCACTCCCACCTGTAAACACCATTCTTTGAATTTTCATCAACATAACCAAAATGAGTAAACTCTTCCTCACCATCGTCACTTTTGTTTATGTCTTTATGCTCATCGGTTGTTATAATGCGGATGAGGAATTTAGTGCACCTCTCGTACTTACCACAATACTCGTTGCGTATTTTTTAGTTTTAGCTTGGGGAGTAGAATTTTTTATGATTTATATGTAATGCCTTGAAGTATGGATAAAAGATCATTCAACCGTGTTGTTTATTTTTCAACCTTTTCTTTTGATCTCATCTTTGAGTAGAGCTCTAAATATGTACATGACTATTGCTTCTTTGAATAAACGTTTTCCTTATTTCCGTAGAAAAAAAAGGATGATTTAATGCTTGATGGAAGAGATTAAGGTTATTATCGACAAGATTAAGATTCGACTAATAAGATATGAGTACAAATATTTTGGGAAAAGATAGCCGAAGTAAGGATCACAATATTCCTCGAGAAGACAAAATCCATAGGAAGTACCGAATGTTTAAGAAGAACAAGTGAATTTTGGGGTCGAAATTCTATTAAGAGGGGAAGGATGTAATACCCGGAACCAGAGTTACTAGGGATATTCATGTGATTAAATGCTATGTAAATTTTTCTGAAAAAATATTTTTATATGCTGGCTACAACATATCCAAAAATCAAAGTGATTTGATGAAGGAAACGAGAGAAATGAATTTTTAAAATACATGTTATAAATCTATGAAATAAAAATTATAGATATCATTTCTATGTTCTTGTTCATAAGAAAATTATGGAAAACTTGCCATACCTTCCTTGGATGCTAGGCTATGACATATACAAAATTTATGAGCATCAGACATAAAATAAAAGAGAAACGAAAACCCAAAAATCATTTTACGCTAAATCGAACCAAACAGTGAAGCCTATAATTAAAGACCTAAGTCTAAGCCGTGACTTAACCTATGAAGAAGTTCATGTGACCATTTTGGGAAGAAAAGTTCACCTTTTGAGGGATCAAGACGTCCCTTTAGTACTAGTACAATGGAGTCGACACGGAAAAGAAAGAGCCACTTGGGAAAGAGAGAAAAATATATTAGCTAAATACACGCAATGCCTTTAGGATAAGTAAGTATATTTCGAGGACGAAATTTCTTTTAAGGGGTGTAGGATGTAACGACCCGAAACCAAATTAGGGTTTTCATGATTTATTTTTAATGTGCTTAAATGAAATTTTTGATTTAAATATATGTGTGTTCAAGTTCTAATTTTTCAGGTGACAGACGAGCATTCTAGTCGAAAAACCCTACTAGCATTTTTTGAATTTTATCCGTAAAACGGGTTGACTTTTTATAATAAAAATTTAAAGAATTCAAAATGATAAATACCTTTATTGATGTTGACAATTCATGAAAAATTACCTGAATGTAGTATTTGATGTATAAAAGAAACTGTGAAAATTTCGTAGTCATCTGATCTATATTGGGGGAGAATAAATTCATGGAAATATATATGTTTGAAACTGTGTGAAACTGGGAGCAGCGACTCTATTTAACCTTTTTGCCTATTTCTATAAGTGATGAAATTATAGAAAAATTTGGGGATGTTTCCCTTGTTATTTTTTAAGATATATCCAAAAATCGTAGCTTTTTGTGCAGAGGATAATGAGATATGCTTGTTTGAATATTATATGGTAAATACTTGACTGAGGTTGATTCATTGTTTTCAAAAATTCATTTAGCCCTTTTCTAAGAGTTTAAAAGTCTTAAGAAAATTTTGAGATGTTCTCCAATAAGTCTTTAATACTATGTAAAATACATGGTTTATTTTAATTAATTTTATAATAAATTATGGATTTTTAAGTAAAGCATGCACTGTATGGCAAACTATGTTATAAACCCATTTTCCATCAAACATCTGGTAATTTTTCGTAACGCAAATGACTTAGGTTTCTAAATGAAAAATATTATATTTTCAGTTCTCTATAAGATATTCTAATTTCATAATTTTTTAATGCACCTACTGTGAGATATGATTTTTAGACTTCATTATACACTGTTTTAATGAATGTCTTCCTGTTCTGTTTTCAAATGCAAATTTACCCTATTTTTGTTGCTCAAATGACTTGGTTCCCTTAATGAAATTTGTTCCATATCATCCTAATGAATAACATACTAAAATTTCATAATTTTCCAGTAAGTATAAATGTCTTTTTCAGTTAATACATGTATGTATGTCTTTTGTTAAATAAGTAACACTAGGAAGAAGTAATAAGTGATACTTTTATAAATAAGCATGTTTTAGGCATATGAATGATTTGTGTTTACTTGTCCAAGAATATGTTTGAGTAGTTTACTTGCTTCTGAGTGTCGAATGAACCGGGATGACCCAAAACCCCAACCGGTGGACCCGTATTGAATTAAAGTAACCTTACTACCCGAATGAACAAGTTTCAACGCCTTCCTTGAACTTGAACGAAACCCTAGGACTGTTTTAATAGGATAAATATTTCCCCTATTATAGAAAAGCCCTAAGTATGATGCGAAGTTGAGTAATAAACTAAAAGAATGAACGATGACTAAATGAACGGATTGTGTTAGGTAAAGTGGGGTTAGCTCGAAAGCTCGGAGGTCGCCTTTGTTCTAAGCAATCAAGAAGTTAAGCTTTATCTCTAAAAGTTTTCAGGTGGGTGACACTAACTGTATAGCTAGTTAATGTTATATGGACTGTTGTCAGTTTTCTGAAACAAACGTAATGAATATCAGTAAAAGATATGAACAATCTTATGAATGTGAATGCGAGAATGCGATTATTTATGAGCATGTGGTATGTGATTTGTGAACTATGTGAAAGTTGTAAGGGAAGCTGATGGAGGGATAAGGACGCGGTGGAGTCGCTAGCGGTGCCTCCCAAACAGGGATAAGGATGTGGTTGAAAGAGTACCAGTGCCCCCAAACTTTTAGGGACAAGGATGCGGTGGAGTCGCTACCGGTGCCCCCCAATAGGGATAAGGATGTGGTTGAAAGAGTACCAGTACTCCCATATTTTTAGGGACAAGGACGCGATGGAAATGCCACCGGTGCCCCCCATATGAATAAGAAAGGAGATTGATGGGCCTTTGAGCCATATGATTGATTGACCTTGATCCATATGAATGATGGGCCTTTGGGCCATATGAATGATTTGTTCTAAATCTGTGTTTATAAGTTTTATGTTAAAGAAAACGAATACATATGACCAAAAAATATAATGAACCAACTGAAAGATGAAAATCTTAAAGGTATTATTATTTTGGATTTCCTGACAATCTGTATAACAACATACAAGTTACCCGCTGAGATTCTATCTCATGCTCCTCTCTAAACATTTTCAGGTTATGATGCTGAGGTCCGGGAGCTGCCGTAGATGATTACTTCCCACTCCCGCTTATTAATTAAATAAAATGCTTTTATCAAGATTGAGATATTATGTTATTTTTAATCTTTTGTCACTAATGTCTCGAGAGTCATGCCCAGGACTCGTCGGGATATTTCCTTATTAAGTAATGGGATGATGATTTTTATTAAGTAACAAACTGATGTTTTCTCAAATAAGTATTGTTAAGTTCTTCCGTTGCATCTGTATAATTATATTTATTGTTTTATCTTTTATGAGAAATTTTTTTGCTCAATTTTTATGGTTCACTAAGTGATGACTCGGGTTTAGGACGTTGTGACCTCAAAGATCAACTTTTTGAATTACGGGTCATTACAAGGCCACCCGTACTTTCTCAGCGAAGGAGAAGCAAAAGGAAGCCATCAAGGCAATGGAGACTAAGGTCGCTCAGCTGGAAGCCGCGGCCGAGGCGGGCAAGAAAGCTACGGCCGAGGTTACCATCCTCTCTGCCAAGGTCCGAGGCGAAGAAGAGAAGAACACTCCCCTCGAGGATAAATGTTGCCGGGAGGCGGAGGCTTGGCGGAGGAGAATGTGGCGGAAGAGAAGAGAAGGGTTGAGGCCGAGGAGAGGGCCCAAGCTGCGGAGGCCGAGGCAAGACTGGCCGGCCAAGAGGTGGCAAGCGCGAAGGATGAGCTCACCTCGGTCGAGGAGTTCAAGAAGAAGATGGCGCTGCTCTGGAGGAGTATGACGCCATGAGCGATCCGGCCCAGACCACTAATTACACTTACTATCTGTCCATCTTGGATTTGCTTCGAGTGTTGTACAAGGTCTGTCGTCCCCTTGCCGAGTTGGCCCAGTTTTTCAAGGACTATGTCATGAGCCATCCTCTCCATGTCGACATCTACGTCGGCTGCCTTGATCTCGAAAGAGAGATGGGCATCGATCTCAGCTGGTGGCAGGATCATTCCCGCCTCCTAATGCCGGGCGAGGACCCTCCTGAGTCTCCCGAAGATGGGGGCGAAGAAGAAGATCAACCCGCCCCCACCAATGGAGGTGCCCCTGCCGATGCCCCTGCTGCTCCCGTCATCGCCGAGGCTGTCGAGGCCGCTGATGAGTCTACTCCGACTAACACCGAGAATGCTCCTGCCGCCGAGTAGGATAGGCTTTATTTTCTTTTACCAATGTAATCGCCCGTCGAGGCCACCATATGTACCTCTTTTACTTCTAAATTTAATGAAGCCTTGCATTTTCCGCATTACTTGTGTTTTTTCTTTGATTCATCAGTTTGTATTTTGTTCCCCATCTCGACTAATTTAATTTAAGATAATGAAAGAAGTGAGAACCAATTTAAAGTGTTCCTGATTTCAGGTGGGGATCTTGACAGCCTTTCTTTAATCAACTTTAAATTGACTAGACAGGAAATATACTGGATTTGTCCTAGTCAATTGCCCCCGAGGTCTTGCCTTGTCAAGGGTTTGGACTCTTTGCGAGGTTGGACCTCATCTTTTACTTTCGTCTTTAACTATACCGCCTTAGAAGTCTTGTATGTTAGCGCTCGCCTAGGAGTTTAACCTCGTCCGGAGTCTTTTGCCCCTTTGAGATCTCGTCTTGTTCGGGAACTTTTATGCCATTACGAAGCATGTCCTCGTAATTGGTCTTAGTGCTCTAGGGAGACTTGGCCTCTTAAAGAGTTTGGGTGTTACATGACTGCCTTAAAAGGTCTCACTGTTAATGCTCGCCTCGGACCTCTATGGTCCTCGGGAGTCTTTCGGTCGATGAGACTTGATGGTCCTGTTTTTAAAAGATTTCGATAAACACTGAATGAGATTTTAGGAGATTTTTTTTTGGGAACAACACTCAAGTCACTGCATTGCTTAGAGTCAGGGCTATCAAGTCAGTGTGGTGACTTGAGGACTCAGTCTCTAAACAAGGCAGTGACTCGAGAGACTGAACTCTCTAGTGCTGCTTAAGTTTTGTTAGTGAGATTGATTCTCCCTGACTGATTTTCTTTCAAAGTATTCTCAGTGAGCATACACTTAACACGTTTATCAAATACTTAAGCAATACTGAAAATAGTAGATAACACTCAATGTAACGTGGTTCAGAGACTCAAACTCCTACATCCACGGTCCTGATTTAACAGAAGAATCCACTAAGGATTGACTTATTTTTAACGTGCCAAGGTGCACCCAGATCAATACCACAATGATCTTGCTTACTTTCTTCCTAACTTCACTAACTAACTTCAACCAACAAACCTGACTAGAAAATTTGGTTTCAGTTTAGGTTTCTCCAACTAGGTGAGATTTTCCCTTACAATGTGTTAGCCTTAAGCTAAAGTTGGGAAAACCTCTCTAAGCTAAGAGTTACAAGCTTGAAACTCAAGGAATATATGTGAAGACCCTAATGGTCAGTGTCGTAGGTGTAGAAGTGCTTCCTTATATCTCCCTTTAACTGCAGTAAAACTCTCACACCCTCACAGCTCGTAGGTGCGGATTTTACTCCACTCACACACTTAGAAATGCAGCTACAAACTTGTATATATAGTGTGGATTCAAATGTTACCGTTGGAGAGAAGTATATTTAAATCCAGACCATTAATAGGGAATCCTATTTCCGAGACAGTGCGGCCTTGTCAGTGTCAGATGAGTTGTCTTGACTTGATTGGTCCATGTGGACTAAATCCAACGGCTCTTTGGTTCAGTGGGCTTGATCAGGGCACACTGACTTCAGATGGCTTATCTTTCACTGACTTGATGATCTTCACTAGACATGTCTGTCTTCAGAGTAGTTGTCCTTCAGTAGACACTTGAAGATCTTTCCAAGAAGATTGTCATAAGGCTGAATGACAATCTTCCATGACCTCAGTAGTGTGACTCCTTCAGGGTCTACTAGGTACAACACTGATCCTCCTGATCATGCTCTTCACTGAGTAGTCCACTGACTTAACTTAGAATAATCAGGTTTATACTTAGTGGGACTTCCTTCAGGCTTCTTTTCAGGTTCAGGTCCTCTGACATGGCTTCAGTCTGTTCTCTTGGTGATATCATCTTGACTTCCTCAGGCTGTGTTAGTGAGTTCCCCTTCAGCTGAGTTCTTCCTCAACTGAGTTATTCCTCCACTGATAACCTGTTCTACTGAGCAACAACCTAGCCTGACCTGAAACTAAAAGATACTATCCTGACTGCTTTCAAACCTATTACATGTTGTTTTGGAAAATCGTCAAAACTAAAATATCCCAACAATTTCCCCCTTTTTGATGATTCCAAAACTTCTAACAAAAAGATTTTCTATTACAAGAATAATGTCAGAACACCAAGTAATAGTTAAGAAAATGCAGAAATTCCCATAGTTTAAAATATTTAAGATCTATTCGGTTGACCATTTTTCTTAACAAAACTGGATCAGTGGTCATGTGAACAACCCGCTCTGATACCAATTGATGGTCTCGTTTTAAAAGATTTCAATAAACACTTAGGAGAATTTTTTTTTAAGAATAACACTCAAGGCACTGCATTGCTTAGAGTCAAAGCTATCAAGTCAGTGTGGTGACTTGAGGACTCAGTCTCTAAGCAAGGCAGTGACTCGAGAAACTGAACTCTCGAGTGCTGCTTAAGTTTTATCATTGAGATTGATTCTCTCTGGCTGATTTTCTTTCGAAGTATTCTCAGTGAGCATACACATAAAACGTTTATCAAATACTTAAGCAATACTGAAAACAATAGATGACACTCAATGTAACGTGGTTCAGAGACTCAAGCTCCAACATCCACGGTCCTAATTTAATAGGAGAATCCACTAAGGATTGTCTTGTTTTTAACGTGCCAAGGTGCACCCAGATCAATACAACAATGATCTTGCTTACTTTCTTCCTAACTTCACTAACTAACTTCAACCAACAAACCTGACTAGAGGGTTTTGGTTTCAGTTTGGGTTTCTCCAACTAGGCGAGGTTTTCCCTTACAATGTGTTAGCCTCAAGCTAAAGTTGGGAAAACCTCTCTAAGCTAAGAGTTACAAGCTTGACACTCAAGGAATATATGTGAAGACCCTAATGGTCAGTGTCGTAGGTGTAGAAGTGCTTCCTTATATCTCCCTTTAACTGCACTAAAACTCCCACACCCTCACAGCTCGTAGGTGCATATTTTACTCCTCTCACACACTTAGAAATGCAGCTATGAACTTGTATATATAGTGTGGATTCAAATACTACCGTTGGAGAGAAATACATTTGAATCCAGACCATTAATAGGGAATCCTATTTCCGAGACAGTGCGGCCTTTTCAGTGTCAGATAAGTTGTCTTAACTTGATTGGTCCACGTGGACTGAATCCAATGGCTCTTTGGTTCAGTGGGCTTGATCAGGGCACACTGACTTCAGATGGCTTATCCTCCACTGACTTGATGATCTTCAGTAGACATGACTGTCTTCAGAGTAGTTGTCCTTCAGTAGACACTTGAAGATCTTTCCAAGAAGATTGTCATAAGGCTGAATGACAATCTTCCCTGGCCTCAGTAGCTTGACTCCTTCCTGGTCTACTAGGTACAACACTGATCCTCCTGATCATGCTCTTCACTGAGTAGTCCACTGACTTAGCTTAGAATAGTCAGGTTTATACTCAGTGGGACTTCCTTCAGGCTTCTCTTCGGGTTCAGGTCCTCTGACATGACTTCAGTCTGTTCTCTTGGTGATATCATCTTGACTTCCTTAGGCAGTGTCAGTGAGTTTCCCCTCACTGAGTTCCCCCTCAGTTGAGTTCTTCCTCAACTGAGTTCTTCCTCCATTGATAACCTGTTCTACTGAGAAACAACCTAGTCTGACCTGAAACTAAAAGATACAATCCTGACTGCTTCAAGCCTATTACATATGATTTCGAAAAATCATCAAAACTAATATATCCCAATAAGACTTTTGCCCCTTTGAGATCTTATCTTATTCGGGGACTTTATGCCATCACGATGCATGTCGTCGTGATTGGTCTTATGCTCTAGGAAGGCTTGGCCTCTTAAAGAGTCTTACTTGCCTAGATTGAGATCTTGTTCAACCTAGGGCTTTTGCTCCCTGAGATTGACTTAAACCACACTTTACTAGCTTTTACTAGTAGTTACCCCACAAGCGTATGGGTTCCCTGTAGTATCAAAAAGTATAGTGACCAAGTATATCGTACCCACGGGATGGTTTGTATGAGAATAGAGCCCTGGGGATCTACGCGTCATAGTTAATATGAATGGATGTTTTTGAAATTTTAGAGAATTAAATCTAAACTAACTTATTCTACGAATGCAAAAGAAAGAACTAAACTAATTAATTAAGTGGTTTCAAATAAAAGAAGATGATGCTTAGGATAAGAGTCCATACGTATACTAACGGAGCTAGTACGATAATCAAAATAACCGTGATGTGCAAGCAATAATCCTAAGTATAAGATTGTAAACCATAATACTTTGTCCTATCAATCGACTTCACAAACACACTAAACAATTTAATGGATTGTGCTCAATTAATGATACTCTAATTTAACTAAGGTGATGCGGTCGTCCTCCCTAGATAAACCGATAGATGAATAAATCCCTTCTAAACCCTCTCGTTAAGCCCATTTGGTATTAAAGAGTGATAAGATCGTCCTCTCTCTAACAATTTTCGTACTCAATTCAAAGATAATTCTAGAATTTATTTTAAGCATTCATTAATTAAGAGAATCAAAACTGAACATCACAAGTTACCCTAATTACATACCAACGATCTACTTCTACTAGTTCATCCTACCCCAAGCATACAAGAGTTTTAGCCTAACATGGTTTTAACAATAACAAAAACAATTAAACAAACAACGAACATAAACATGACGATTTGAATTAAAGAAATGAAAAATATAAACTAGGATTTAGAAGAAAAGAAATTAACTCTAAGAACGAAAATCGAATTAAGAAGAAAATAAGAAGTCTCAAGTGTCAAATATCGAAGAACGAAAGATAAGAATAACAAAATCAAACCCAAACTATGAATGTTTAATGTTTAAACCTCGATTAAAAGTAAAATATGCTTGCTCGAACTCTTGGTGCTTTTCTCTCTCCGAAATCTATCTCTAAGTGTGAAGTGGTGTCCAAAAACGTGCTTGGCTCCAACAATATATAGGCAACAGGTCGATTTTCAAGCTCATGGGCCGAAATAGTCCGTAGAGGACTCGACCTCTCCTAGGTCGAGTGTCTAGGACTCGACCTCATCACGGTCGAGTCCTTCATTCTTCTAGCGCTCAACACGGACTCGAGCTCCTCCTGGTCGAGTCCTAAGGACTCGACCTCTTCATGATCGAGTGCGCACTCGACCGCTCGAGTCCCTAGGACTCGAGCAAGCTCTGGTCGAGTGCTTTCCATTCACTAGAGACCAACTAGGACTCGACCTCCTCGCACTCGAGTCCTTAGGACTCGAGCTCTTCATGCTTGAGTCCTCTTTCTTTGGGCCAAATGATACTTTTGCTCGTTCGGACTAATATTTCTCGTATTTCTTCCATATCTTCTCATCCGGGAGTCCGTTTGAGTCGATTCAAAGTCCTACGAACTCCATTTTTCGCCCTCTATCCATCTATGAGCATAAAAGAGGCAAATTAGTTACTTTATGAAAATAATGCTCAATTGACTCTATATACTCATCAAAATTAATCAAAACACGGGCAAAATGAGCTATAAAACCTAACAATTTCACGCCTAATCAACCCCCCCCCCCCCCCCAAACTTACCATATTGCTTGTCCTCAAGAAATGAAATAACAAGTCAAGTGAAATTGTTAGGAATGAATTAAAGAACTCAATCATGCAAGTAATAGAGCTTCAAGCATCAAAGATCGGTCACTCTTACACAAACTCACCCCCTTCATCATACTCATGCAATAACAATAAGAAGCAAAATCAGAATAATCAAACGCAAGAAATCGTCAGTAATGCACCAAATAATCAAAGCTCTAGGAGTTAAGAATTAATTACAGACCCAAATTCAGAATAACATCAAAATCAGAATAATAATCTCACACTCAAAAGAAAGAAAAGAAAAGAAAATAAAAGAGAAGAGAAACTGGGGGGAATCCCCATAATCAAGCATCCGGAGGAGGTGGCGGACGGTAGCTTGTGTGATTTGCACCAAGGTTGGAGATAAACAGTGCCTCCATCCATCGATGCATGTCTGAGTCCTGCCCGTCCACTCTCTCATTCCACTGGTTTTGCATAGTCTGAAAATTTGTGAAATCATTACGCAAACCCTGAATATCTGCTTCCATCCCTTGCCACTGAAGTTGGGTTGGGTACCAACCCCCATGAGTCGGTGCTTCAGGCATCTCGAACTCCATATCTTGAGTTCCTTGAACTCCTTCTGCAGCATTCTCCTCCTCTTCTTCTCCACTATCAACTTCTCGTTCATACTCTTCATCCGAGTCTCTAGCTTCGCTTCCTCCGGCTCCACTTGTACCAGCCTCATTCCTTCCTCTCTTCTTTGGCCTAGGGTCCCAAAGCCCCTTGCTTATCAGCTTCTCTTTAAACTTCTCAATAACGACCAAGTGCTGCTTCCCGTTCATTCCTACGTTCTCTTTTTTTCATCCCTTCAACGTCACCAATTTCTCCTTCGGAAGAGGGAAAAGCTCGATATCCGCAAACCTGACACAATATGCTCATAACCAACGCTCCCAAAGATAAGCATTGAACAAATACTCATAGTCAAGGTCTCTCCCAATGCAAGGCACGGTCACCGGCTCAATGTCCCCACTCTTTAATATGAGAGTTATCAATCCTCCTCCTCGGACTTCCGACGTCTTCAATCCTAACCTAAACGGGGTCTTAATCAAATGCTCAAGGATGTCCTTTCTGAAATTGTGTTTTTATTCCGAAGCAAACACCACATACCATACAACTCTTTCATAGTCACCGTCCCCATTTACGATCTAGCATAGATGGTATTTCCTAGAATTCTCTCCAAATATCGGATGACCGGGTTTCGGATTGCTGAGGCAAGGGCATTCTTGCACTTATACTTTCCAGCTGCTCCTCCCGTGATAAACTTCTAGAAATCATCAGCTTTGAACGAAGCTGATTGGCGATTGCGACCCTCAAATGACGGCAGCTTTAGGGCGCGGTTAACAACATCCATATTATAAGTACGCCACACCCCCTGAACCATAAACTCAAAAGAGTTGCCATCCCTCATCTTCACTGAAGCTAAGAATTGCTCCACCAAATCAACATGCATCTCCATAGTGAGCAAAAGCTCGTAAAAGCCTTCCATATTATTCCTCTAAAAAATGTCTTTCACTTCATCCTCTATCCCTGCACTTTTCATGAACTCGATGTTGGGAAAATAGGGGTGCCCGGAATCTATTCGGGATGAAATTTAAATACGAATTTAAATACAATTATTACTAGCATGAATTAATCCTAATTAATTCAAATAATAATTCCAACAACAAAATTTACATCATGCGTGTTGAATTAATTCATATATAATCTATGGCGGAAATAATCAAGATGATATGTGATTAACGTACCTCTCGTAGAACTTGGCCTTTGAATAAACGGGACTAACACGTACACGCTTTACCAACCCAAAAGCCTTCTCAAGTATTCCCTTTCGCCTTATTCGATCACCGGTGGGAGATGCTATCGAACAATTTAAATAACTAAGGAAAAAGAAAAATATGTATGCTCTTGATTTTTCCAACACATGGAATTATGTACTTGGGGATGAAATAATCATCCCCTATTTATAATATGAGGGGGCCGAAAATTAGAGTGTATTTGGGCTTGAAGAAAATCTTTTCTTAGACTCTAAGAAATCTTGAATATATCTCATATATTCTTTTCTCCAAAATAAAATATTCCACAAAAATCTCACCCTCCATATTAACTAGTAATTTTCGAAAACTTTAGGAGTAGAATCCAAGATTTGGATCTTCTTGAATATATGAGATAATCTTGTATTCCAAGAATACTTATATTCCATAATATCTTTTCAAGAAAATCAACAAAATCTTTTCTCTCCTAATTAAACTAAAATTTCGAAAATCACAAGGGAAAAATCAGCATTATATTTTCTTTTTATTTTAATCACCTTATCATTATTGGGCTACTTAATGGGCTACTTGAGGGGCCTTTAAGGAGAATTAAGATTGGACCTCCTAATGGACTTCTGAATTTCAATATTGAGCCCCAATATAATTCAATCCATTAATATTAATTATTACCACTAATAAATTAATATTGCACTATCCATCTTAATCCATATTACGATAATATGGGCTCCCGGTTATTATTTCCCGCGTTTAAGATTATCAAGTCCATTAATTAATTAAGCTTCTGAATAGCTCTAAATTAATTAATATATTTCACCTTGGAGTAAAGACAGCTCAACATTATTATCCGTACCGAAGAAACTAATTCTTCACTTGCAAGATTTGGTACGATAAAACTTCTGAGCCCACCAAGGGGACTAATCACACGAGCTGTACTCGCACGCGTTTCTCCGTATTAAATCTTAGCAACCGTCGTATGATTAATATTACTGCCCAAGACACAAAGTTCGAAGTCACAATGATTCTCACCCAACATGAATCAAAGCAGTAACTATTAAGCACACACGGTCCTATTTAAGGGACGGAGATTAAGAAATAAACAACCACTGAGGTCTAATTCTTCACATTTCAGAACATAAGAATTTATCCTCGCTGTAGGTCCTCTTCAACACATACTAAATGTGCTAGTGCAATCTCTTAGTCAAGATAGACCAATCTGAGCCTTACACATCGACCTTTCACAACGGATTGTTCAATTCCACCTAGGTCGTGAAAATGTACGTTTGGTTACAAGGAAACAGTTAATGTTGTCTTCCCTGATCGGGTATCACCACATTAACTACAATGTAACTAGTACCATATATTGAACGATTTGCAATAGAAATTCAACATTCAATCATAACTAAAGCAAATGTGATAAAAGAATTATTCTCATAAAACGAGTGTTTGATACACGAGTTATACAAAGTAAAAGCATACTTTCACGTATAACTCCAACACTCGATGTATGGGCGTCGAGTTTTCTCCACTTTCCCAGCCACCAACATCCATTTGTACGCGTGAGCATCCCAATGACGTCCATAGTCAATATTCCAACGGGATGGCAACAACCCTTTTGCACGTAGCTCATTGGTCACAACTTCCAATTCCTCACCTAGTAGGCATCTATCCTCATATCTCGTAGGTGGAGCCATGCCCTATTTCATCAAATTATGTAGAGAACGTCATTACTCGAGAACAATATAATCAAAACAAATCAACCCAAGTAACACCTCATTCTCATATTCATTCACTTGTGCATCCAAATTCAAATAGAGGTATCATTCTGCTCTCAAAGCATATTAACCCAACTCAATATTCTCATAATTCAACAATCAAGCTCCAAACATAAGTCTATCATGAAGTAACATCACAAAATTTGCAATTTACATGCTCAAGACTTAATTCAAATTCAACTATATACTCAACTCATTTCAAAATTCATCAATTTTCACTCAACAAGCATTACCCACAATACTTCAAGCATTCATGCACTTTATCTCTCTAGAAATTCGCCTATTCTACTCAATCAATCTCAAAATTGCAAGCAAAATTGGCAAACCCATAGCATATGAGCACAATCTATCAACAATGAATCAAGAAATATTGGACAAATCAACGAAACCCCAAATTCTCATCCAAAACCTAGAACTCTTGTTCTCGTGCTCAATTCAAGTCTAATCCAAGTCTAAACTAAGAAAAAATATAGAAGAGAGTAAGAAATTACATACCTTGGAGTAAAGAATTCGTGTTCTTGTGATGGATTGAGTGAAAGATGGAAGAAGAAAAGAATAAGGAAGAAGAGGGCTCAAATTCGTGGTCTACCCCTTTAAGTGTGTGTATGTGTGTGAAAAACAATGGGGAAAAGGGTATTTAAATGAAAAAAACCGACCAAGGGCTGATATGGGCCCAATAGGACTCGAGCCGCACCCAGGCCGAGTCCCTAAGACTCGAGCTCTAGGCGGTCGAGTGCCTCAAACTCTCGGGAAAACACATGCACTCGACCACACCCAGGTCGAGTCCCTAGAACTCGAGCTCTAGGGGGTCGAGTGCCCCTCAATCTCTGGATAATGCACGCACTCGACCACACCTAGGTCGAGTCCCTAGGACTCGAGCTCTAGGTGGTCGAGTGCTTCTTCCCTTACGTATTTTAAAGCGCTATTCACCCCAAATTCGAAAATTAACGAGCAACATGAGTACTAACCTGGAAAACCCCTCGATTTAAGCAAGATCGCTCATTCGATCGAGGAGTCGGGGTCTCTTCCAACGTACTTTTCAATGAGCCAACTCAACTCACACACATTAACTCACACTCAATTCGATTCAATTATCTTCATACATCAATATTTTAAAAAAATTTGACCAATTTTTCATTCGAATTTTGTGTACAACTCGAAGTACGAATACACACACCCCCAAACTTTGTTCTTGCTACGCAATAATAAAGTTTGAAAGAATGAGCACGAATGAGTACGTACACTAAATTCTCATGAACTTCAATCACTATCAATGAAAATCAATGAGCAAATAAAAACACCACCCCCAAACTTCGACTTTATCAAGCGGTCTATGTTTGGGGTTCGGGGTTACCTCATTCTTCAAATTCCGGATGCTCTTTCATTCGGCACACTACCTCTTCAAGAATTGCTTATCGTTAAGCTCTTACACGGAAACTCTAACACCACGAGCCAAACCTACACACAGATCTTGAAAACGAGGTTAACACTAACAATTCACACAACGACAAACAAAAAAGCAAAAATACATAAAAGCAAGTAAAAATGGGTTGCCTCCCACTTAGCGCTATTTTTAAGATCCTAATGCCGGACCGAGCTCGAAGGAGCTCTCGGGACTTGAGACTCAAGGTTACCTCTCTTATTCTCATAAGAGAAGTTGTAGAATTTCTTTACTCGATGCCCGTTTATCATGAACACGTTCCCGTCCTCCTTCTCCACTTCAAGATATCCACTCTTGTAAACATTTCTCACCACATAAGGACCATGACACTTGGATTTAAACTTTCCACCAAACAGCTTCATCCTCGAATTGAATACTAGGACTTGATCACCAACTTGGAACTCCTTCTTTCTTAATCGAGCATCATGCCATCTCTTAGTCTTCTACTTGAAAATTCGGGCACTCTCATAGGCACTATCTCGAAACTCCTCCAACTCATGCAATTGAAGTAGTCTCTTCTCACCCACCAAGGCCCTATCAAAATTCAGCTTTTTAATTGCCCAATACGCCTTGTGCTCCAACTCAACCGATAGGTGACATGCCTTCCCAAAAACTAATTGGTACGGAGACATACCAAGAGGGGTCTTAAAAGCTATCCTATATGCCCACAACGCGTCATCAAGCTTCAATGCCCAATCCTTCCTACTAACACTCACCGTCTTCTCAAGGATCTCCTTTATTTGACGATTCGACACCTCTACAAGACCGTTAGATTGGGGGTGATAAGCAGTAGAGACTCGATGACTTACCTCATACTTTGACAACAACTTCTCCATCAACTTGTTCACGAAATGACTTCCCCCATCACTAATCAAAGCTCTCGGGACTCCATATCTCGTAAAGATGTTCTTCCTCAAGAAGTCGATAACAACACGAGAGTCATTCACTCCTGTAGGGACAACTTCAATCTACTTCGAGACATAATCGATGTACACGAGAATATACAAGAATCCATTGCTAGGAGGAAATGGACCCATGAAATCAATCCCCCATACATCGAATATCTCTACCTCCATAAATATGTGCGGCGGAATCTCATCCCTCTTGGTAATAGAGCCAAAACGTTAGCACTTCTCACACCTCTTCACCCATTCCATGCAATCTTTCAAGAGAGTAGGCCAATAGAAATCGGCTTGAAGCACCTTCCTACCGATTTTCTCTCCACCCAAATGTCCTCCAAATGGCAAGGCATGACAATGCCTAATAATATCACTCCACTCCTCCTCGGGTACACACCGTCTAAGCACATGATCGATCCCTCTCTTGAACAAGTATGGATCATCCTAAATAAACTCCCGGACTTTCTTCAAGAATGTCTTTCGGTGCAATGAATCTATCTCAACCGGCAACTCTCCACTTGCTAAGTAATTAGCATAGTCGGCAAACTACGGTGCCTTTCCTTCAACTCGATACACTGGAACATCTCCTAATCCAAACAACTTCTCGTTCGGAAACTTATCGTTCACCTCTCTTTCCTCAATCGTGTTCTCCTTAGTAAGCTCCAACCTTGAGAGGTGATCGACTATCACGTTCTCACACCCCTTTTTGTCTCGAATCTCAACATCGAATTCCTAGAGTAAAAGGATCCAACGAATGAGACGGGGCTTCACATCCTTCTTGCTCATGAGATATCAAATCGTTGCGTGGTCCCTATATACAATTGTTTTCGTACCTACTAGGTAGGGCCGAAATTTATCAAAAGCATACACGACCACCAACAGCTCCTTTTCGGTCGTAGTGTAGTTCACTTGAGCAGAATTCAACATCTTCGAGACATAGTAAATAGCGTGAAAATGCTTCTCTCGAATCTGCCCCAAAGCAACCCCCATAGCAAAGTCGCTCGTATCATACATGAGCACAAAAAGGTTAGACCAATCAGGGGTCACAAGTATCGGGGCATTCACCAACTCTTCTTTCATCCTGTTAAAAGCCACTAAACACTCATTAGTAAACTCAAAGGCGACTTCTTTTTCAAAAAGCCGCAAAAGGGGTTTATCAATTTGTGAAAAGTCTTTGATGAAACGTCTATAGAATCCCGCATGGCCTAGAAATGACCGAATCCCCTTCTCGGTCGAAGGTGGTGGAAGTTTCTCAATAGCAATCACTTTCGCTTTGTCAACCTGGATACCTTTCGAGGACACATGATGTCCAAGAACAATACCCTCTCTCACCATAAAGTGACACTTCTCCCAATTTAGCACCAAGTCTGTTTCTTCACACCTACTCAAGACAGCTTCAAGATTGATTAGATATTTATCAAACGACTCCCTGTAGACAGAGAAGTCGTCCATGAAAACCTCCATAATATTTTCAATCAACCCATGAAAGATAGCCATCATACACCTTTGAAAGGTGGCGGGTGCATTACACAACCCAAACAACATTCTCCTAAAAGCAAAAGTCCCATAGTAGCAGGTGAAGATGGTTTTCTCTTGATCCTCGGGGGCTATCATGATCTGATTATACCCCGAATACCCATCTAAAAAATAATAGTACTCAACCACCTAGTCTATCTATCATTTGATCAAGGAACGATAGAGGAAAGTGATCCTTACACGTTGCCTTGTTCAACTCTCTATAATCAGCACATACACGCCAACCCGTCACTAATCTAGTGGCTACCAATTCATTAGATTCAGTTTTAATCACCGTGGTACCCCCTCTTCTTAGCAACTATGTGTAACAGACTCACCCATTGACTATCATAAATAGCAAAAATCATGTTGCTATCTAAAAGCTTCAAAACCTCCTTATGTATCACCTCTTGAATCACCGGATTGACTCTACGTTGGTTTTGCACTATAACTTTTCTACCCTCTTCCAATCTAATCCTATGCATGCAAATGGAAGGACTAATACCTTTAATATCCACAATCGACCATCCTATAGCAGATTTGTGCTTACGAAGCACTACCAAAAGTCTCTCTAGTTGATCATCAGATAAAAGGGCAGATACAATTACCGAGTACTTCTCGGTCTCATCCAAATAGGCGTACTTGAGGTGATCCGGGAGTGGTTTCAGCTCCTTCTTCGCCTCCAATGGTGGCGCCTTATCAAACATCTTATCGAAGGTGGACTCCTCAGCTTCCAAGTCCTCCTCATCCTCTACTTTCTTCATCTCCAAGAACTTGACATCTTCATTCTCTTTCAAGCTGTCAAAATAATCAAGATCATAAGACTCATAAGACAGTTCATTAAGGATAGGATAATCAAAATGATGAACATAGAAAGAGCAAGGGTCTAGAAGTGTGTCTTCAACTTAAGTGTCCATGATGTCAATAAAGTGACAACTTTCATCTCCCATGGGGTATTTCATAGCTTCATAGATATCTATCTTCACTTCTTGATCATCAACTTTGACCGTAATCTTCCCATTCGCCACATCAAGCACCATCCCGGCTTGGCTAGAAACGGTCTCCCTAAAATCAGCGACACATGCTCGTCCTCCTCCATATCGAGTACCACAAAGTCGGTGGGAAAAATACGATTCTCCACCGTCACTAAGACATCTTCCACCACTCCTTGAGGTCTAGTGATAGACCTATCAGCAAGCTGGAGAGTCATCATTGTGGGTTGAAGTTCACCCCCATCCAACTTCTTGAACAACGACAGAGGCATCAAATTAATGCTCGCCCCTAAATCACACAAAGCTCATTTCTTGATTCCGTTCCCAATATCGCATAAGATGGTAAAGCTATCGGGATCCTTCAACTTGGGAGAAAGCACCTTGTGCACTATAACACTCACCTCGTGGTTCAAGTGCACTAGCTCTGATCCATCCACTCTACGTCTCTTCGCTATCAAGTCCTTCAGGAACTTGGCGTAGTTAGGCATCTGTTCCAAAACATCATAAAAAGGAATGTTAATATGTAGCTTTTTAAATACATCAAGGAATTTAGCAAACTTCTCATCTAATTTCTTCTTCATAAAACGTTGTGGATATGGGACGGGTATCACCGATTTGGGTACCCCTCATTCATCTCTCTCAGTCTCTTTTACATTCTTCCTTGCTTCCTTTGTCTTCTTCCACTTTGGAACTCTCTCTATCTCCTCAATGCCTTCTTGCTCATGTTCTTTGCTTTTCTGAGTGCCTTCACCCTCAACCCCTTTCTCAACTCCTACCTCCTCAATCTCCTCTATCTTCCTTAGGCTCTTTTCCTTCTATCTCAACCTCTCCCTCGAGCGTCTCCGAGTCAGCAGGCATCTGAGGACCCTCATACTTGGTCCCACTTCTCAACTCAATAGCTTTGTATTGTTCTTTTGGGTTCGCCTCGGGCATTGAGGGATATTTGCCCGACTCTCTCGTCTGAGACTTTGCAATTTGACTAATTTGATACTCGATAGAAGTGAACCTACGATTTTTCTCTTGTTGAGCTCTATTTAGATCAATGTCCCTTCTTCGGAGTTCTTGATCATGTTGATCACCCTTCTTATGCAATTCTTTCACATCGTACTCCAATGAGGACAATCTCTTGCTTCCTTCCTCCACCTTCTGAAGTATAGCTTTCAACATCTCCTCAGTCGAGGAACCGCCTTCACCACCTGGGGGCTTTGAACCTGGATCAACACCAGGAGGAGCTGTGATTCTGGCCTTGGGATTGGCATAAGAGACCCTTGATATCCTTGGTTATTTCTCCATTGATTCTGAGGAGGTTGTGGACCAGGTGGTACGAATGGTTGACCATAGAGAGGTCTTCCAAATTGATTGACACCTTGTGGATACCCTCCTTGGTTATAATTAGGCCTTCCCATGTAGTTGACCTCCTCTTGCTGACCTGTGGGCTGGTCCGTATTCCCTCCAACCAGATTTTGCCCAACCTCGAGGTTGCTGATCTTCATCGCCATCAACAACTTCCTCGTTCCCTCACTCTCCTCCAACTGATATGCCCTCTGAAATTCTAGATCCTCGTTCCATTGCCCGACATTCTTTACAATATCTTCGACGATCTACCTGCATTTGGCTGCGCTTCGATTGAGGAACGCTCCATTAGCACATGCATCTAAATGGCCTTGAGCAGCTTTACAAGCCCCACAATAGAAGTAGGCCATGATGTCTCCCTCATTGTACCCGTGATGCGGGCATTCAATAAGCATATTTGAGAATCTCTCCCAAGCTTAACTCAGCTCTTCTCCATGTTTCTGCTTGAAAGATGACATCTCTTTTCTAGCTTTGATCGTCCTAGAAGGAGGGTAAAATCGCTCGAGGAACAGACGCTCGAGCTCAGCCCATGTAGTCACACCTCCCCTAGGGAGGGTGTTATTGTACCACTCCTTCACTATTCCAGTTAAAGAGAACTGGAACAGTCTCAGCTTCTTGGCATCTTCAGACATGCCGTTCTAGTTAAATGTCGAGGCAATCATCAGAAAATTCCTCAAGTGCGTATGCGGGTTATCCTTCCCTACTTCTCATCTGAACTGATTTTCAGTGAGCATATTCAAAATTCCAGGAGCGATAGAGAAGTTGTTTGCTTCAACTCAAGTGATTGAAACTGCCCAGCTGAAAGATGATCTAAGGCAGTGTTGGACAGGCAAGAAGCCCTGGTAGCTAAGGCCAAGTCTTACCTTGAAGAGGCCAGGAAGCTAAGGGACTTGCACTCTTCCTCCTCCACTGAATTTCCTACTCTTATCAGGCAAGTGGTTGAGCCCTTTTGGATGAAGTTAAAAAGGGGGAAGAGAATGCCAGAACTGAATTGACAAAAATCCACAAATGAGACTCTGTTTTCTCATTCTAGGCGACTAGATCTTCTGGAGAGCACTCTGGCTCAAGAAGAATTGAACCAGAAGAAGAAGGCTGAAATTAAGTCCATTGCTATGGCCAGGCAGCTCACTGCAGAAGATAGCCAATCTCAGGAGTTAGAGCAGGAACATGAGACTGGTCCAGCCAAGATGAAGCTGAAGAAGGCGAAGAAGACCTTCCTTGAAAAAGTTATTGAGGAGGCAGAGAAGAGATACAGAGAAGAAACAGAAGAGGAGAAAAGAGCCATAATAACCAAGAACATAAATGAAGAGCAAAGAAGAAGGTATGTGAGGAGACAGAATAAGAAAGCAAAGGAAGCAGGAACCAAGGAAGCTGGAGCTAGCAGTGGGAGCTCAAGGAAGAAGAAAGGCCAGATTGAAATCATGGAACAGTTGCCTCTCAGAACAGAAGGGTCCTTTGACTCTACTGTGTCTGTTCCATTGATTTAAAAATGGAAGGAAGCAAAGACCCTTTGGTTCATCCAACACTACATTCAGAAGCCACCACCAGAGGATGAAGAACTCATCAACAGAACTTTCCATGCTTGGATGAAGGACTATGACCAGGAGCTTTATGATCAGTTGATGCAGTCCACCATCCAATTCAACCTTGAGGTGACAGCTCTAGAATTCCATTACCTCAACACTCCTCTGGATGGAGACCAGGTTGATTGGGCTCAATTAAAGATGTTGTTCAAGACAAAGGTGTTGTTCAACTTCAACCCTCCCAGCCAGGCAGACCTCAAAGTCATTCAAGACTGTTTCCTTGACTGGTTCCTGGTTCCGAAGGAAGGCAGAAGATATGTTCAATAGTTGATAGGATATTTCATGTACTTTGTAAACCTCTCTGATCATACTTAATGAAATATTTCTATCTCTGTTTTGTTTGAAAGACAACTTCTTGTTGTCTAAGTGTTTTCCTGATGAGATCTATTCTAAGATCTTGTCTTTATTGTTTTCTTGCTTATCCTTTTAATTCAGTTCTGCTTTTGTTTTAACTCCATCAAAAAGGGGGAAATTGTTAGGATATAAATTGTTAGTTTTGATGAGTTAGAAAAAAACCAGAAGTTGTAATAGAACCATCTGGACCTGTTAGCCAGATGAGGATCTAGATTAGGACTTAGTTTAGGGGGAACTGCCAGACCAGAAGACTTCACCAGAAGAGTCACCAGAAGACTTCACCAGAGGACTCCACCAAAGGACTTCATCAGAGAAGATCATATCAGAGGTAGAAGATCTTCCCCAGGACCAGACGAGTCTGGTGAAATAAAAGTACCTTAGAATCATCCCCTGAATATGAGGAACTGACTGTTTCACAGCCGACTCTGGACCAGAGGACCTCTAGGTCATCTGGTACCTGGTCCATCTACTCTAGAAGAATCAGAGTTGTCCAAGGAAGTTTTTCAACCGTTGGTGTAATTAATGCTGATTGAAGATCGGATTGGAAAGTCAAATAAAGAATCAATTCAAAGGATCTCACCAACCCAATCAATCAATTTGGGAATTGATTGATTGAAACTACCATTCATAAGGATCTGATTGGATTAGCTTTCCAACGGCTATATCCCTAATACAAGAGTGCTGGAATGAAGAAAGCTCTAGTTACGCGCACGAAGAACATCTTTTAAGCTTTACATTATGCTCTAAGCAATCCAGTACTCTTAGGCACTTAATACTTATGTACTCACTAAGGAGTTTTGTAGTTGGAAATCAAATACTCAACCTGTTCATCTCTATAGATAAGGTTCTGTAGAAGAGATTTAGATCGATGATTGATCTAAGTTGTAAGCAAGGAACTGGTACTTGCAAATTCCAGTATAGTAAGTTGGTTGGTTGATAGTAAGGCCACCTTGAATAAGGGAGAGTGGACGTAGGATCATTATATCTGAACCACTATATATCTTGTCTTAATTACTGCTTTGTTTACTTTGTGCATCTTTGTTTGAAGGCATAAAAGGTTTTCTAAAAGTTGTTTTAAGTTAAGCTTCCGCATCACATTTAGATTTAACTAGTGGGACCAACAATATGTATCTTAATACGATTAATGTGGCTTTTGGGAACTTAATAATTTAGTAAGATATGGATAGTTATTGCTTGAGGCTTTAAGTAATAAATGATAACGGAAAGCAATAAATGTAAGAAGATTTGTCAAGTCTTTGTGTAGACTTGAGCTTGAAGTGGTAGGTTTGTATTCAATGCTAATGAACAAGTATTTATAGCCCAAGGGCATACCCTTGGGCTGACCTAACTATATTCAGGCAGCCTAGCAATTAATGCGCGGGATGGCCCTAGTTTCAAGTAATGGGCCGAGGCCTCTCGTGTAGGTGAACCCGGCCCAATAGGAGCCGGCCACGTGGAAAGTGGCTTGTACTTGTTCCTGAGATCGTGGGATTTTCTGCCATAAGTATGGTTTGTCCCTCTGAAGTTGGTGTCGATTCACTGTTCCTCATACTTGGAATGGAATGATTGTCTGATGACGTCCATATTTAACTCTACTTAGGATAAGACTAAATATGTGGCTCCCTTGTCATGAAGGTTGCCGAGGCGGGTCACTCTTTGTCTTTAGGCTTTGCCTCGTTCCATATTTATCTTCATTTGAGATGAACTCTATCACATAGCTCCGTGCCTGCCTTGTCGAGGCCGATCAGATCTTTGTCCCTCGCTCTTCATGCCGAGACGGAGACCGATGAGCTGCCACAAACTATTCCTTTGGCCGAGGCCATGACTGGTCGACCAACGGACCTCTCCTGACTTATTGCTGGATGCCGAGGCCAAGACCGATTCGGTGGACCCTCGGGTCCATCACATCGTATCTAACACTTTGGCCGCGACCTCGTCCACATTGCCTTGGCTTTGCCTCGTCCCATATGGATCATTCGTCACACAACATTTGATAACAATGTCACCTCCTAAGACACGTGCATGATATATAATTTTTTTTGAGAAACAATAATAAAAAAAGTTTATTTTTATGTGTCAAAATTTAATACTCCTTCCATTCCATTATAAGTTTCCTACTTTCCTTTCTTGAATATCCAATTATAAATTTGTTATTCCATAAACGCAAAAACAACGCTTATGTAAATAAACAAATATATTCTTAAACAATTATTCTTTACTTTTTCACAACTTCTCATTACTTTACACAAAAGTCAATATATGTCCCACCATATATTAATAAATAATACACTTAAACAAATCAACAAAAATATTAGAAAACTTATAGGGAGACGGAGGGAATAGTTTGTATATATTGGTGAAAAAAATACAGTTTACTAATTTAGGTGCAAACTCAATAATAGTTTGATGAGTTTAGTGCACTTAATTCTTCATCTAAATACTCCAACCACTCATGAAAGCAAGTATAAACATTTAATCGTAAATATAAACCAGTTCAGACAAACACCCTACTCAAGATTTGATGATGATAATAATAAATATTTCATTCAACTATGATTATGGGTTCTATAACATAAAGCAATCTATTGAAATTGCAACTCCAATTTTGCTGCTAAATTGAATCCGTGCAAAGCGAAAGCAAGACAAAATCTTGTATCATCGTCATATTGGTTTACTCAGCAGCAGCTCAATGAGTTCATTCTTTTTCAACTTGGAGAATCCTTTCAAGCCGCGTGACTTAGCAACGGCTCTCAATTCCGTCAGTTTCAGCCCACTCAAATCGACCTCGTTCTCTTCCTTCACCACATCATCATCTTCAATTTCATCGAAAGCACTTTCTTCTGAAATCACATCAGAATCCGAATCATATTCTATATCCTGAATCTCGTCATCAACAGCACCTTCTGGTTCCAAATTAACCCACTTATTCTCCTCTGAGGTAGAACTAACAGACTCCTCAGAATAAGAAGGCTGGATTTTGATTTCAGGGACTGGAGATCTCTTACGAAAGTTCGACTTGGGCCTACTAAATTGTGGTGCCGGGCTTTCTTTGACCTCATCTGAGATGCTTGTGGTTGTCTCTTCAGTCAATGGAACAACCTTTTCATCTTGATCAAGAATGAACTCCCTGTTGTCAACAGTGACACTGCTTTTCTTCCCTTGCTGAATCGAGTGCTTCCTCAAAAGCTTCAGAAGAGAATCAACAGTTTCACTCTCTTTGCTTTTTCCTTGAGAATCCTCGATTTTCCTTCCTTCTTTCATTGCTGCCCTTTCACGGAGTTGAGCCTGAACCTTCCGGAATAATTCAACAATCTCCTTTTCTCTAGGACCAGGGGTCGAGGTTGCTTGAAATTTTTGGTTCCCAGAAAAGGAAAGGACTGGCCCATTTCTAGTAGAGAACGTTTCTGATTCTTCAAGATCTTCATTTTCTTCTCTCCCTTCATTGTGCCTATTCCTATTGCGGGAGAATCCTTGCTTGTTTTGCCTTGAGAAATCAGAATTATGTCTCCTATAGTTGTTCGGGTTTGCATTACACACAGCAGATGTGTACCTAGAAGCAGTTCTCAGAGACAGAAACTTGGGCGATGCACTCAATGTTCTTCCAGAAACTCCTGAACAGGGGAGGCGCCTACCATCAGGTGGCCCACAACCTGCAATGAAATCAGAAGTATTTCAAAAATGGTTGATTTGTAGTTAATAAAAATAGGAAAAAGAAAATCCATAACCCCACTTGATATACTGATCCCGGAAAGAGTTCAGAGACTCTAATAAGTTACTATAAGTAATACGAGACATAAGGCATGTTATTCTGCTTAGTGAAGACATATTAGGGAGGTCGATAAGGAAAGTTAGGTGATCCAGACTCGAGATATGAAATAAAAGTTTCTTGACTTGATGCCATATTAGAAGTTGCGGTAATAACATGAGTGCTGCGTTGGTATCTCAACAGCAGTTTCTTGATTTAATGCCATAGTAGAAGTTAATGTAATATCTCAAACAGCTTGATTACAATATGATATGAGCAGGTATCCAAGTGTTGTAGCACTTCTAATGTGCCTTATTACTTAAAATTCTCACTCAAAATATCATCAACATAAAATTATCTTGAGAACAAATGCTAAAAATCCAGAAAAACAATTAAAATGCAATACGTTCATCCAGAGAATTCAATAGCCTCAGAAAGATAGCAACATTTCCTTTGTCGTTCCATATTTTCATATAATCAATTACACGTAGCTGAAAAGCCAAACAGACAAATGCGGAAAAATAAAAGTAATCAAGTTCAATTATATTCGATAATACATAAACAACAAGTATCATTAAAAGAAGAGAAGTTCAGTCCACAAAATCCAACAAAAAATAGAGCTTCAATTGAAGCAATTTTCTGTAGTTAATAAATTGACAGGGAACAAGTGATAGGGGGTTTTAGATTCTGTCATTAGGATTTATATAGTCTCTAGAAAGCACTGAACAAACCTAACAGATAATTCCCAATCCTCAAACATCGAACGAAAAGGAAATCTGAATAAAACATTTCATCAAACAGATAGAAGGAGTCATTTACACAAACTCATCCGCAAACAAGAATAAAAATCAAACATCTTAGCCACCTGTAAACATAAATAAGACCTAGAAAAAACACTAAAACCATGCGTGAGCTTTGTGGAAGAATGTTTCCAATGCTTTGCAGATACATTAGCACACATGATAAACTATACGTATTTATAACAAATTTACCAGGAATTGTTTTGGAAATGAAATGAGCTGGGCGCGACATGCTTCGCTACTTCTTCGTGGGGGTGGGGGTTGAACATCAGCGCCGGAGGGGGTTTTATGTAGGCGCCGGCAAATGAACAAGAAGGGATACTTGGGCCGGGTTCAATTGAACCCATACTAAAAGGCCCATTTATTTTACTTGGCCCAGGTTATTTGCACTAAATACCCTAACCACATGAATACATTGCTTGATGGACGAATACACTACCCTCTTTATTCCTATTATACCTTTTTTTATATTTTCACATATACTACCAAAAAATATTTCACACATAACAATTCATGTCGAAAGAAAAAAAAACGCGCCTCCTCTTCTCACAGCCTCCCCCGTACGTCGCCCTCGCCCAAAATATAAGAATTCATATATTTTTTAAAATAAAACATGAAAATTTTGAAAAAATTCTGCAAAAATTTCTAACACATGCATTCGTAATTTTTTTTTTTTAAACTACCTAAAATTTCAAATTCTTTTTCCGAAATGTGTGTTCAAAATCAGCATCAGTGTTGAAAATGAATGTAGTGATTTTTAAAAAATTTAACAATTAATATGATCAACCAACAACAACATTAGCACACACATTCTATTTAATACTCTCAAATAGGGGTGGGTAAAATACAAAAAATATCGGTATACCATTCTTGCCATACCGAAAAATACCGAATTTATCGAAAATTTCGGTATATCGCTAATTTCGATACGGTATGATACCGTACTGAAAATTTTCGGTACAATAACGATATGACAATTAAGCATACCGCGGTATTTCGGTATATACCTGAAATACCAAAAAAAATTATTATTTTTTATATTTATTTATATAATGTTTATTTTCAAAAACTAAGCCCACTTGCCTACCATTGGTCCAATTAGATTTAGTTTAAAGCCCAACCCATTAGATATCAAACTAATAACGTGAAGCCCTAGCTCCTCAGTTTCTTGTCTCTTTTCCAGAGCCTCTTCTTTCCGCCCAGGGGCGGATGCAGGAAATAGAGGCAGGGAGGACACAAAATAATATTAAAATAAAATAATATTTTAGTTTAAATATAAAAATAAAAATAAGTCTATAATAAATCTTAAATTTAATAATATGAACTCAGTTATTATAATGAGTGGTTTTACGTGAGATAAGTCATAATTAGAAAATGATGTGTGCTTTAAATTTTTGAAATAAATGTTTATATGTGTTAATTCATTAATCGTCTCACTATCGTTTAAGTTTTAATGCAACAATTTACCTACAATTTATGTGGCATGAAGCCACACAAATTAACACCTATCCCTACCAAAGTGTTAATGAGTCAATGCCCTAATTACACTCATTTTTATTGTCTCATGCCATGAGACGGTCTCATACAAGACCTACTCAATTTATGTTGTATTTATATTTAATACATTAAATAACATTCACGTTTAAAACAAGGAATTATGTATGAAACCTGTAATAAAAAAATATAAGTTATATTGTTTAGCAAATTAAAAAAATAAATAGAATTTATGTGATTTAGCATTCAAGGAGAAAAGAGAATTTTAGGAAAAAGATTTTTTTTTTGACAACTCTCTAATATCGTATTTTTTTAGGAACTGGACGATCCTATTTGATCAAATACCTAGCAATAAACTCCTATGTTCCTTTCATTACGGTATTTCTGAACAGCGAATCGTTTACCGGTAACTATTCAATACCCCTACGAAAAATTGATCACATCCGAACGTTTCCGAGCCCCTTTTCTCCTCGGCCCACATAGACAAAATGTAGGACTGGTGCCAACAGGTCATCACGGAAGAAAGGACTTACTAAGCCGGGATCACTAAATAATTTTCAAGATGAAAAAGATAAAAGTGCAACAAACTTAGGAATCGAACCTTTCAATCTCATGGGCAAGGGCACGCAATACATACCACTAAGCTGGCAAGACATTAATAAAAAATATTGACATAAAACATATATAGTAGATCTGTGAAACCCAGGTGGGGCACTTGCCCCCGTTGCCTACATGTACATCTGCCCCTGTTTCTGCCGCTTAGTTTGGGGAGCGAGAAAGAGGGGGGGAGGGAGGGAGGGAGAGAGAGAGGGAGAGGGGAGGGGGGGGGGGGGGGGAGACTTAAAAGAAAATGATCGAAAAGGCACGAGGGTCTCAAAATTTGTTGGATTTTAAGAATTCGTAGATTGTTTGCTGCCTCTTCTGCTCTTGAAATTTTGGCCACCGATGTTGCTGCTTCGTCTACTCCACTGCTTCCCCGATTTTCTCTCTCTTTTTGTGAGTTAAGGCTAGATTTAGATATTCTTCTGCTACTTCATTTATTTTAATGATAGTTCCTTTGTATAAACCAATTAAGGTTTGAGATCCCGATTTGCATTTGTAATGGTGTTCTTCTATTTCCACATTGTTTTGTTATAAATATATGTGAAATATTCTTTTGTAATATGAAATACAGATGAAGTTATATGTTTTTTTTACTTTCGGTATGAAACGATATTTCTATATGAATTGGTATACCAAAATTTTGATAAGAAATTATATGTTAAAATATTTTACCAAAATTTCGGTATATAGGAAATTTCGATACGGTATCGGTATACAATTTGCTAATACCGAAAATTTCGGTACGGTATACGGTATGACCTGAAATTTTCGGTATACCGTACCGAACTACCCCAACTGTCAAACAACAAAGAAATGCATAAAAACATCCAAAATACAATAAATATCATCTTATTCAAGATTTAAAAATCCTAGCTCTTCAAAAAAATATGAATATTTACATATATGTGATTATGCCTTGGAGTACTCACCATCTCGAGTACACATGAGTTCAATAAATGATACAATACATAGATTTTAGTCAGTGATTCTTCAAATTCATAGAGTTCAAAGTTTCCTTCGTTTTTTTCAAACATGTGCATGAGTTCCGAAAGGGTTCAAAATGGGAGGAGTGTATTTACTACATGTATTTTGGAGAAAAATCAGTCAAGGATATTTTTTATATTTTTTATGTATAGTTTATAATTAAAATCATAGGGTAGTGTATTTGACCAAGAGGCTAGTGCAAATAACTGTGTCCTCCTTTTATTTATATAATATTAATTTATAGGGTCCAGCTGTATACCCCTCTATAATGGATATATACACCTCCATCCACAATAAACTACCACTTATACTCTTTCTATAAACCTCTAATTTTCTCTCTAAAGATTTCTTCGGTCTTTAATCATTTCCTCGACACACTCTCTTTCACACGCAGATTCTAGCGCAATCGGCCACTGCTCAACCACTCATTAAGTTGTAAAGATATACCAAATTATAGACAACAATTCTGCTAAACAGATTTTGATTTACACAAGAGACTTGAACAAAGAATACATTTCGATGCAATACTTTCAAAAAAACTTGTTACATGTCAGGTGGAATTTCTTTTTGCCTGTGTTTTTGCAATTCCAACTCCATCGACGAGTAAACCCAACAAAAGTTTGGACAGATGCTACAGCGAGGATGCGTGCATTCTCACCATTTGATGCGACGGCATCTTCTGGAGTGTAGATTCAGGGGATAAGTATTATGTTGAATGCGTGGGGGCAAATGATGAGCAAGGCTACAACGCCGGAGCCTTCAAAGCCTAAAACTTTTATAGCGCGGGCGGATAACGCTGGGATACCAAAGAAAGTATAGGGAAAAGATAGAAGAAAAATAGAAATTGTCGAGGATACAATGTGTATTTTAATTAGAATGCTGGTGGATCAATTAATTATGAAGGGGTATATAGGCTAGTCCTAATTCATACCTTCGTTATCAACTTAATCACGGGTTTCTAAATTTTAATAAAATAAACCCAACATTTGATGATGTTATAATCCAATTAAAAAAAAGTCTCGGATTACAACATCATCAAAAGTTAAATTTCTGTATTATAATTTTGAAAGTCGAGATTAATTTAATATAGAATCTGTTGTTACCCAAAGTATGTATCAAAATACGGATTTAATGTGGCGTTTGGTTGGCTAACAAACTATATATATGAGATGATTGGACATTAATTGCTTAAGGCCTGAGGTTAATAAATGAAGAACACAAAACAATAAATGCAAAGAGATTTGTCAAGTCCTTATGTAGGCTTGGGCTTAAAGTTGGTGATCCTATATTAAATGTTTGGGATGACCGTAGTTTCGAGTTTGGGCTGAGGTCCCTCATGTAGGTGAGCTCGGCCCAACACGAGGAGGACACGTGGAAAGCATATCGTCTAACCCCGAGGGATTTACTGCCATAAGTATGACATGTCCCTTAGGATTAGGTGGAGATTCACTGTTGATCATCCTTTTAAGGAATGATTGCCTCTGATGGCGTCTGATACCGCCCCTATCGGATAAGATCGGGTACGTGGTACTACCTCGGCCTCGTCCTTGCCGATGTCGGGGCCTTTTTATCATCGCCATGTTCTTCTTCTTCATGCCGAGCTCTTGGGCCTACCTCGTAGGCCGAGGTCCTTCCTTTTGACCTGGGGTGGGCCCGGGGTCTTCTCTTCTTGGGCCGAGGTCGGACCTCGTCCTGAGCATTGTCTCAGCCTTTACTTGGACGTCTTTTCTGCTCTTCCTGACCTTGGCCTGGTCAGCCTTCGACCTCGTCGTGAAGGCGAATTATTATGATCACAACATAATCTATATGTCATGAATTAGGGAGTTACTATTCATATCCCATAGAACTCTATATGAAAGTGTGCGTGTGTGTTAAATATAGATGTTGTAATGAATGTTAAAGTACTCACTACGACAATCTGGAAAACAGAGATTAAAACGTGTACAGCGGAAGACTAAAACACACTATTGCAAGATGGAATAACTTTTTAACACAAACTATATAAAATAGCTTGTGCAGCCTTATGGCGAAACGTTCACTATAACAAAGGTAGTGATACAAAAGTTGTGTGAAGAGTTAAATCGTTCACAACAAAAATAAGACTCGATATCACCTATCAAATCTAAATGGGCTAAGTTTATAAACTATACACCGTCAAAATTGATCTCACTCTATATCGATGATCTCTCTATCTAAAGATATAGGATTGATCGCAAGTTATGCGAGATGTACTATACTTCTAGGCATAACATAAAAGTTGAAATAATGGTCCTATCACCTTTGAACTCAGGATTGACACTAGAGTAAGTGTACTCGATTATTACACACTCTGGCATTGAAGATTTCGGCATCTATTTATAGATGGAAATCTTCATCCGTAAGTAACTTCTCATGTAACTTCCTCCATGATCTATTGTTAATTGTCCATGATCTTTATCCTTATTATAATGATATTGACTGCAACCGCCTGATCTAGATTGTTCTAAGGATTCTGGAAAAGCCTGGATCATGTAGGTCCTTGTAGATCCTTATAGAACCTTCTGGAACCCGTAACCGCTCCATGTTGCAACCAATGTTTGCAACCTTCATTGCAACATTGAGTATTCCAGATTCTTATAGATCCTTCTAGATCTTCAACATGCATGTCAAAACATCTAAAATAACATTTGATCATGAAGTGTTAGTTAATGTGAAGAAAGACAAATTCATGTTGTTGAAATAATTAGTGATTAATTCACCACCAACAACATTAACAATCTCCCCCAATTTGATCTTTTGTTACAACACACCTGATGTATATATTCTTCAATATACAAGTTAGTGAAGTATATACGATAGAAGTACTTATCAATATCGTACACTAAGATTTTCAGCTCAAGTGTAGCAAAACAGTCAAACAAAACAAGATGAACAAAGGAACAATCCACACTTTTTAGTATAAATAATCTCAACTATTGAGTGATTGCATCATGCACCAAGTGTATATGAGACCTTCGCTTTATTTAAATGCAACAAAGGAAGTTTAATTCCATGAAAGCTAGCCGGCAAGAAGTTCTCTTTTCAAATGGAAGAAAAAAAAAAGGTTTAAGGTACAGTAGAGATGTTTGGTCCCATTTCCAATTTTTTTACACAAATTGAAATTATCAAATATTTTTGTTGTTTATTAGAATTGTTCATCTTGAAATTTATAATCTTCCACACATTTATCAAAACACACGTCCAATTTTGCGTAGGCAATGCAGCTCAAATTTCAAATATCTTGGAAATTGGATTAAATTTACACTACAAAAAAGATGGAGATTAGCGACGGGAATTTTGCGACGGCAAGAATATCCGTCGCAAATTCCTGAATTTGCGACGGATTTTTGTAAGCCGTCGCAAAAAATGACAATTTGCGACGGCTTAGGAAGTCCGTCGCAAAATATAGTAATTTGCGACGGATAAGCCGTCGCAAAATCTAGGGCCCACCGGCTACATTTGCGACGGAAAGGTCATCGCAAATTTCAATTTTGAGTTTGCGACGGTCAATTCCGTCGCAAAACATACCCGTTTAAAGGTGACCGTTCGGAAAGCGACCCGTTTGACTGATTTGCGACGGAAGAGGCCGTCGCAATTTAAACTTTGTAATTGCGACGGACTAAAGCCGTCGCAAATGTGAGCGGTTGAAATTTGTCAGGTGGGTTGGTGGCCAATAATTGACCCGTGTCGTCGCAAAAGAGCTCTGCGACGGAATAGCCGTCGCAAATAATGCAATTTGCGACGGAAATTTAGGCCGTCGCAAATTTACGCAGTTTTATACTAGCCCCCTTCCTTTTCCTTCCCTTTCACATTCACTCACGAAAAAAAATAAGAAATGATACGGTTTTAATATGTTCTTCACGTATAAAATTGGTGTATTTGTTAATTGGTGTATTTGTCATTGCCTTCAACCTCAGCGTACGTATTTGTCATTGCCTTCAACTTCACCGTACGTTTTCACATTTTTAACCGTTTAATTGTCATATTTTTATTGTTTCAATTTTTTAGTACACTATTAGGTAATGAGCATGATATATGTTTATTTGATGGGTTTTAGTATGATTGATGATATATGTTTATTTGATGGGTTTAGGTTAATTTTAGTTTGTGTGATATTTTATACCTATTTTTAGTCGAAACTCTGCTCAATTTTTCTGTACACTATTAGATAAATTGTGTGATGTTTGTTTATTTGATTGGTTTACTATGATTGATATATATGGTTGCGTTGGATTGATTTTTGTGAAGAAAAATTGTGTATATCCTTATTTTTTGGCAAACTCTGCCCAATTTTTTACAACTCATGTGATATTTACTTTTAATTTGTAACAGATGCAATTTCCAGATCGTGGTTGGATGTACTCAATACCTAGAATGATAGGAGGAGGCATTAACTCTGTCTTTTGCAATAAAATTGATGAGTTTATTGAGTTTGCACTACAATATCCATGCAATATGGATTGTATGGGTAATATTAGGTGTCCGTGTAAAGACAGAAGATGCAGAAATATGAGATTCTTGAGTGTTGATGAGGTTAGAACTCATCTTGTGATTTCCGGTTTTGTTCCCCGTTATTACAACTGGACCAGTCACGGTGAACAACGGTGGAATGTTGACATCGAAACCGTAGAATACTGGTATACTGGGTGGAGCGGTGGTGGAAGTTCTGATGTTGTTGGTTCAAGTTATGTTCCGTATACTCAATTTGAACCACAAATAGAGGATGAACCTGATAGATATCGGATGATGATTGCAGAATCTGTTTTGGGTGGTCAACCATAATTCAATGAAACACCTATGGAGGAGGAACCAAATCATCGGTCAAAGAAGTTTTTTGATATGCTTAAAACCGTTGATCAAAAGTTGTTTCCTGGTTGTGAGACTGAGACGCAATTGTCATTCAATGCTCAAATGTTGAACATCAAAACTGAAGGCAAGGTCAGTCAAAAAGAGTTCAATCAATTTGCTAAATTGTTCAAACGAGCTCTACCTGAAGACAACACGGCGCCTGATAATTTCTATCAGAGCAAGAGGCTCTTGAAACATATGGGTCTACCCTTTGAGAAGATTGATTGTTGTACAAACGGTTGCATGTTGTTTTGGGATGAGGATGAGGATCAGGATCATTGCAAGATGTGTGGTCACCCACGGTACAAACCATCTGGTCGTACAAAAAGTAAGAAGAAAGTGCAGTTGAAGGCTTATAAGGCAATGTATTACCTTCCCATCACTCCTCGTCTAGAGAGGTTGTATCAGTCCAGTGCCACGGCTAAAGACATGTCATGACATGCTGAGGAGTGTTCTGGTGAGAATTCTGGAGAGATGCGGCATCCTGCAGACTCGGAGGCATGGAAACATCTTGATAGGGAGTTCCCAGATTTTGCAAGGGAGACGAGAAATGTGAGGTTAGGCTTGTGCACGGATGGTTTTGCCCCATTTGGAATGCACGGAAAAAAGTATTCATTGTGGCCTGTGCTGTTGACCCCGTACAATCTACCTCCTTGGTTGTGCATGAAGCCTCAACATATATTTCTTAGTATCTTGGTGCCTGGACCACACAACCCCAAGCATAAATTGGATGTATATCTCCAGCCATTGATTAAAGAGTTGAAATCTTTGTGGTCTACGGGGGTGGAGGCCTACGACGTTCATAGGAAGCAGAACTTCACGATGCGAGCTGCACTTTTGTGGACCATTAGTGACTTTCCAGCATTTTCTATGTTGTCTGGGTGGTCAACAGCAGGAAAACTAGCATGCCCGTATTGCATGGACGGTTCTGATGCATTCTATCTTCCGTTGAGTAGAAAAGTGTCATGGTTCGACAACCATCACAAGTTTCTTCCTCCTGATCATCCCTTTCGGAGGAACAAAACAGACTTTCTAAAGGGTAAAAATGCAGTAGGCCGCCCAAGACCACGGATTCGATCAGGTATGTGTCTGGGTACTGAATCACTACTGATGTCTATGTGTCTCATATATATAAGTTAACCATATATAAATTAATTATTTCAGGTGATTCGTTGTTGTATGAGGTTACAGTCACTGATTTGATGAAGACAACTGAGGCGGGTGCAATGGAGCACAATAAACGTATCCAGGGTGGTTGGAAAAAGAGAAGTATCTTTTGGGACTTACCTTATTGGAGCAAGTTGTTGATTCGACACAATTTGGATGTGATGCATATAAAGAAGAATGTTTTCGACAACTTGTTTCATACGGTCGTGGGTACTGAAGGGAAGACCAAAGACACTTCAAAATCCAGAGATGAATTGAGGCTCTTCTGTTCTCGTGCTTCCCTACACAAGGATGAGCAGACAAGAACATATCCCCAAACCTCTTACACAATTAGTAAAGCAGAAAGGAAGAATTTGTGTAAGTAGGTGAAAGAGTTGAGCTTCCCTGACAATTATGTGTCGAATTTGGGAGACATAGTTGATACGGAAACCGGAAAGGTGTCTGGAATGAAGAGTCATGATTGTCACGTGTTCATGCAACGACTCTTACCTATTGCATTTCGGTACTCACTTCCCAAGAATGTATGGAGTGTCATCACGGAATTAAGTCTCTTTTTCAGACACTTAACGGCATCAACGATTACAGTTGAGGACATGAGGCGTTTGGATGAGGAGATCCCTGTTATTCTATGCAAACTTGAGCGGATTTTTCCACCCAGCTTCTTCGACTCGATGGAGCACTTACCCGTACACTTAGCGTATGAAGCCTCAATTGCTGGTCCCGTACAGTATCGATGGATGTACCCTTTTGAGAGGTAATTCTATACCATTTTTTAAATCGACTTTTAAGATCAATACTGAATAAATTTTCTAACACAAGAATGTTTTAGGTATTTGCACAATTTAAAGCTCAATATTGGAAATGCGGCCCACATCGAAGCATCAATTGTTAATGCATACCTTACTGAAGAGGTTGGAGCATTTTGTTCTTACTACTTCGGCGATCAAGTTCAAACCAGAATCAGAAATGTGCCTCGCAACTACGATGGTCGTGGAGTAGACCATCCCCTTCGTGATGTTGAAGGTATGTTATCTGTATTTTTGCATCCGGGTCGACCAATGGGTAAGGGCACCAAACGACCGTTCAGGGGCAGTATTGAAGAGGAAACAATACATTCATATTTTTGATGAATTGTCCTGAAGTCCAACCGTATATAGAGTAAGTAATTTAATTTTATAGTTGAGTTTTTTACAATATGTATACTGTTGATATCTGAAAAGTAATTAATTTCTTTTTTCTGATATATAAGCATGTTCTGTGAGTATAAGCGTCAAGTAGAACCAGACATCACAGATGCAACAGTTTTTCAATCCATCCGCAATGATTTTATGTTTTGGTTCCAACGTTACGTGAGTACCACATAATTATATGATTTTTACCTTATAACAAATATGTTATTATTTTTATACATGATAATTTAATATTTACAGGGACAAAATGGCCTACTTAATAACAACCCACATCTTGAAGCTCTGAGCAAAAGACCACTACGTAGTGTGGTATCATACCACGGATATTACCTAAATGGATACAAATTTCATACTGAAGCGTATGCTTCAACGAAATCGACTACAAACAGTTGTGTTTGCATTATCGGTGCAAACTACAACGAAGAACCCATCGATTACTATGGAGTGCTGCAAGAAGTAGTTGAAATAGAATATCCGGGTTGGCCGAGCAGGACGATAGTGTTGTTCTTGTGTGAATGGTATGATCCAAGGAACCAAGGAACAAGAGTCGACAAAAACTACAAGATTGTTGATATCAACACCGGAAAGAAGTTTCCGGCGGCATACGATCCTTATATTTTTGCAACGCAAGCATCTCAGGTATATTATTGCAAATACCCCGGATCAAGTAGGCCCAACTTGAGGACAGTTTGCAAAGTAAAGGCAAGATCATTGGTTGAAGTTTCTAATCCGTCAAACAAAGACGGTGTAGAACCAACAGATCCATTTCAAACAGAGATACAAGAGGCTCAAACAGAGGTTGATCAAGCAGGTGTGAATATTTTTGTCGACTTACTTGCTGCAAATCCAGAAATGATAATGATTGAAAGAGATCATGAGGGTGATGGACAAGAGCGCGGTGGGGAGGAAGAAGAAGAGGAAGATGAAGAGGAAGAAGAAGAGGAAGAGGAAGAGGATGAAGATGAGGAAAAGGATGAAGATGATGATGAGGATGACGAGGAAGAAGACGACGATTAGAATTCTTAAATTATTGTATATATAACAAGTGAAAAACGAAAATGAATTAATTTGGTGACTTATGAAAAAAAAAACGAGTCAATTTGGATACATACACAATTAATTGCGTACAAATGAACGAATTATAAATTTAAGCGGGAGTCGAAATAAATAAATTTACAGAAATAATAAAAATTAAATGGCCCCAATATTTATAAAAACAAGTTAGAAACGAAAATGAATTAATTTGGTGAATTGTAGAAAAAAAAATGAGTCAATTTAGATACATACACAATTAATTGCGTACAAATGAACGAATTATAAATTTAAGCGGGAGTCGAAATAAATAAATTTACAGAAATAATAAAAATTAAATGGCCCCAATATTTATAAAAACAAGTTAGAAACGAAAATGAATTAATTTGGTGAATTGTAGAAAAAAAATGAGTCAATTTAGATACATACACAATTAATTGCATACAAATGAACGAATTATAAATTTAAGCGGGAGTCGAAATAAATAAATTTACAGAAATAATAAAAATTAAATGGCCCCAATATTTATAAAAACAAGTTAGAAACGAAAATGAATTAATTTGGTGAATTGTAGAAAAAAAAAATGAGTCAATTTAGATACATACACAATTAATTGCGTACAAATGAACGAATTATAAATTTAAGCGGGAGTTGAAATAAATAAATTTACAGAAATAATAAAAATTAAATGGCCCCAATATTTATAAAAACAAGTTAGAAACGAAAATGAATTAATTTGGTGAATTGTAGAAAAAAAATGAGTCAATTTAGATACATACACAATTAATTGCGTACAAATGAACGAATTATAAATTTAAGCGGGAGTCGAAATAAATAGTTTTACAGAAATAATAAAAATTAAATGGCCCCAATATTTATAAAAACAAGTTAGAAACGAAAATGAATTAATTTGGTGAATTGTAGAAAAAAAAAATGAGTCAATTTGGATACATATACAATTAATTGCGTACAAATGAACGAATTATAAATTTAAGCGGGAGTCGAAATAAATAGTTTTACAGAAATAATAAAAATTAAATGGCCCCAATATTTATAAAAACAAGTTAGAAATGAAAATGAATTAATTTGGTGAATTGTAGAAAAAAAAATGAGTCAATTTGGATACATATACAATTAATTGCGTACAAATGAACGAATTATAAATTTAAGCGGGAATCGAAATAAATAATTTTACAAAATAAAAAAAATAGTTGGGCAAAATATTTTAATAAACAACTTAGATACGAAAATAAATTAATTTGGTGAATTATAAAAAAAAATGACTTAATTTGAATACATATACAATTAATTGCAAAAAAATAAACGAAAGTAGCTTGTGCCCTAGTGGCGCGCGCCCTCTCCTCTTGCACAAAAGGTCCCGTGTTCGATTCCCCTTGGACGCAAAAAATGGATTAATTGTTCCAGGCCTAATAAGACTAATATAGAAGGTGGGCTGCATATAATAAGGAATGGGCCGGTTGGCCCAGTGGTCCGCGCCCGCCCCGGCCGCCTCGGGTGCCCGAGCTCGAACCACGCGAGCCACTTTTTTTTTTGTATAGGCTCGGTAATTTGCGACGGCCATATTCCGTCGCAAATATTGAATTTTGCGACGGAAAACAGCCCGTCGCAAATTATAACACAAAAAAGTATAAAAAATATATAAAAACATTTGCGACGGAATTTAGCCGTCGCAAATGTTGTTGACCCGATCGGGTCTGACCCGAAAAGTTTGCGACGGACTACTGTCCGTCGCAAATTCTGTGTGACCCGGCCGGATCTGACCCGCCGATTTTGCGACGGATTTTTCCGTCGTTAATTTGCGATGGATGGCCGAATCCGTCGCAAAAATTTGCTACGGCTGTTTTAGGTACGGATACGTGTCCGTCGTAGATCCCGTCGCAAAACACTGTTTGCGACGGATTTTCCGTCGCTAATTCCGTCGCAAAACAGTGTTTTTTTTTGTAGTGTTATTTTGGAAAAAAATTGCAAAACTTGTCCATCCAATTAGAGTAGCATAAATTGTCCGTTATGTTAGGGGCAACAATTTATGCCCTTTAATTATTTGCATAGAACATGATGGGCAAATTATGCCACCCTTTTAATACAGCGGCCAATTTTCGCTACCCTCCTAATATAATAAGCAAGTTTTGCAAATTTTCTTTTATTTCAATGGAATCATACAAAACCACAACATATACAAAATCTTAAAATAGTTTCTTAGCCATGAGAGCGAGTTTTTCACGAGGTAATTAAATTATATGCAGGTTTTCAGCACATGGAATTTTTTTTAAAAAAAATATTCGTGCAAATAATGTTTGTTAACTGCACAAGAGATGCTCTGAGACATCATAAATGTGTTAATACGAAAAAAATTAGGGCTTAGTATTAGGTAAGCAAGTAAGATACATTTAATTGAGGTTAATCAATCTTATAACCCATCTGACATGGCAATATTTCACATAAGAAGTGATCACATTATTAGAGAAAAATAACTGAAAATATGTGTTGGAAGGAATGAGTTAATAAGTTGCAATGGAAGGTTTTACTAACGATGCTACAAAATAGGAATGAAATCTGCACAACAATTCAACAGAGGCTACTTCTATATATCACTATCTTCTACTCATCACTTGCGAAAAGGTCCAACGAGGTTATAGCAACGTTCATACGATGAAAAAAATATCTATGTTTTGTGTGTGTTGGAGGAATGAGTTGCAGTTGAAGTGTTCGCTAATGATGCTACAAAATATGAATGAATATAGCAATTCAATATATCACAATCCCATACTACCATTTAATTTTCATCACTTGCGCCAAGTAAGGTCCAACGAGGTTATCCGTTATAGCAACCTTCATACGAGGAAAAAAAAGTCTTTTTATCATCTCATCAATATCTAGTTCCACTTTTATGACAGCCGAATCTTTCTCCATGCTGAGTGGGCTGAAAATGACAAGTAGAACTTTCAGTAACAGTTGGGTATAGGCTAATTACCAAGAAAAAAAATACCCACAAAAGTTTATTTTTTGTATGGGCTATTTTTGTATTAACACAAATATTGGGGTTTACAAGAAATTAAAGGTGGAGCAATATTACCCAAAATAATAAATCCTTATAAAAGTCATAACTTTCCCTTTTAGCTCGTTTTTTCTCTAATATTTCCATCTTGAAATGAAATGAAATGATTAAACCTACACTTTAATACCATTGCAAGATAAAAAAAATTAAAAGAAAAACAGGTTTAAAATGAGTGTTTATCTTATTTATATAGTATAAGGGTATTTTTGATAATATAAGTTATTTGAAGGGTAATTTTGACTTTATCTAATATGTTTGACATAATTTGACTATGTTGGGATGTGTATAAAGAAAATTGGTGTGTAAATAGCCCCACCCCTAAACAAAAGTAATAAACCTTAGTGTAAATCCAAACATTTATTTAGGATACTTTTTAAGTCTAAAGATGAAATGTAAAGTGGTACCTATTCTTTACAGGTCCATGAGACACAGCAGTTCTTAGACAATAAATGGCCCTCCCAAGTACGTGTTTTCGCATGCTAAGTGAGCCAAACGACCGACTATCGTAGGTTGTCTGTTATAAGAGAGAAGCAAAATTAATGATTTCTCAATTCACTAAAGAAAAGAACTTTGTAGTAAAAAGTGTTTTGAGTATCTCAAAAAAGGGTGGAAGAATCAGATTTTACACATTCAAATCTATATTTATATTAAAGTGGGAGTATATTGCAAAAGTTATGGGACAAAAAATATTAGTATGAGACTAATATCGCCAATTTTGTATTAAAAAAAAGTTGCGGGACCAATTTTGCAATAACAAGTAAACAATACAGGCATCACTACCAAATTGAGTGAAGACCATCGTACAATTCAAGTGCACTCTTAAATGATATTAGCTGTTTTACTAAAATGTACTATCTCTGTCCCGGTTTGAAACAACACACTTTTTAAGAAAAAATCATCTTTTGAGTAAAGTAGTGATATATATATGTGTATATTATTGTGGTGTGCACACAAATCAATGGAGCGTGGAATAGACGAATAAGGAAATAATAACCTCAACATTGTATACTTGATTGTCAGCATGTACCCAGCATTCCCTCCAATCAGGTCCAATATGAGCATATCTTCGAACAAGAATATTGGGTCCTTGTGTACTATCACATCTCCAACACGAAGTGCCCTAAAAACACAAACAAATGATCTTCATATACTAATTAATAAGGCAGAGTGTGGTTCCCATAAGAAAGTAATATTAATTCTTTTACTATAAAGTAACACCACAGGATTTCTTCAACAGTCACATTTGCAAAAGCAACTAAAATATGCAACAGATTTGTTCTTACGTAGTATCCAGCCATGAAAATTTGCGAACAAGAAGAGTTGCGCCCCTAGTAATATCAAGAAAATAATGTGCAAGAGTTAAACGTCAACCACATTTTCCCATACGCTACCATATGTTTCAGTTTTTCCCGTATAATAAATAATTCTGCAACATAATAATAAGACTTGAATATGCAAAATTTATGCATTCCAATCAAGGATCTCCTTCAAAGAATATATACTACTTTCTGGGATATAAAATTTGATCCTTTCCATTTTAAAAATAGAATACACTAGCCTTCTCTCTGGCTAATTAAAATAAAATAGAATTGTGAATTCGACTAGTAATAATGTGATCCTATCCTATCCTCCTCTAATTTTATGAATTCTGACTCACAGCATTTCGACGGAAATTAAGATAACCAAATCGTATCGTAAGAAGGAAACCCCCAATACAAGGGAAATTTGGCCCAACCAAAATTAACAACACTTTGGAAATCAGAAAATATATATGTACACAAATTAAGATTAAACCAATACGCGATGAATAATCCGAAAAATAGCTTGATAGTGACAGCGCGAGCATATTCGTATTTGGCGGACCAGTAGCGAAGCCATGTAAATGGCCCAATCATGATTTCGAAATCGAATTGCAGCGATTAAACGAAGATGTGACCAACTAAGAACTAACTGTTGGAAATTGGTTTTGTAAAAGTTTCATACCCTTACTTTGATAAATTTTTTGAGGAGTAAAAACGTTAGTTTTTGGGAAAATAAAATTAACGATGTTGTTCTACTCGCGGAGTAGATGAGCGTGGTATATTTAATATCTCAAAACCGATTTCCGGTGAGTGAGAAATTAATTTGGGAAGTTGTAGTATTAATCATGTGTGTTGAATAATTCCATGGGAATGGAAAATAAAGTTCCATCCCACATTGGAAAATTACAAGAAGTTTATCTTGTATATAAGTAGGAAATTATTCATGTTCTCTAAATTGGGACATGGGGACCCTAACCATGGACCACACGCGCGCGCCCCGCCCGGGTCCGGGTCTTGGATCTTGGCAATTGGGCTTTGGTGTCATACCTATATTTTTAGAGTACCAAAAATATGAAATAGCCCATTATCTTTTTGGATCCAATCGGATTGGGTGACCCGTATGGAATTGGGTCGGCCCATTTCGGTTGGCCCATTTAGAATTGGGTCGGCCCACGAACATGTTTAATACACCTACGATTTTTATTAATACACTCCAGAGGATCTGGAATATTCCGTCTTGCTTCCCATGACTGAGAAAATGTGTTTCTCTCCACGACAGAACGTGGGTGATCCATGATCACCACGTACTCCACTCCAGCAGCCCTCAAATGAGTCGAATTTCCGCCTATATATACCCCTTTTCGTCCAGTTTTTTCAGAATAACGAACGAACCCAGAATTTCCCGAATTCCTTTCTCTGCAGAAAATCCCGTTTAGTGTGAATAGATAAACCGTTTTACCTTTGGGGATCCGTACGCAACATACCGTAAGCACTGTACGGGCGTATTCGATCTTGCGGGAATAGGTTATTCCTAGACTCGGTTTTTCACGAATTCGTTTCGTGTTTTTCCCTTCTTCCAACTTCAGTGTTTCGAAATTTTCACACACACATTTTCTAACAATCGCAAGATCGAATATAACTATCATTTCGAAACTCTGAAATGTCGAACCATAACTCTGATAACGAGATGGACTTGTCTTCACCGACTAAGAATGATGTCTCTACTCCAGTACCTGCGAATCCGACTAACGATGGTAATCCGACAACCATTCCCCCTTTCCAGTTTGGAAATTTTGGAGACATCCTTGCTGAATGGATGAAAGCTAATGGCAATCCCTTCGTGGGAAATGTAAATCCCTTTGTGGGAACCTCTAGCACTAATCCCTTTGTGGGAAGCTCTAGTGCTAATCCCTTCGTGGGAAATGTTGGCGGCAATCCTTTTGTAGGAAATACCAGTGTCAATCCTCTTTTAACAACCAACCAGGCCTCCCTTCAAGGGACTGTTAGGCCGGTGGTAGTAAAAGGGGAGAAACCCGAAAAGTTTTCGGGAAATGACTTTAAACGGTGGCAAAAGAAGATGCACTTCTATTTGACCACCATCTCTTTGGTGAAATACATCAAGGAGGACTGTCCGAGTGCTCCTGGTGATGATGCCACTCGTGAGACAAGGGTCGCTTATGATACTTGGATCCACGATGACTATCTTTGCAGGAACTACATTCTGAATGGGCTGTCTGATGCCCTCTGTGATGTGTACGATGAGTACCCGACTTCCAAAGCTCTATGGGAGTCCTTGGAGAAGAAGTATAAGACTGAAGACGCGGGAACTAGCAAGTTACGACTTCAAGATGGAAGACAACAAATCTGTTGTCGAGCAAGTGCAGAAGCTGCAAGTTATCTTCCATAACATTGCAGTGCAAGGGATGGAGCTGCCTGAAGCCTTTCAGGTAGCAACTGTGATTGACAGACTCCCTCCATCTTGGAAGGAGTTCAAGTCCTACCTCAAGCACAAACGAAAGCAAGTGACGATGGAGGACCTTGTTACCCGACTCCGGATCGAGGAGGATAACAAGAAGAGGGACAAGAGGGAGAGGGGCTCGATTACTTCCATCGAGGCCAAAGCTAACCTGATGGAGAAAGGCGAACCATCAAAGAAAAGGAAGCGACAAGACGACAAGGGCAAAGGCAAGGCTGTTGCTGCTGCTCCTGCCCCGAAGAAGTTCAGCGGGAAGTGCTACAACTGTGGCAAACCCAACCATCGGGCAGCTGATTGTCGTCAGCCCAAGAAAGAGGACAAAGGGAAGAAGAACTCCGTGAACGTTGCTGAACGTGAGCTTACGGAGATGGACATGTCCGCTGTGGTGACCGAGGTCAACATAGTGGACAACAAGAAGAGTTGGTTCGTGGACACTGGTGCCACTTGCCACGTTTGCTCGGAGAAGTCTGTCTTCTCCACTTATTCTTCTGCTGAAGGGAGAAAGCTCTAAATGGGCAACCAAGCCTCGTCTGAAGTGGCTGGTGTCGGAATGGTGGTGATCAAACTGACTTCGGGAAAGGAGCTGAAACTGAAGGACGTGCTGCATGTCCCGGACATCCGGAAGAATCTGATTTCGGGGTCTCTTTTAGTTAGTAGTCAGTTTAAGTTAGTGTTTGAGTCAAATGGCGTTGTACTTAGCAAGTTTGGCATCTTCCTAGGAAAGGGTTACCTCGAGAAGGGCCTTTTCAAGATGTCTGTGATGACTGTAAGCCGTGATGGCAAAAACACTATTATTAATGAGAATGCTTCTACTTCTGCTTATATCGTTGAGTGTTCCTCTTTGTGGCATTTTAGATTAGGACATGTTAATCTAAAATCTATAAAACGATTAGTAAATTTAGATTTACTTAAAATTGAGAATGTTGATACATCCAAAAGATGTGAAATTTGTGTAGAAGCAAAGATGACTAAATTACCATTTAAGTCAGTTGAAAGGAACACTACTCCTCTAGAATTAATTCACACTGATGTATGTGATTTAAAATTTGTGCAAACTAGAGGTGGAAAAAAGTATTTTATTATTTTTATTGATGATAGCACAAGATTCTGCTACGTTTACTTACTTCGAAGTAAAGATGAAGCGATTGAAGCTTTTAAAAACTATAAAAGTGAAGTAGAGAATCAAATGAACACTACAATTAAAGCAATTCGTAATGATAGAGGTGGAGAGTATGTGGCTCCGTTTGAACAATTATGTGCCGAATTCGGCATCATACATCAAACGACAGCTCCCTACTCACCACAATCAAATGGTATTGCGGAGAGGAAAAACCGAACTTTGAAAGAGATGATGAACACAATGTTAATCAGCTCGGGTTTACCTCAGAACATGTGGGGGAAAGCTATTCTGTCAGCTAACCACATTTTAAATAAAATTCCACTTAAGACTCAAGATAAGACACCTTATGAGTTGTGGAAAAATCGCAAACCATCATACAAATACCTCAAAGTGTGGGGGTGTTTGGCTAAAGTTGAAGTGCCACTTCCTAAACAAGTGAAAATCGGACCTAAGACAGTCGATGGGATCTTTATAGGATACGCCTTCAACAGTAGTGCCTATCGTTTCTTGATTCATAAATCAGAGATACCCGATATGACAGTAGGTACTACCATAGAATCAAGGAATGTTGTGTTCTTTGAAAATGTGTTCCCGTGTAGGGACAAAGAAGAAGTGAGTTCTAACAAACGAACTCATGAAGAATCAAGTGGAGCTGCAGGTCCTTCCACTCAGCAGAGTGAAGCACCAAGACGCAGTAAACGAGCTAGAATTGATAAGACCTATGGTCCAGACTTCATCACGAATGTGTTAGAAGATTAACCTAGGACTATCAAAGAAGCTCTTTCCAGACCAGCTGCATCTCTCTGGAAAGAAGCAATAAATAGTGAATATGATTCAATTCTGCAAAATCATACATGGGAGTTGGTTGACCTCCCTAAAGGTTGCAAGACCTTAGGATGTAAGTGGATCCTTAAAAGAAAGTACAAAGCAGATGGATCTATTGAAAAGTATAAAGCCCGTTTGGTTGCAAAGGGTTTTAAACAAAGAGAAGGACATGATTTCTTTGACACCTACTCTCCGGTAACAAGGATTACATCCATTCGTGTACTTATCGCGATTGCTGCTTTGCATAATCTCGAAATACATCAAATGGATGTAAAGACTGCTTTTCTTAATGGAGAGATGGATGCTGAGATATACATGGATCAACCAGAGGGTTATGTTGTACCCGAGAGCGAGAAAAAGGTTTGTAAACTCGTTCGGTCGTTGTATGGACTTAAACAAGCTCCTGTACAATGGCATTTGAAATTTGACAATATTATGTTGTCAAATGGATTTCGAATTAACGAATGTGACAAGTGTGTGTATGTGAAAGATACACCAAATGGATTCATTATTGTATGCTTATATGTTGATGACATGTTAATCATAGGTAACAATTCAAATGTGATCGTTAATACGAAAAACATGTTGGAGTTATACGTGAAAGTATGCTTTTACTTTGTATAACTCGTGTATCAAACACTCGATTTATGAGAATAATTCTTTTATCACATTTGCTTTAGATATGATTGAATGTTGAATTTCTATTGCAAACCGTTCAATATATAGTACATGTTACATTGTAGTTAATGTGGTGATACCCGATCACGGAAGACAACATTAACAGATTACTTGTAACTAAACGTACAATTCACGACCCAGGTGGAATTGAACAATCCGCCGTGAAAGGTCGATGTGTAAGGCTCAGATTGGTCTGTCTTGACCAAGAGATTGCACTAGCACATTTAGTATGTGTTGAAGAGGTCCTACAGCGAGGAGAAATTCTTCTGTTCTGAAAGGTGAAGAATTAGACCTCAGTGGTTGTTGATTTCTTAATCTCCGTCACTTAAATAGGACCGTGTGTGCTTAGTAGTTACTGCTTTGATTCATGTTGGGTGAGAATCATTGTGACTTCGAACTTTGTGTCTTGGGCAGTAATATTAATCATACGACGGTTGCTAAGATTTAATACGGAGAAACGCGTGCGAGTACGGCTCGTGTGATTAGTCCCCTTGGTGGGCTCAGAAGTTTTATTGTACCAAATCTTGCAAGTGAAGAATTAGTTTCTTCGGTACGAATAATAATGTTGAGCTGTCTTTACTCCAAGGTGAAATATATTAATTAATTTAGAGCTATTCAGAAGCTCAATTAATTAATGGACTTGATAATCTTAAACGCGGGAAATAATAACCGGGAGCCCATATTATCGTAATATGGATTAAGATGGATAGTGCAATATTAATTTATTAGTGGTAATAATTAATATTAATGGGCTGAATTATATTGGGGCTCAATATTGAAATTCAGAAGTCCATTAGGAGGTCCAATCTTAATTCTCCTTAAGGCCCCTCAAGTAGCCCAATTAAGTAGCCCAATAATGATAAGGTGATTAAAATAAAAGAAAATAATTTTGCTGATTTTTCCTTGATTTATTCGAAAATGTGCTTATTGGAGGAGATTAGATTTTGTTGATTTTCTTGGAAAGATATTATGGAGGATAAGTATTCTTGAAATACAAGATTATCTCATATATTCAAGAAGATCCAAATCTTGAATTCTTCTTCATAAAATTTTCGAAAATTAGCCCCCTAAATATGTAGGGTGAGATTTTTGTGGAATATTTTATTTTGGAGAAAAGAATATATGAGATATATTCAAGATTTCTTAGAGTCTAAGAAAAGATTTTTTCCAAGCCCATAACCACATGAAAAAATCGGTCACTACATATTATAAATAGGGGATGATTATTTCATCCCCAAGTACATAATTCCATGTGTTGGAAAAATCAAGAAGCATAGATATTTTTCTTTTTCCTTAGTTATTAAATTGCTTGAAAGCGTCTCCCACCGGCGATCAAGTGAGGTGAAAAGGGAAATACTTGAGAAGGCTTTGGGTTGATAGAACATGATTACGAGTGTCCCGTATATCCAAAGGCCATTACTACGAGAGGTACGTTAATCGCATATTTACTTGTTTAATTCCGCCTAGTTAAATATGTGAAATTAATTTAGCATGCATGATGATAATTAGTTGTTGGAATTATTATTTGAATTAATTAGGATTAATTCATGATAGTAATAATTGTATTTAAATTCGTATGTAAAATTCATCCCGAATAGATTCCGGGCACCCCTAAATTTTCCCAACAACTGGTATCAGAGCCACGGTTTTGGGCTCTGAATTTTAAATTGGAATTTAAATTGTTGAACATTAAAATTGAAATTGGATAGTAGAATTGTTAGATCTTTTTTGCAGGTATCCAATTGTCATGGTTTTTAATGTTGTTAATTTCATGCGTGTGAATTAATTTGGTTTTTAATTCGATTCGTTCGAATTCGTTTTTCTCGTGAGAAAATCCACGAGTAGATTAGTTGTTTTTATTTTGATTCGATCATTGTAATAGACTAGTCTAGATCTAGTATTTATTTTTTTTGTAAAAATAAATTGTAACCGGATCGTGACGAAGAACGAAGAATTAAAAACGGCGTACCCGGACGACGCATACATGCATGGCACGTGTATGGAGGTAAAATCATGCAAGGGGTGAAGAAAACGAGGACGAACGGCGAAAAAACGGCGCACGGGGGTGCACGGCGCACACCGTGCGCAACGGACGCACGGCGCTGCGCGCACGGCGCGCGCGCGCCTCGGGGCGCCTCGGGCGCGCCTCAGCGCGCCTCCGTGCAGCGCCTCGGGCGCGCCTCGGGTGCGCCTCGGGGCTGCGCTTCGGCGCGCCTCGGGCGCTTTTCCAGCGCCTCTCGGGCCGGGAAGCGCGCGGGCCCACTTCGTGGGCCGATGCGCGCTGTATCTCAGGCCGTGGAATTTTTTCGGTTCGTGTTTTTTTCGTGTGATTTTAAACGTCGTCCCGAACCCCAAACGATGCTGGTTTTGAAGAAGTGTTGTTGTTCGAGTGGGAGCACGTCGAGACGAACATCGGAAAGCAACAAGGACGATTTTTTCGCATCAAGACATGAAGAAATTAAACCGTGACAATTGGATTCGAGTGCTCCAATGTGTTTAATTTTGTTTTGATGGATGTTTTATTTCGTGCACTTATTATTATTTGTTAATATGTGTTTGCATGAATTTAATTGTCCAAGAAAAACCTTACTTTCGAAAATTACTAAGTATGTTTTTATAATCGCAATTTTATTCCGGATATTAAAATTGGATTATTTTGGCCTCCATAATTTATTTATTTGTGAAGTTCTTTTGGAATACATTTCCCCCTCGGATCGGCCAAAAGGACGGATTTCACATGAATAAATTCCGAAAGGATGATTGTGGATTATTACTAGTGGCGGTATTGACCCTCACCACGAGTGGCTTGCTCAAAGCGAAATAATAATCCTGTATTTAATTATGGTTATTACTTAGGCATAGGAAATTGATATTAACTTACTCCCCTCGGAGTCCCTGTCAATTTCTATGTGGTCAAAGTGGGAGCCAACTATTAATTATGAATTAAGGATTTGTAACTTTTAAGTTTGTGATCCGCTTGAATGTATTTAAATGTATAGACCACCCCTCGTGGCGCATTTAAATTGTTTCGAGATGTTGGCTGATGCATGATTATATTGTTTTAAGGTTTCAATATAATTGATGTGATCAAATTTATGTGATAATTTCATATTTTTCTAGATATTAATATGAATGTATGTTTTATTCTCAGTTCATCATGTCGCAACCTTTTAATCCACTGTTTAGTATACTTAAAGATAACAAACTTGTCGGTGAGAACTATGTTGATTGGAAACGTAACCTTGACATTGTCCTAACCGCACAACACCACAAGTGGGTACTTACCACTCCTAAACCCCAAGAGCTTGCCGAAGATGCCACCAAAACGGACAAGAAAGAGCATAAGAGATGGTTAGACTCCGATGAGATGGCTAGGTGTACTATTCTGGCTTCAATGTCAGATGTGTTGCAACACCAACACCAACACATGGAGACCGCCTCTGAGATAATGCAAAATCTTGAAGCGATGTTTCAACATCAGAACCGTACGGCTAGGCAAATCACCATGCGAAAGATGCTTTCGTTGAAAATGGTGGAAGGTACGCCCGTAAGGGATCACGTAATCGAGATGATGGGTTATCTCAACAAGTTGGAAGTACTTGGTGCGGAATTTGACCTCCCTACTAAGGTCGATTTCGTTCTCCACTCTCTGCCGAAGAGCTTTGAGCAGTTTCAATTGAACTATCAAATGAATGACCGGGCAAATAGCTTGCCCGAGCTCTTGCAAGCTTTGGTATCGGCGGAGACTCTAATGGATCACCAAACCGTTGCTATGGTGGCAAACGGTCCGTCTTCCTCTTCAGGTCCCAAGGGAGGGAAGAAGAGGAAGAGGACGAAGGGCCAGACCCAAGCAAATCCAACCGTTGCGAAACCCAAGGCAAAGGGAGAAGGAGGTGGAAAGAAAGCTGCTAAGGGTAAGTGCTTTAATTGTGGTGAGAAGGGACATTGGAGGGCGACCTGTTCTAAGCCTAAGAAGGGCGGAAAGAAAGGTAAGTCTCATGCTTTAGTCGTTGAAACATTTGTTGCGGCGTATGCTGCCCATGTTTGGGTAGTGGATACCGGGGCAACTGATCATATTTGTTTCACTCTTCAGGGGTTCCAGCTAACCCGGCGACTTAGCAAGAATGAGATCACAATCGCTTTAGGGGATGCTACGAGAGTGGCAGCCGAAGCAGTGGGAGTCGTGCACCTATCTTTTGAAGATAGAGTTTTAATTTTAAGAGATGTTTTATACGTTCCAAACTTTAGGAAGAATTTATTTTCGGTTTCTAAGTTGTTTTTTTGATGGATATTCAGTTACTTTTAATAAAGTTGTTACTGTTTTCTTTTAAGAATGATGTTATCTGTCATGGAACGTTGGTAAACAATCTCTATACGATTAAGTGTGCACACCACTCAAATAATGAATCTAATAACACGTCGATCATTTCGAGCAATAAAAGAAAGCATTCTTCGGAAATGGACGAAGCACTTTTATGGCATCTTATACTAGGTCATTTTAATCTAAAGTGGATAGAGAGATTGGTGAAAGACGGATCCTTGGAATCGCTCCAAGTTAAGCCGTTTCCAACTTGTGAATCCTGTTTAGATGGTAAAATGACCAAGAGGGCATTTGGAGCCAAGGGGAATAGAGCCATGGAAATGTTAGAACTCGTTCATACCGATGTGTGTGGTCCAATGACGATCAAAGCAAGAATGGGGTATGAGTATTTCGTTACCTTCATTGACGATTACTCAAGATATGGGTACATTTACCTTATGCGGCATAAGTCTGAAACTTTTGAAAAGTTTAAAGAGTTTAAGGCCGAAGCCGAGAAACATAGGGATAAGAGTATCAAGTTTCTACGATCAAATCGTAGAGGCGAATACCTCAGCGATGAATTCTTGAACTGCCTATCGGACGAAGGGATCGTATCCCAGTTGACCGCACCGGGAACCCCTCAATAGAACGGTGTGGCGGAACGAAGGAACCGGAATCTTTTAGAAATGATCAGATCCATGATGAGTTATTCGGATTTACCCAAGTCGTTTTGGGGTAATGCCTTGGAAACGGCGGCTTATATTCTAAACTTGGTGCCATCCAAATCGGTTCCTAAAACCCCAATGGAATTGTGGACCGGGCGCAAGTCCAGTCTAAGACATTTGCGGATTTGGGGGTTGTCCGGCATACGTGCTAGACAAGGAAGCCGATAAGTTGGATCCACGTTCGGAATTAAGGCTGTTTATAGGATACCCGGCCGGAACGAAAGGGTGCATGTTCTATAGTCCCAAGGACCAAAAGACCGTGATTAATACACACTTTAAATTCTTGGAGGAAGACTATATGAACAATCGGAAACCTAAAAGTGAAATTACCTTAGAAGAATTGAGAGGTCAAACCTCGATACCAAGTATACAAGATGATGTACCACATGTCACATCTTCACAACCGGAACCCCGTCGTAGTGGGAGGGTTTTTAGGCAACCCGAGAGATTCATGGGGATAGGAGAATCTTCGAATTTGGTTCCCGGTGTTGAATCAGACCCATGGACATACGACGAGGCAATCCAAGACAAAGACGCGGAGTCATGGCAAACGGCAATGGAAGCCGAGATGGGTTCGATGGATCATAATCAAGTGTGGGAGTTGGTCGAGCCACCCAGTGGGGTAGAACCCATTGAATGCAAGTGGGTTTACAAGAGGAAAAGAGGACCGGACGGAAGGGTTGAAACCTTCAAAGCAATGCTTGTGGCCCGTGGCCTGTAGCTATGCTTAAGTCCATCCGTATTCTCCTGTCGATCGCTGCGCACTTAGATTACGAGATCTTGCAAATGGATGTCAAGACAGTTTTCCTTAACGAAAGTCTTGATGGGATCTATATGCAACTGCCCAAAGGTTTCATTGGAAAAGGCCAAGAGAATCTCGTATGTAAGCTCAAGAGATCCATTTACGGACTTAAGCATGCATTGCGTACTTGGAACCAGTGTTTTGATCAAGTAATTAAGTCTTATGGGTTTGATCAAAACGAGTTTGAAAGTTGTGTGTATAAGAAACGTGACGAAACTGCGGTGGTATTCTTAGTATTATACGTAGACGATACTCTGCTCATTGGAAACAATGTAAAGGTATTGTCAGACGTAAAGGTATGGCTGTCAAAACAAATTGATATGAAGGACTTAGGGGAAGCCGGTCACATCCTTGAGATCAAAATCACTCGCGATCGCAAGAAGAGGATGTTGGGCTTATCGCAAGCTTCATACATTGACACTGTTTTGAAGCGTTTCAGCATGCAAGATTCCAAGAAAGGTTTTGTACCTTTCAGGCACGGAATCCATCTATCGAAAGAAATAAGCCCTAAGACGCAAGCGGCGATAGATGACATGAAAGGTGTTCCGTACGCTTCGGCCGTAGGAAGCCTTATGTATGCAATGCTGTGTACGAGACCGGATATTTGTTTTTGCCGTAGGCATGGTAGCAAGATATCAAAGTAATCCCGGGAAAGACCATTGGACTGCCGTAAAGTGCATCTTGAGGTATCTGAAAAGAACTCGGGAGCAGATGCTGATTTACCAGTCGGATAGTCTAGTTCCCGTAGGATACACGGACTCGGATTTCCAATCAGACATAGACTCAAGAAAGTCAACCTCGGGTAGTGTGTTTTGCATGGGAGAAGGAGCCATGACATGGAGAAGCGATTTGCAGAAATGCATCGCAGATTCGACCATGGAAGCCGAATAAGTAGTTGCTTGTGAAGTAGCGAAAGAAGCGGTTTGGCTCAAGTACTTCTTAGTGGACTTGGACGTTGTTCCGAATTTGCCCATCACAATCATTGTGCCGGAGCAGTTGCAAATTCAAGGGAACCGAGAGCCCACAAGGCCAGCAAACACATTGAAAGAAAACACCATCTTATACGAGAAATCGTTAAGAGAGGAGATAAAGAGGTGGCAAAGATATGCGTCGGGGACAACCTAGTAAATCCATTTCACAAAGGGTCTGCCTCTGAATACATTCAAGAGACATGTGGATGGAATGGGAGTCAAGACTATTGCCAATCTGCTTTAAGTATAAGTGGGAGGAATTATTAGGTTAGTGTAGGTTGACATATGATGTCACGTAGAGCTACTACACTAAGACATGCGTGATGTATACTAAAAGCAGACTTTAAGTATAAGTGGGAGATTGTTGGAGTTATACGTGAAAGTATGCTTTTACTTTGTATAACTCGTGTATCAAACACTCGATTTATGAGAATAATTCTTTTATCACATTTGCTTTAGATATGATTGAATGTTGAATTTCTATTGCAAACCGTTCAATATATAGTACATGTTACATTGTAGTTAATGTGGTGATACCCGATCACGAAAGACAACATTAACAGTTTACTTGTAACTAAACGTACAATTCACGACCCAGGTGGAATTGAACAATCCGCCGTGAAAGGTCGATGTGTAAGGCTCAGATTGGTCTGTCTTGACCAAGAGATTGCACTAGCACATTTAGTATGTGTTGAAGAGGTCCTACAGCGAGGAGAAATTCTTCTGTTCTGAAAGGTGAAGAATTAGACCTCAGTGGTTGTTGATTTCTTAATCTCCGTCACTTAAATAGGACCGTGTGTGCTTAGTAGTTACTGCTTTGATTCATGTTGGGTGAGAATCATTGTGACTTCGAACTTTGTGTCTTGGGCAGTAATATTAATCATACGACGGTTGCTAAGATTTAATACGGAGAAACGCGTGCGAGTACGGCTCGTGTGATTAGTCCCCTTGGTGGGCTCAGAAGTTTTATTGTACCAAATCTTGCAAGTGAAGAATTAGTTTCTTCGGTACGAATAATAATGTTGAGCTGTCTTTACTCCAAGGTGAAATATATTAATTAATTTAGAGCTATTCAGAAGCTCAATTAATTAATGGACTTGATAATCTTAAACGCGGGAAATAATAACCGGGAGCCCATATTATCGTAATATGGATTAAGATGGATAGTGCAATATTAATTTATTAGTGGTAATAATTAATATTAATGGGCTGAATTATATTGGGGCTCAATATTGAAATTCAGAAGTCCATTAGGAGGTCCAATCTTAATTCTCCTTAAGGCCCCTCAAGTAGCCCAATTAAGTAGCCCAATAATGATAAGGTGATTAAAATAAAAGAAAATAATTTTGCTGATTTTCCTTGATTTTTTCGAAAATGTGCTTATTGGAGGAGATTAGATTTTGTTGATTTTCTTGGAAAGATATTATGGAGGATAAGTATTCTTGAAATACAAGATTATCTCATATATTCAAGAAGATCCAAATCTTGAATTCTTCTTCATAAAATTTTCGAAAATTAGCCCCCTAAATATGTAGGGTGAGATTTTTGTGGAATATTTTATTTTGGAGAAAAGAATATATGAGATATATTCAAGATTTCTTAGAGTCTAAGAAAAGATTTTTTCCAAGCCCATAACCACATGAAAAAATCGGTCACTACATATTATAAATAGGGGATGATTATTTCATCCCCAAGTACATAATTCCATGTGTTGGAAAAATCAAGAAGCATAGATATTTTTCTTTTTCCTTAGTTATTAAATTGCTTGAAAGCGTCTCCCACCGGCGATCAAGTGAGGTGAAAAGGGAAATACTTGAGAAGGCTTTGGGTTGATAGAACGTGATTACGAGTGTCCCGTATATCCAAAGGCCATTACTACGAGAGGTACGTTAATCGCATATTTACTTGTTTAATTCCGCCTAGTTAAATATGTGAAATTAATTTAGCATGCATGATGATAATTAGTTGTTGGAATTATTATTTGAATTAATTAGGATTAATTCATGATAGTAATAATTGTATTTAAATTCGTATTTAAAATTCATCCCGAATAGATTCCGGGCACCCCTAAATTTTCCCAACAAAACATGTTAAAGAGAAATTTTGACATGAAAGATGTGGGTTTAGCAGACGTGATTCTAGGAATCAAGATCGAAAGAACCTCAAATGGAATTTCTTTAACACAATCTCATTATGTTGAGAAAGTCTTGAAGAAATTCAATGCATTTGATGATCCACTTGCTAAAACTCCACTTGAACAAAATGTTCATCTGAAGAAAAATAGAGGTGAACCTGTGAATCAGTTGGAATATGCAAGGATCATTGGAAGCGTGATGTACATTACAAATTGCACACGTCCAGATCTTGCGTGTTCTGTGAACAAACTAAGCAGGTACACGAGCAATCCAAGTCATGAACATTGGAAAGCTCTGAAAAGGGTCTCGAGATACTTGAAGTATACTCTTGACTTCGGGCTGCACTACACACGACATCCAGCTGTACTTGAAGCGTACAGTGATGCTAATTGGATATCCGATAGTAAAGACTCATTCTCGACTAGTGGATATGTATTCACTATTGGAGGAGCTGCAGTATCGTGGAAATCCTCAAAACAGACGTGTATTGCCCGTTCCACAATGGAATCTGAATTCATCGCTTTGGATCAAGCTGGTGAAGAAGCTGAATGGCTTCACAATTTCTTAGAAGATATTCCTTGTTGGAACAAACCAGTATCATCTGTAATGATACATTGTGACTGTCAAGCTGCTATTGGTAGAGCTTTGAACAGTATGTACAACGGAAAGTCGAGACATATTCGTCGTCGACATAACTCCGTTAGACATTTGATCTCAAATGGTATAATAACAATTGATTATGTAAGATCAGTTGACAACATAGCGGATCCGCTCACGAAGAACTTGAACCGAGATCAAATGAATAAGCTGATAGAGGGAATGGGTCTGAAATCCACAAATAAAACTGAAACAGTGGTAACCCAACCATGATGACTGGAGATCCCAAGAACTTGGTTCAAAAGGGAAAACTAAGCTGTGAATGTTAGTTGTACAACACTTGAAAATCATGACCGTTCCTGACAGCACTGTGTCAAGTGTTAGTGAACCCGTGAGTTGTGGTAAAGGATAAGTCTTTGACTTTTAATGATTCCTATGAGTCCATGTGGGACTGAGTATGACGGGATACTCGAAAGGAGATCACCTATATAAATGAGAAGTGGGGGCCGCTTCGACCAAACATTTATGAATACAAAGGGCGTCCAGGGCCAAAATGGACAAAAACGTGAGAACAAATCGGAATCGAGACTGACTTGTGTCTGCACTATCTGTAAGGTATACACTAAGGAGGATTAGTTCAAGGCATCGTGTCCACTAAGCCGCCGGTATACCCGATGGTGCCGGGCTACGGAAAGTTCAAAACCATTGGTTACTTATCCGGAAGCAATGAGGTCTCACATGAGCTGAACGAAGAAGCTTGACTCTGTATAGGTGCAATTCTCACTCATGTGGGGGATTGTTGGAAATTGGTTTTGTAAAAGTTTCATACCCTTACTTTGATCAATTTTTTTAGGAGTAAAAATGTTAGTTTTTTGGAAAATATAATTAACGATGTTGTTCTACTCGCGGAGTAGATGAGCGTGGTATATTTAATATCTCAAAACCGATTTCCGGTGAGTGAGAAATTAATTTGGGAAGTTGTAGTATTAATCATGTGTGTTGAATAATTTCATGGGAATGGAAAATAAAGTTTCATCCCACATTGGAAAATTACAAGAAGTTTGTCTTGTATATAAGTAGGAAATTATTCATGTTCTCTAAATTGGGACATGGGGACCCTAACCATGGACCACACTCGCGCGCGCGCCCCGCCCCGCCCGAGCCCGAGCCCGAGCCCGAGCCCGCGCCCGGGTTCTTGGTTCTTGGCAATTGGGCTTTGGGTGGGCTTTGGTGTCATACCTATATTTTTAGAGTACCAAAAATATGAAATAGCCCATTATCTTTTTGGATCCAATCGGATTGGGTGACCCGTATGGAATTGGGTCGGCCCATTTCGGTTGGCCCATTTAGAATTGGGTCGGCCCACAAACATGTTTAATACACCTACGATTTTGATTAATACACTCCAGAGGATCTGGAATATTCCGTCTTGCTTCCCATGACTGAGAAACTGCGTTTCTCTCCACGACAGAACGTGGGTGATCCATGATCACCACGTACTCCATTCCAGCAGCCCTCAAATGAGTCGGATTTCCGCCTATATATACCCCTTTTTGTCCAGTTTTTCCAGAATAACGAACGAACCCAGAATTTCCCGAATTCCTTTCTCTGCAGAAAATCCCGTTTAGCTTATAATTCCGATTTAGTTCGCCGGAAATTCATACTCGGTAGTGCTACCGGTGTGAATAGATAAACCGTTTTACCTTTGGGGATCCGTACGCAACATACCGTAAGCACTGTACGGGCGTATTCGATCTTGCGGGAATAGGTTATTCCTAGACTCGGTTTTTCACGAATTCGTTTCGTGTTTTTCCCTTCTTCCAACTTCAGTGTTTCGAAATTTTCACACACACTTTTTCTAACACTAACAAGGAAGAAGAATGAAATCAGAATCTGTGATTGACTAACCCTCAAATAGCATCACTAATTAACCACCTACAACACAAAATAATTTAACCGCCTTAATTATAGTATCAGCTCTACTAAAGTAAACTATTAACTGTTAATTACAACGTAAAATAATTTAACTTGACTTATTGACCGATGTCCTTGACACCCCAAAGGACGAAGAGTAGTATAAAATGGATATCATTCATGTATTCATTAATATCATAATATTTTAATGGAATGATTCACGAAGCACAACTCTCAACAAAATGAAAAATATCATACAATGAATTGTTAATCTTTCTTCCACTCCTTCAATTTCAAATCTTTGATGATGTTGCTATGACCAGTAGTTTCTCTTGACAAAACTACTCAAAATTTGAAATCTAGAGTATCATTATATGAAGCTACTCTAAGTCGAGAGATATCGTAAGCTTAGAATAGTTTTATATGAAAACGCTTCATAATAAATTTTACATAAAGTAGTTTTAGAGTATCATTAATCTCATCAGGAGTATCATTAAACCTGTCAGGGGTATCACTAATCTGGGTCAGTGATATTATATTGTACTCCATCCATCCCACTATAAGTTTCCTACTTTCCTTTTTTGGATGTTTCTTATTCCATAAAAGACAAAAAGTAACACTCATATATTAATAAACAAATACTTTTTTAAACAATTACTCTTTACTTTTTCACAACTCCTCATTACTTTATATAAAAGTCAACAAATGACCCACTACACATTAATAAACAATACATTTTCTTAAACAAATCAACAAAAAGAAACAAGAAACTTATACCGGGACGAAGGGAGTAATTGTTTTAAATTTTCTTGAACTTAGACTAATGATACCCCTGATGAGATTAATGATACTCCCAATAAAATTACTAATATTTTTAATTTTTTTTTTATGATAAACTTATCATAAACTATATTCATATAATACTTTGTTTTGTGCTAATGCGTAAATTGTATCATAAAAAAATCGTGTCTAACAAACCATTGCACAAAAAACTTTACTAATCCTAAAATCCAGGCAGGGCGCTTGCCTCCTTGCCTTAATCTTAATGTGTGTCCGCAAGTGACTTGAACTAAAAAAAAAATTGCGTTCAACTTCACACAAATTAATACTCCCTCCTATTTAAAATAGATGTTATTTTAGATCAATGCACACATATTAAGGTAATCATTGAATCCTTCAATACCCCTAATTAATAACTTTGAGATTCTATATAACACTTTAAAATCTATCATTATCTAAGTTATTTTAAATAATTTTAGGGGTAAATTTGGAAGAAACATAATTTAATTAACCTTGAAAAGTGCAAAGTGACATCTAAATTGCAAATGATGTGAATAGTTAAAGTGACATGTATTTTAAATTGGAAGGAGTATGTTGCTTAAATTCCAAATTTTTTATATAAACGATAATTATCAAATAGTCACTCTTGAATGTATATGGTGCATTTATTGTAATTATCCAATTTCACACGCACACAAAAAATTGTCATGATCAAACAAGTATTAAATTTATTTTATCGGAATCCAAACCTAATTATAAAAGGCATGAGAAAGATATTCTTATGCATGTTTTCATTATAGTAGGTAACCAAGTAAAGCTCGCATGGGCGTAGCTAAGTTGGTTCTTGGGTGACAGATTGCTACAAGGACGCAGGATCGAGCCCTGGCAGCCGCAGTGTGGGAGTTTTATCCCTCCAATGTGGGGGATAGCTCCTTGTGGGCATCATGCACTGGTCCTCCCACATAATGGGCCGCTGAGTCACCATGATTTAATTTGGATTCGAGTGTGCAATGTTTGTAAAGTCTACTATCATCATCACTATCTACTACTCTGTAACCACCATATATTCCACAACAATTCAGTAAAGTCTACTTTCATCACTATCTACTACTCTGTAACCACCATATATTCATCTCCCCCTCTTGTATTTTGCCAACTCATCAATATCTAGTTCCACTTTTAGAACAGCTGAATCTTCCCTGTCGCTGACTAGGCTGAAAATACATCACAATGACAAGTAGACTAGAGGTTTAGCCAAATTACCAAGGAAAAAATCCCTATTGTTATAAAAACTAAAAAATATTTTATGTAAATCATACCTATTGTCTACACCTCCATGATCCACAGTACTTGTGAAATAATAAATGGTCCGCCCAACTATGTGTGGCACGTAAAGTGGACCAAAATTTCGACTATCATAGGCTTCCTGTTATACAGAAAATCAGAGAAAAGAAAATTTTGAATAAATTAGTCACCAATTATTCTAAATCATAATAAAATCTGCTGAAAGATGACAATAAATGAGTGTTTATCTTTCAAGAAAATTTGTCAGCTGTTCAATTAGTTGAAAGCGAAAAATTCTCAAGCAAGCGCAGCTAGTATTCTGCGGTGAGAACTTGTAAGACTAAATATTATCTAGTAAGAAAGCAATCATAAGTCGACTTACTAGTTGGAGAGCAAAATATAAGTTTCTTAAAAGGATAGAATTTTATATTAAGAAGTATTTGAGTATCTCAAAAAAGGGTGCTGGAAAGCAATCACATTTTGCACATAAAAGATTATATTATATCAAAATGCATTCATGTTGAGTGATACCTTTGGCTTAAGTGATACATTGTCAGCTAATACCCAGCATTCATCCTTTTCAAGGGTAAAAGGGTCATCACTGGGGTTTGTAGATGCCATTTCATCACCTTCAAGAGCGGCTATTCGGCGTACAAGAAGATTGTCCAAGTTTGTGGGGTCCTTATGTACTACCACATCTCCAACTTCAAGTGTCCTAAAACCACAAAGAAATGAACTTTACTATCAAACTAATACATTTTGATTAAATAATGTATCCAAAGACCCTTGCACTATCAATTTTTTATTTCGAAAGGCTTTTAAACTAATTTATGTTTAATGAACCCTTTAAGTATTGATTTTTGTTTCATGAGCCCCTTAAACAAAATACAGACATAATAATCTAAAGCCTTTAAACAAACCGTTTATTTTAAAAGGCCCTTAAGAAGGGTGTCGTGAAACAAAATTAAAACTTTAAGGGTTCTTTAAAACAAAAATAGTTTAAGGGTTTTTTGAAATAAAAGTTGATTGTTCTTTAGATGTATTATGCCTACTATTTAAAGTACACAAAAATTGCACGGTAAAACATGTGACTCAATAATGTTAAGACCAGGAAAATCTGGTGTATTACGTGGATAAAACAACAGTCACATTCCCAAGGAAATCGAAATTTATCTCCAGTCTACTTAGTCGAAGCAAAACATAAGAGTCCAATCTCCAGCAAGCATGCCCAATACACATGGAATGAACTCATCTTCTATGAGAAAGGATTCCAACATGCAAAAATCTACAGCACCAGGCGGATCCAATTTGTGCTTTTTGTAACAATTCTCATAACAATGGTTAGGCATGTTATTTTTGAATGCCCTTTCCCTGATCAAGTTTGGATGAAATGTATCAAGTGGGTCAGCATTTATACGCCTCTATCCTCAAATCTGTCGACAAACTTAATTCATTTAAGTAGATTTCTCAAAGGCAAAATTAATGCAGTGTGTGGTTTTTTCTAGAAAACAAGGAATGCAAATATTATCTAATATTAAGACCAGGAAAATGTGGTGCATTAAGTGGATAAATAGCAGTCACATTTCCAAAATCAACTAAAACATAGATGATAAAAAGTCAAGCAGATTATACATAAAGGCAGGCACATTTTCAACAACCAATATATTATACTTTCTTCTTATGTAGGATTCGGATCTGGAATTTTGCGAACAAGAAGAGTTGTGCCCCTAAAACCAAAAAATGGCATATGTTCATCTTTATACCAATGCAAAAAGGTCAACCTGTTGACATGGACCAGGTTCTTCCACATGATACCCAATGCTTTAGATAGTTTGAGTTTATTCTCTTGATAAGCCTGCAACCATATACAGATTCCGATTATTTTTTTTCTTTCTTTTCCCTCGGACTCTCAAGGTAATTAATTTTTAAAGTAGGAATGTATAGCATAATAAAAGCAAAGCACACCATACTTTTTGGGCAATGGTAGATATAAAAATAGGATGAACTAGCTAGCTAGCTTCCCAAGTACTGTTCCTCTGGCTAAAAAATGAAAAGGAATATCCAATCCTCTAATTCCTTCTTTTACTAATTCCAATTTTCCCATTTTTAAACAAATACCTCAGAAAAAGAGAATGGCCATCAAATAGATTAGAAATGGGGATTTACCTTCCAAGCGGCGGGGTCGTTTTCTTCATATCTTGTGAGTCTGGTCTCCCAATAAGCCTATATTCCAAAACAATGTCATATAAAAAATTCAATCAAGGATGAAAATCTTTCTCTTCTCTCGGAATTTATCTGTGCTTCAAGGTAATTGAAACCTAGTTTTAGGCAATGGTCCTGGTAGATATACAATTTCCTTTCTTGTATTTTCAAAAAGAGAATGAACCCCCAATATCGGAAATTCAAAAGGAAGACAACAAACATTACACTTTAGAAATTATAATCCGAAAGAGAATACCTTACGAGCGAGAGAGTGAGCATAGTCGAATCTGGCGAACAAGTAGCGGAGGATGATGATCAACTACTGGAAGAAGAACGAAATCTCTTAATCTAACTCACCCGAGCAGAACGAATTAACCGCCTTAATTAACACACAAAACCTATACTATCACTTCTACTAAACTAAAGTATTTAAGTCTTAATTACAACACAAAACAATTTAACTTCACTCATTCACCTCTCTTCACCAATTTCAATTTGAGATCACATGGCAACAAACGATTCATTTGGATTGAATCCATAATAAAAATGCCTTTCGCTTCTTTTATTTTATTTTCCTAATAAAATTTGTGGGTATTCACATTAATTCGAATGGATACATGCATAGTGATCATAATAAATTTGAGGAATGAAAAGGTGAATTTTCTATTTTGGGAAAATTAAGTTCATAGTAATGTAATTTCTATACCGGTTGTGATTTTGATTCTCATAGCCGACAGATATACTAAAATTGAGGTGTTTGTTTTAATTAGGATGTTTCTCTCTATGCTTCCGCAATAAAAGAGATGTTGGAGGAAGAGTTTTTTCAATGGTGACTGTATTATGAGTAGTTCTAGTGTGCATATAAGTGCATGATATATATATATATATATATATATATATATATTGTTAAACGGTTTAGATTCACAAGAAAATTTGTAATCAGGAAATTGGAATTAAGGCAACAATAAGAACGAAATTGAAATCACTCAAGAACACCAGAATTACGCGGTTCGGAGATGAATACTCCTACGTCCACGGGATCGGAGAGGATAGCTTTTCACTAAGAAAGAATGGAAGGAGTTACAATTCACTCAATCTCACAAACTCTTTGTGTTTGCACTCAATAATAGTCTCACTTAATGTTGTGTCACTTCTCTCAGCTGAGAAGCCCCCTTTTTATAGTTACAGAGATTGAGATGAACCCCAGATTCGATTCAGTTGTAACAAACTCAAATGTAAGATAGTTATCCAGCTAGCTAACGAATTCAATAACCGCTCCAGTTGATTCAGTTAGAACCGCCATCGTGCTAGCTTCAATTTGGTGTAGTTCGCGTCTTTGAACTTTGGATCAGATGACTTGACCTCCTCTGGTTCTGGTCACTTACATCAGATGACTTCTGGTCCAGACCTCCTCTAATAGGACTCTTCTGGTATACCTCATCTGATTGACCTCCTCTGATATCTCATCTGCCAGACTACTCTGGTCAGACTCCTCTGGTCATCCTCATCTGGTCCGCCTCCACTGGTACCCCAAATTTGACTAACTCTCACGGCCAACACTTTAACAACATAGCTTCGTATTGAATCAAGCACAACAGACAAGATACTTCACAAATGACACTTCACAATTCTCCACCTCAGATGAGAAGTATCAATCCTCTCTTCCTCTCCTCCATACTCCAGCTTGGGCTAAGGAACATCCCATACACTCATCTTTACCAATTCAACACAGAACTTGAATTTAGTACCTGGTAAAGACTTTGTACACATATCAGATTACTCTGTAGACATCTTCTGGATCAGAACCATACCTTTGTCAATGATTTCCCTTACAAAATGCAACCTTACATCAATGTGCTTTGATCTCTCATGGAACACTTGATGTTTAACCAGATAAATTGCACTCTGATTATCACAATGAATGACCACAACCCTTTGATTTATACCAAAATCCTTGATAATGCCTTTCAACCACAAAGCCTTCTTAACAGCCTCAGACACTGCAACAAACTCTGCTTCTATAGTAGATAAAGCAACTCTACTCTGCAGAACAGATCTCCAGCTCACAGCAGTATTGTAAAGTGTAAAGATATACCCTGTTAAGGATCTTCTGGTATCCAGATTAGCAGCAAAATCAGAATCTACAAATCCTTCCAGTGGACTCTTCTGGTCAGTCATCTTTTCAAACATCAAACCCAGATCAGATGGCCCTTTAAGGTATCTGAATATCCATTTCAAAGCTTCCCAATGTAACTTCCCTGGATTAGACATGTATCTGCTTACCATACTCAATGAATAAGCTAAGTCTGGTCTGCTGCAGACCAGAGCATACATCAAGCTTCCAACCCCGTTTGCATAAGGTACTTTCATCATAGCTTTCTTTTCTTCTTCAGACTTTGGTTCCATCTCCTTAGATAATTTGAACTGTTGACCTAGAGGAGTTGATACAGACCTACTCTCATGCATGTTGAACCTCTTCAGGATCTTCTCAATGTAACTCTTCTGGGATAAGAATAGACTTCCAGCTGCTCTGTCCCTAAGAATATCCATTCCAAGAATCATTTTAGCATTTCCCAAGTCCTTCATATCAAATCTGACACTGAGCTTCCTTTTGATACTCTAAATTTTCAACAGACTCTTACTAGCAATAAGCATGTCATCCACATAAATCAGAAGATAGGCTATCACATCACTCCCTTGCCTTTCCAGATATACACAAGTATCATACTTGCTTCTTACAAAACCAATGGATAGCATAACTTCATTGAACTTCTTGTGTCATTGTCTTGGACTTTGCTTGAGGCCATACAATGATTTCTTGAGTAGACACACCTTTCCTTCTCCCCCTGGTTCAACAAACCCTTCTGGCTGGTGCATGTATAAACTCTCAATAAGATCCCCATGCAGAAAAGTTGTCTTGACATCAAGTTGTTGCAGCTCCAGATCTTCTTGGACTACTCTGCTGAGAAGTAGTCTAATTGAACAATGCTTAACCACAGGTGAAAATACCTCATTGTAATCAATTCCTTCCCTCTGAGTAAATCCCCTGACTACTAACCTGGCTTTAAACCTCACTTGATCCTTCACACCAGATTCAAGCTTCCTTTTAAACAACCATTTACAACTGATTAGCTTCTGCCTAGGAGGCTTATTAACAAGAATCCAAGTATGATTCTTCTTAATAGACTCCATCTATTCTGTCATGGCCATAATCCATGACTCCCTATCATCACACTCAAGGGCTTCCTTGTAGCTCTTAGGTTCTTGGTACTCTATGGCTTCTGCAGTAACCAGTGCATAGGAGACCAGATCAACTCGACCAAACCTTGCTGGAGGATGTATTTGTCTTCTTGTTTTGTCCCTAGTCAGACTATAATTTCTCAAGTCTGCTTCTGGCACTCCTTCCTCCTCTTCTGCTGGTGCATTTTCCTCATCAGATGACTCATTCTCTCCTGTATCCTGCTCTGGTTCAGAACCAGATGCACTATCATGTTTATCATGATCAGGCTCCACCTCAACTTGAGTAATTGGCTCAAAAATAACACCATCCATCTCTTTAGCTAATGGCTCTCTATCACCTCCACTAGATTTGTACCCCATCTGTGATTCATTGAACACAACATCTCTGCTGGTAATACACTTTTGGTTCATAGGCTCTAGACACCACAACTTATACCCTTTAACACCCTTTGGATACCTAATGAAAACACATTGTAAAGCTCTAGGCTCAAGCTTGTCTTGCTTAACATGAACATAAGCTAGGCATCCAAACACTTTCAACTTTGAGTAATCTGATATCTTTCCATACCAGACTTCATCTGGGGTTTTAAACTCAATAGCATATGATGACACTTTATTAATGAGATACACAGATGTGTTAACAGCTTCACCCCAAAAACTCTTAGGTAAATGAGCATCAGATAACATACACCTAACCCTTTCCAGAATAGTTCTATTCATTCTTTCTGCTAGACCATTCTGTTGGGGATTTGAAGGAACAATTTTATGCCTAGTAATACCCTTCTCCCTACACAATTGTTGAAACTCTTCTGATAGAAATTCAAGCCCATTATCAGTCCTTAAGTGGTTGATAGTTCTGCCTCTCTTATTCTCAAGTTCAATCAACCATTCTTTGAACTTAGAGAAGGCATCACTCTTCTGTTTAAGAATGGAAACCCAGACCTTTCTGGAATAATCATCAATAAGGGTAAGGAAATACCTGCCTCCACCATGAGTGGATACCCTTGCTGGTCCATATACATTAGAATGTATGTAATCCATAACCTCCTTGGTGGTATGCTTCCCCTTCTGATATGCTTGCTTCTTTGATTTCCCCAGAACACACCTCTCACAGAATTCCAGCTTACATATCCTCTTCCCTGGGATTGCTCCCTTCTTGGATAACTCCACCAGGCCCTTCTCACCAACATGTGCCAATCTCTTGTGCCACAAGTTGACATCAGAAGACTCCATAGCAACATCAGCTGATCCTGTTACAGTTCTTCCAATCAAAGTATACAAACCATTCTTAATCATACCCCTCATAAAAATTCTTCCAGATTTGGTTATTGACAGAACTCTCTTTTCTGTCTTGAATTCAAAACCTTTTAAATTCAATGTACCAAGAGAAACAAGATTTCTCTTCAACTCATGAACAAACCTGACATCAGATAAGATCCTATCAACTCCATCAAACATCTCGATCTTGATAGAACCAGATCCTTGCACTCTACAACTCTCATCATTACCTAAAAGGACAAGACCTCCATCAATCTTCTCAAGATTCAGGAACCAGTCTTCATGTGGACACATATGAAAAGTACACCCAGAGTCCAGGACCCACTCTTGACTTAGTCTTTCATGACTAACCATCAAGACTTCTGCACTATCATATCATTCAACCTCCACCACAGCTGCATTTCCATCTTGATCATTTTGATTGTCTTTCTTCCTCCTTTCAGGGCAATTCTTTCTCAGATGACCTTCCTTATGGCAAGTGAAACACTTTCTCTTCTCAACAAAATCAAATTTCTTCCCACCCTTATTCCCTATTCCACCATCATTCTTCTTGGACTGAAACCCTTTTTTCTTCTTGGATTGAACATTCAATCCTTCAGCAGGCTTCTTCCCTTCAGTCTGGATCTGTAGAAACTTGGTTTTTAGGGCAGTTTGAGTATCATCAAGCATCACCTGATTTTGTCTTCCAAATAGCAAGGCATCTTTGAAATTTTCCAGAGACTTAGGTAGAGTATTCAACAGCATCAATGACTTGTATTCATCATCAATTGTAACATCCAAACTCTCCAGATCAACCACCAATCTGTTGAACTCGTCCAACTGATCACCAAGATCCTTGTCTTCATTCATCTTGAAGACTTGAAGCTTCTGTTTCATGTATAACTTGTTTGTAACAGACTTGGTTTGGTATAACTGCTCCAGCTTATTCCAGACTTCAAGAGCAGTTTTCTCCTTCGATACTTCCCTCAATGGTTTATCCCCAAGACACAAGATAAGCGCACTGTGTGCTTTCCTCTTGTTCTCCTCCACCTTCGCTGGATTAGTTCCAGAAGCCACCTGATCCGGTGACAACAAGGCTTCGTACAAACCATTATGTACCAGGAGAGCCTTCATCTTAATCTTCCATAACTTCTCAATGTCGAACTTGGTTGAAGCCATCATTGCTTCCCACAGACGGCGCCACTTGTTAAACGTTTTAGATTCACAAGAAAACTTGTAATCAGGAAATCGGAATTAAGGCAACAATAAGAATGAAATTGAAATCACTCAAGAACACCAGAATTACGTGGTTCGGAGATGAATACTCCTACGTCCACGAGATCGGAGAGGATAACTTTTCACTAAGAAAGAATGGAAGGATTTACAATTCACTCAATCTCACAAACTCTCTGTGTTTGCACTCAATAATAGTCTCACTTAATGTTGTGTCACTTCTCTCAGCTGAGAAGCACACTTTTTATAGTTACAGAGACTGAGATGAACCTCAAATTCGATTCAGTTGTAACAAACTCAAATGTAAGGTAGTTATCCAGCTGGCTAACGAATTCAATAACCGCTCCAGTTGATTCAGTTAGAACCGCCATCGTGCTAGCTTCAATTTGGTGTAGTTCGCGTATTTGAACTTTGGATCAGATGACTTGACCTCCTCTGGTTCTGGTCACTTACATCAGATGACTTCTGGTCCAGACCTCCTTTGATAGGACTCCTCTGGTATACCTCATCTGATTGACCTCCTCTGATAGCTCATCTGCCAGACTGTTGGAGTTATACGTGAAAGTATGCTTTTACTTTGTATAACTCGTGTATCAAACACTCGTTTTATGAGAATAATTCTTTTATCACATTTGCTTTAGTTATGATTGAATGTTGAATTTCTATTGCAAACCGTTCAATATATAGTACATGTTACACTGTAGTTAATGTGGTGATACCCGATCACGGAAGACAACATTAACAGTTTACTTGTAACTAAACGTACATTTTCACGACCTAGGTGGAATTGAACAATACGCCGTGAAAGGTCGATGTGTAAGGCTCAGATTGGTCTGTCTTGACTAAGAGATTGCACTAGCACATTTAGTATGTGTTGAAGAGGACCTACAGCGAGGATAAATTCTTCTGTTCTGAAAGGTGAAGAATTAGACCTCAGTGGTTGTTGATTTCTTAATCTCCGTCACTTAAATAGGACCGTGTGTGCTTAATGGTTACTGCTTTGATTCATGTTGGGTGAGAATCATTGTGACTTCGAACTTTGTGTCTTGGGCAGTAATATTAATCATACGACGGTTGCTAAGATTTAATACGGAGAAACGCGTGCGAGTACGGCTCGTGTGATTAGTCCCCTTGGTGGGCTCAGAAGTTTTATCGTACCAAATCTTGCAAGTGAAGAATCAGTTTCTTCGGTACGGATAATAATGTTGAGCTGTCTTTACTCCAAGGTGAAATATATTAATTAATTTAGAGCTATTCAGAAGCTTAATTAATTAATGGACTTGATAATCTTAAACGCGGGAAATAATAACCGGGAGCCCATATTATCGTAATATGGATTAAGATGGATAGTGCAATATTAATTTATTAGTGGTAATAATTAATATTAATGGGCTGAATTATATTGGGGCTCAATATTGAAATTCAGAAGTCCATTAGGAGGTCCAATCTTAATTCTCCTTAAAGGCCCCTCAAGTAGCCCATTAAGTAGCCCAATAATGATAAGGTGATTAAAATAAAAAGATAATATCATGCTGATTTTTGCCTATAATTTTTGAAAATAAGGGATTAAGAAGAGAAAAGATTTTGTTGATTTTCTTGAAAATATATTATGGAGGATAAGTATTCTTGGAATACAAGATTATCTCATATATTCAAGAAGATCCAAATCTTGGATTCTCTACTTATGAATTTTCGAAAATTCCCCCCTATAATTAGGAGTGTGAGATTTTTGTGGAATATTTTATTTTGGAGAAAAGAATATATGAGATATATTCAAGATTTCTTAGAGTCTAAGAAAAGATTTTTTCCAAGCCCATAAACTACATTATTTTCGGCCACTCTATGTTATAAATAGGGGATGATTATTTCATCCCCAAGTACATAATTCCATGTGTTGGAAAAATCAAGAGCATATATATTTTTCTTTTTCCTTAGCTTATTAAATTACTTGAAAGCATCTCCCACCGGTGATCAAGTGAGGTGAAAGGGAAATACTTGAGAAGGTTTTTGGGCCAATAGAGTGTGATCGTGATTGTCCCGTTTATCCAAAGGACAATTCTACAAGAGGTACGTTAATCACATATTTACTTGTTTATTCCGCCATAGTTAATATGTGAATTAATTCAACATGCATGATGATAAATTAGTTGTTGGAATTATTATTTGAATTAATTAGGATTAATTCATGCTAGTAATAATTGTATTTAAGTTCGTATTTAAATTTCATCCCGAATAGATTCCGGGCACCCCTATTTTCCCAACAACTGGTATCAGAGCCACGGTTTCGGGCTCTGATCTTTAAATTGTAATTTAAATAGTTAAACATTAAATTGAAATTGGATAGTAGAATTGCTAGATCTTTTTTGCAGGTATCCAATTGTCATGGTTTTAATGTTGTTAATTTCATGCGTGTGAATTAATTGGTTTTTAATTCGATTCGTTCGAATTCGTTTTTCTCGTGAGAAAATCCACGAGTAGATTAGTTGTTTTTATTTTGATTCGATCATTGTAATAGACTAGTCGAGATCTAGTATTTATTTTTTTTGAAAAATAAATTGTAACCGGATCGTGACGAAGAACGAAGAATTAAAAATGGCGTACCCAGATGATGCATACAAGCGTGGCGTGTGTATGGACGTAAAATCATGCAAGGGGTGAAGAAAACGAGAACGAATGGCGAAAACCGGCGCACGGGGTGCACGGCGCACGACCCGCGCACGACGGGAGGCCGGCGCTGCGCAAGCGCGCGCGCGCCTCAGGCGCGGCCTGCAGCGCCTCGGGCGAGGCCGTGCATCGCTTCGGTGCCTCGGCTGTGATTGCCAAATTCGTTTAAGCACAAATTTGAACTCACTCGCAAGTGTACGAGATCGTTGTTATAGTTAGGCAATTGACCAAGTAATAAAATTATCGAACCCTAGGGAAGCAAGTGGTTAACTAAGTCGATTCACGTTGATATGCAAGGAAATAAAAGGAAAAGTTCGGGATTGACTAAGCTACTAAACAAGGAAATTAAAATAAACAAACTAGCAAGCAAATAAGAAATCTATCTAACCTCGAGAGACGAAGTGCAAGGAAATTTGATATGCCCTAAATGGTTTCCGTTATGTGATCCTTAGGTTCAAACATTGACTTATGCCAAAATCTCAATTGTTCATGGATTATAACAAGTAACACTTCACTTAAACATTCAACAGACTATCAAACGTTTAAGGTTTATTGACGGTATCCTACGTTCTAACTCTCTCTCGACGAGTTAGCACGAGATACACGCATCTAAGCACTCTTCACTCATACACGAAGGTTTCATCAAATCAATGTAACTCTCGTCTATACTAAAATAAATTCACACATCAATATGAACAATTCATGCTTAGAGCAAAGCTCAATTCCAATCAATAAGGATATAATTCCACAAACAATCAAAATTAGGCATAAATCAACAACCCAAACCTAATTCTCACATAACTTCCACTATTCAAGGCATAAGAAGGTTGTGATGCTTCGGATATTTTCAACCTAGTGAAACTCAAGTAGGATTGTCAAGCAAATTCTATGTATCAAGTTGGATTTACTAGGAGACCTCCCCAATTACCTAAACAACCATCCAAGCAATTGATGTCTAATGATGGGGTTCTTTGCGATTAACTCTCTCTCGACGAATCAAACGCAAAATAGACGCATTCAATCATAAATCTCACACTCATTCACCTAATCATGTCCATGTAACTCCCGTCTACGTTAAACATGCCTCGAAAAACAAGCTACAAGAGATTAACAATCAAAGCTCAATACAAATTCATCAATAGAAGCAAAATCCAAATATCAACATAGAATAGACAAAGAGCAATCCCAACTCAAGATTTCACATGGTATCTAACATCCCAAACATCAAAATAATTAGCTCATGGTTTCAAAATAAAAAACCATAGCTAAACAAGAACAAAATAATAACATAGCTAAATGAAAAATGAATTACATTAAAATGGAAAGAAGTCACCTCTAGGGTTTACAAGCTTGAAATTGAACTTTAATTCTTGAAATCCTATGCTAAATTACTCTAATAATTCAAAGAAAAATTAAAAACCTAGAAATGAAGGTGAAATTAAACTAATCTAGTGTGTGGGGTGTGTGCCCCCTAAGGGGGTGAATGGTATGTGTGTTCTCTTTGTTGTATCCTCTAAAAAATCTGAGAATGTGGGTATTTATAGTGGGGGAAGAAATCTTGAGACGAATTTTGCAAAGAAATCCCTGAAAAAATGATGAAATTTCGAATTTTGACCAAATGCTGTTGAGTTGACTCGGTCAACTCGACCGGACCTCTTGGTCGAGTTAGACAAAATTTGCTGAAAACTTTCTGTTAGCACCGACATTGACTCGCACGAGTTGGCCAACTCGATCGAAGTGCTTGGTCGAGCTCGGGAAAACGTTTTCAAAAGTTGCTGAAACTTATTCCAGCGTGGGACCCATCCATTTCTTCTCTCGGCTCGATGGTGGTTTCCGGCGACAGCAAGATTCGAACGGGCGTGAAATGCTCCCAGCTCCGACGCGATTCTTTCATAAATTCCGGTTCGCAGCTCTCCATGGCTTGAGCAATTTCCGATCATGACTCTGCTCTCCGTCGCCAATGGTGGCTCTCAGGCGTGACTAAATTTCTTACGGGAGTTCTTTGTGTTCAACAATGGAGGAATTTATTTCCATTTTGTCAAGATGGTTTCCTTTTTGATAAAGGACGTGGGTTTCCTAAATTTGAAAGCCATTTTGATCTTTCTTAGTAAAGCTGTGGGTCCCGCTTGCTTTTCCCCCTTTTCTAATTCACGTGAGCCCCTGCATAAGGAAATAAAAGATTTTAATTCAAGTTTTCTGCAATTCAAGTTTCAATGAATTGGGCCGCATATTTAATTAAATTGGGTTGCATTTTTCCACTAAATGGGCTTTGCTTATTTTATCTCACTTGGGCCATGAAATTTAGGAGTTAAAAATATAAAGCTCAAACTCTTTTCTCATTTAACTCTCGATATTAATTCTTCTCGAGTCCACTTGCTTGATCGATTTCAATTACCACGTATTTGCTTCTAAAATTCCTCAATTTCCTGCAAAATAAATTGCAAATACCTTTTCTCCACGATTAAGCACAATTAGTCTAATTAATGCAAATAATCACACGAAACTCTATTAAATCGGCAAATAAAATACACAAATTTCAAGCAATATTCACACTAATCAGGCTGCAGCGCCTCGGGCCGCTCCGTGCAGCGCTTCGGCGCTTCGACGCTTCTGGCCGGCGCTTCAGCGCCTCGGCTGTTCTGGCCGAGAGGCGCGCGGGCCCACTCCGTGGGCCGACGCGCGCCGTATCTCGGGCCGTGGAATTTTTTATGGTTCCATTTTTTTCGTGTGATTTTAAACGTCGTTCCGAACCCCAAACGATGTTGTTTTTGATGAAGTGTTGTTGTTCGAGTGGGAGCGCATCGAGACGAACGACGGAAAGCAACAAGGACGATTTTTCGCATCAAGACGTGAAGAAATTAAACCGTGACAATTGGATTCGAGTACTCCAATGTGTTTAATTTTGTTTTGATGGATGTTTTATTTCGTGCACTTATTATTATTTGTTAATATGTGTTTGCATGAATTTAATTGTTCAAGAAAAACCTTACTTTCGAAAATTACTAAGTATTTTTTTTATAATCGCAATTTTATTCCGGATATTAAAATTGGATTATTTTGGCCTCCATAATTTATTCATTTGTGAAGTTCTTTTGGAATACATTTCCCCCTCGGATCGGCCAAAAGAACGGATTTCACATGAATGAATTCCGAAAGGATGATTGTGGATTATTACTAGTGGCGGTATTGACCCTCACCACGAGTGGCTTGCTCAAAGCGAAATAATAATCCTGTATTTAATTATGGTTATTACTTAGGCATAGGGAATTGATATTAACTTACTCCCCTCGGAGTCCCTGTCAATTTCTATGTGGTCAAAGTGGGAGCCAACTATTAATTTTGAATTAAGGATTTGTAACTTTTAAGTTTGTGATCCGCTTGAATGTATTTAAATGTATAGACCATCCCTCGTGGCGCATTTAAATTGTTTCGAGATGTTGGCTGATGCATGATTATATTGTTTTAAGGTTCCAATATAATTGATGTGATCGAATTATGTGATAATTTCGTATTTCTCTAGATATTGATATGAATGTATGTTTTATTCTCAGGTCATCATGTCGCAACCTATTAATCCACTGTTTAGTATACTTAAAGATAATAAACTTGTTGGTGAGAACTATGTTGATTGAAAACGTAATATGAACATGGTCCTTCCTGCGCAAGAACACTATTGGATATTTAGCGTTGACGTACCCAAGAAACCTAATGATAAGTCAAGTAATGGGGAAAGAGCGATATTCGATGATTGGAAGCATTCCAATGAGCACATGAAGCAAATCATCTTGACATTTATGTCTGAAGGTTTGAAGTGCATTCATGAAGGCATTGAAGCGGCTGTTGATATCATGAATAGCCTTGAAGAGATGTTTCAACATCAGAACCCCATGGCGAATCTGTTCACCATTCGTGAGAAGCTCACGGAGGAGATGGTGAAGGGAACACCTGTAAGGGATCATGTTCTCAATTTTAGGCGTGAGTTTGAGAAACTCGAGTTTCTTGGTGCCGGACAAAGTGAAGAAAGTCAAATCGATTCCATACTCCTAAAGCTTCGAGTAGTTTTGATGGGTTCTTTTGGGAATACGTGTTATCTGAACACAAGTTCACTTTAGATACCCTGCTCAAAACCCTGATAACGGTAGAGTCATACTTAGGGAGTAGGGACGAGGCTTTGGTGATCAAGAGCTTTTTCACGAAATCTAGGCCAATAGAGGGTAAGATTGAGAAGAAGGTGGTTGATCGGAACCAAACCAGTAGACTCACTTTTGGTGGCAAAGAAAGAGCATTCAAGCCATACGGCGTGAAAATATCCGGTAAGAGAAAGTGCTTCAATTGCGGGGAAAGAGGACATTAGAGGTCTACCTGTTCTAGGCCTAAGAAGGCGGTAAAGAAAGGTAAGTCCCATGCTTTAGTCGTTGAAACATATGTTGCGGCGTATGCTGCCCACGTTTGGGTAGTGGATACCGGGGCAACTGATCATATTTGTTTCACTCTTCAGGGGTTCCAGCTAACCCGGCGACTTAGCAAGAATGAGATTACAATCACTTTGGGCGATGCTACGAGAGTAGCAGCCGAAGCAGTGGGAGTCGTGCACCTATCTTTTGAAGATAGAGTTTTAATTTTAAGAGATGTTTTATACGTTCCGAACTTTAGGAAGAATTTAATTTCAGTTTCTAAGTTGTTTTTTGATGGATATTCAGTTACTTTTAATAAAGTTGTTACTGTTTCTTTTAAGAATGATATTATCTGTCATGGAACGTTGGTAAACAATCTCTATACGATTAAGTGTGCACACCACTCAAATAATGAATCTAATAACACGTCGATCATTTCGAGTAATAAAAGAAAGCGTTCTTCGGAGATGAACGAAACATTTCTATGGCATCTTAGACTAGGTCATATTAATCTAAAGGGGATAGAGAGATTGGTGAAAGACGGATCCTTGGAATCGCTCCAAGTCGAGCCGTTTCCAACTTGTGAATCCTGTTTAGAGGGTAAGATGACCAAGAGGGCATTTGGAGGCAAGGGGAAAAGAGCCACAGAAGTGTTAGAACTCGTTCATACCGATGTGTGTGGTCCAATGACGATCAAAGCGAGAATGGGGTATGAGTATTTCGTCACCTTCATTGACGATTATTCAAGATATGGGTACATTTACCTTATGAGGCATAAGTCTGAAACTTTTGATAAGTTCAAGGAGTTAAAGGCCGAAGCCGAGAAACATAGGGAAAAGAGTATCAAGTTTCTACGATCAGGTCGTGGAGGCGAATACCTCAGCGATGAATTCTTGAACTACTTATCGGACGAAGGGATCGTATCCCAGTTAACCGCACCGGGAACCCCTCAACAGAACGGTGTGGCGGAACGAAGAAACCAGACTCTTTTAGAGATGGTCAGATCCATGATGAGTTATTCGGATTTACCCAAGTCGTTTTGGGGTAATGCCTTGGAAACGGCGGCTTACATTCTAAACTTGGTGCCATTCAAATCGGTTCCTAAAACCCCAATAGAATTGTGGACCGGGCGCAAGCCCAGTCTAAGATATTTGCGGATTTGGGGTTGTCCGGCATACGTGCTAGACAAGGAAGTCGGTAAGTTGGATCCATGTTCGGAATTAAGGCTGTTTATAGGATACCCTGCGGGAACGAAAGGGTGTATGTTCTATAGTCCCAAGGATCAAAAGACTGTGATTAGTACACACTTTAAATTCTTGGAGGAAGACTATATGAACAATCAGAAACCTAAAAGTGAAATTACCTTAGAAGAATTGAGAGGTCAAACCTCGATACCAAGTATACAAGATGATGTACCACACGTCACATCTTCACAACCGGAACCCCATTGTAGTGGGAGGATTGCAAGGCAACCCGAGAGATTCATGGGAATTGGAGAATCTTCGGATTTGATTCCCGGCGATAAATCAGACCCATGGATGTACGACGAGGCAATCCAAGACAAAGATGCGGAGGCGTGGCAAACCGCAATGGAAGCCGAGATGGGTTCGATGGATCATAATCAAGTGTGGGAGTTGGTTGAACCACCCAGTGGGGTAGAACCCATTGGATGCAAGTGGGTGTACAAGAGGAAAAGAGGACCGGACGGAAGGGTAGAGACCTTCAAAGCGAGGCTTGTGGCCAAAGGGTATACTCAGAAAGAAGGGATCGATTATGAGGAAACCTTTTCGCCTGTAGCTATGCTTAAGTCCATCCGTATTCTCTTGTCGATCGCTGCGCACTTAGATTACGAGATCTGGCAAATGGATGTCAAGACGGCTTTCCTTAACGGAAGTCTTGACGGGATAGATATCTATATGCAACAGCCCAAAGGTTTTATTGAAAAAGGCCAAGAACACCTCGTTTGCAAGCTTAAGAGATCCATTTATGGACTTAAGCAAGCATCGCGTACTTGGAACCAGTGTTTTGATCAAGTGATTAAGTCTTATGGGTTTGATCAAAACGAGTTCGAAAGTTGTGTGTATAAGAAGCGTGACGGAACTGCGGTGGTATTCTTAGTATTATACGTAGATGATATTCTGCTCATTGGAAACAATGTAAAGGTATTGTCAGACGTAAAGGTATGGCTGTCAAAATAATTTGATATGAAGGACTTAGGGGAAGCCAGTCACATCCTTGGGATCAAGATCACTCGCGATCGCAAGAAGAGGATGTTGGGCTTATCGCAAGCTTCATACATTGACACTGTTTTGAAGCGTTTCAGCATGCAAGATTCCAAGAAAGGTTGTGTACCTTTTAGGCATGGAATCCATCTATCGAAAGAAATGAGCCCTAACACGCAAGCGGAGATAGATGACATGAAAGGTGTTCCGTACGCTTCGGCCGTAGGTAGCCTTATGTATGCGATGTTGTGTACGAGACCGAATATCTGCTTTGCCGTGGGCATGGTGGCAAGATATCAAAGTAGTCCCGGGAAAGACCATTGGACTACCGTAAAGTGCATCTTGAGGTATCTGAAAAGAACTCGTGAGCGGATGCTGATTTACCAGTCAGATAGTCTTGTTCCCGTGGGATACACGGACTCTGATTTCCAATCAGACATAGACTCAAGAAAGTCAACCTCGGGTAGTGTGTTTTGCATGGGAGGAGGAGCCATTTCATGGAGAAGCGTTAAGCAGAAATGCATCACCGATTCGACCATGGAAGCCGAGTGTGTGGCTGCTTGTGAAGCAGCGAAAGAGGCAGTTTGGCTCAAGAACTTCTTAGTGGACTTGGACGTTGTTCCGAATTTGCCCGACAAGATAACTGTCTTTTGTGACAATGCCGGAGCAGTTGCAAATTCAAAGGAACCGGGAGCCCACAAGGCCAGCAAACACATAGAAAGAAAATACCATCTTATACGAGAAATCGTTAAGAGAGGAGATATAGAGGTGGCAAAGATAGCGTCGGGTGACAACCTAGCGGATCCATTCACAAAGGGTCTGCCTCAGACTACATTCGAGAGACATGTGGATGGAATGGGAGTCAAGACTATTGTCAATCTGCTTTAAGTATAAGTGGGAGGAATTATTAGGTTAGTGTAGGTTGACATGAGATGTCACGTAGAGCTACTACACTAAGACATGCGTGATGTATACTAAAAGCAGACTTTAAGTATAAGTGGGAGATTGTTGGAGTTATACGTGAAAGTATGCTTTTACTTTGTATAACTCGTGTATCAAACACTCGTTTTATGAGAATAATTCTTTTATCACATTTGCTTTAGTTATGATTGAGTGTTGAATTTCTATTGCAAACCGTTCAATATATAGTACATGTTACATTGTAGTTAATGTGGTGATACCCGATCACGGAAGACAATATTAACAGTTTACTTGTAACTAAACGTACATTTTCACGACCTAGGTGGAATTGAACAATCCGCCGTGAAAGGTCGATGTGTAAGGCTCAGATTGGTCTGTCTTGACTAAGAGATTGCACTAGCACATTTAGTATGTGTTGAAGAGGACCTACAGCGAGGATAAATTCTTCTGTTATGAAAGGTGAAGAATTAGACCTCAGTGGTTGTTGATTTCTTAATCTCCGTCACTTAAATAGGACCGTGTGTGCTTAATGGTTACTGCTTTGATTCATGTTGGGTGAGAATCATTGTGACTTCGAACTTTGTGTATTGGGCAGTAATATTAATCATACGACGGTTGCTAAGATTTAATACGGAGAAACGCGTGCGAGTACGGCTCGTGTGATTAGTCCCCTTGGTGGGCTCAGAAGTTTTATCGTACCAAATCTTGCAAGTGAAAAATCAGTTTCTTCGGTACGGATAATAATGTTGAGCTGTCTTTACTCCAAGGTGAAATATATTAATTAATTTAGAGCTATTCAGAAGCTTAATTAATTAATGGACTTGATAATCTTAAACGCGGGAAATAATAACCGGGAGCCCATATTATCGTAATATGGATTAAGATGGATAGTGCAATATTAATTTATTAGTGGTAATAATTAATATTAATGGGCTGAATTATATTGGGGCTCAATATTGAAATTCAGAAGTCCATTAGGAGGTCCAATCTTAATTCTCCTTAAAGGCCCCTCAAGTAGCCCATTAAGTAGCCCAATAATGATAAGGTGATTAAAATTAAAAGATAATATCATGCTGATTTTTGCCTATAATTTTCGAAAATAAGGGATTAAGAAGAGAAAAGATTTTGTTGATTTTCTTGAAAAGATATTATGGAGGATAAGTATTCTTGGAATACAAGATTATCTCATATATTCAAGAAGATCCAAATCTTGGATTCTTTACTTATGAATTTTTGAAAATTCCCCCCTATAATTAGGAGTGTGAGATTTTTGTGGAATATTTTATTTTGGAGAAAAGAATATATGAGATATATTCAAGATTTCTTAGAGTCTAAGAAAAGATTTTTTTCAAGCCCATAAACCACATTATTTTCGGCCACTCTATGTTATAAATAGGGGATGATTATTTCATCCCCAAGTACATAATTCCATGTGTTGAAAAAATCAAGAGCATAGATATTTTTCTTTTTCCTTAATTTATTAAATTACTTGAAAGCATCTCCCACCGGTGATCAAGTGAGGTGAAAGGGAAATATTTGAGAAGGTTTTTGGGTCGATAGAGCGAGATCGTGATTGTCCCGTTTATCCAAAGGCCAATTCTACAAGAGGTATGTTAATCACATATTTACTTGTTTATTCCGCCATAGTTAATATGTGAATTAATTCAACATGCATGATGATAAATTAGTTGTTGGAATTATTATTTGAATTAATTAGGATTAATTCATGCTAGTAATAATTGTATTTAAATTCGTATTTAAATTTCATCCCGAATAGATTCCGGGCACCCCTATTTTCCCAACACAGACTACTCTGGTCAGACTCCTCTGGTCATCCTCATCTGGTCCGCCTCCTCTGGTACCCCAAATTTGACTAACTCTCACGGCCAACACTTTAACAACATGACTTCTTATTGAATCAAGCACAGCAGACAAGATACTTAACAAATGACACTTCACATATATATTACAAGCAAAAATCAGTAATTAGTAATATTCCAAGCAATAATTCTTAATACCCCGATTATATATCTACACATTTTGGTGTGTTAGTGTATTTTGAAAAAATTAAAATTAGAATTTGAAATCCAAATACATGCTTATATAAATTTGACATATATAAACAAAGTTTTAGAACTGCATTTTTCTTTTAAAACACAGGTTTACAACGAAGAGGGAAGAATGAAGACTTTTCCGTTTCTATTGAAAGATAATTATCACAACATATAGTGTATTTAGTAAGAAATATATAATTTTACATTATATTGGAGTGTGTAGAATATTCGAAATGTATATAAAGAATTTTAGAATGTGAAATAGTTCCATACTTAAAAATATATATTAAGTAAATTAAATTGGCCTTATTTAGTTATTTACTTATTTAGTGCAAATGCAATTTATTTGTCTCTTTTGAGCTTTGTATAAAAATAAGAAATATAAAATTATGAAAATTTTAATAGAAAAAAGAAAGAGAGGAGAGGGTGTGAGGGAAAAAAAAAAAAGGAGACTTTTAGGAATGAATTAGAAAGACATTAAAAAATAGCAAAATCGATAATCAATTTAAAATAAAATTTAAATCTAGAGGCAATAAACAAATTAATATCAGGGAGTATTTGTTAAAATGCAATAAAAACAGCCTTTTAATTCTTATATGAAAGGCTAAGAAAGTCCCTTCATTTTTCTATAAAAAAAAATTAAAAATTAAAAAATTGGGCGCTGCTATTCACCCACATGTAAATTCTTTGTTCACCCACCTCTTTTTTTTAAAAAATATGTTTAATAAAAATACTAATATACCCTTTATAAAAAAATAAACATTATATTTATTAAACACTCATTCTTTCAACACCATCCCCAAAATCTTAGAATTCACGTAAATTTTTTTATTCTTTCACACACAGTTACACTATTAAAAGAAAAAAGGAAAAAAAAAGTATAATATATACTAAAAGTATAAATTATAAAGACACAATTTAAATGAGATCAAAGTATTTTTATTTATCTATAAATTGGTACACCATGAAAATAAAAGAAATTGTGATTTTTTTTAAACGGCAGGAAGCGGTGGTTCAATTAAAATAAAAAATAATTGTTGATGTGCTATTTTTTTTAATTTCAAATCGATGGGGGTGTATATATAATAAATGATGTAAATATTATATTAAGGTTATAGTTGTAAATTTTAAGGGGGTGTATTAAAAATTAATAAAAAAAATAAGCAATATACATGGTGGATTAATTTAGTATTTGGTGAACAAAATATTATCGTGGGGGTTAATAGCCGTGCCATGATGTTTGGTCCATTTCCGCTATTGAAATTACCAATTCAACTATACTTACTTGCTTGTGTTGCTTTTTATTGAAACGTTTCATTTGAAATAGAAAAAAGAAAAAATCAGGCATTTATCGAAACGCATGTTTCAATATCGCACTAATTAATGCAACTCGCATTCCAAATACATTTTATATAAAAAAATTACGACCTACCTACAAAATTTTCTAATAATTTAATTAAACTCCTTCATTCCCACCTACAGACAATTTATCTATGAAATTTTATATAGACATAGTTAAATTTTTATAAACAAATGATTTATACTTAATGAATTACCTAAAAACATTGATTTAATAGAAAAATTGTTTGTAAGTCCAAAAATAAAAACATCTACTTGATTAAAAAAATTGTTTATGCAAGCAAGATAGACTTTGAATTCGTCTTATAACCCGTCTGACATTTCAATGTTTGACATGAGAAATAATTGGAGAAAGAAAAGAAGCAGAAAATATGTGTTCACTTCACTAATGATGCTACAAAATAGAATGAATGAAAATGTGCACAACAACAATTCAATAATAGAGTCTACTTGTAACAAAAACCTATTCTTTAGGATGATAGTTTGTCATCTCGTCAATATCTAATTCCACTTCTAGGACAATTGAATCTGTCCCTCTGCTGAAAATGACAAGTGAAAATTTTAGTAATTCCATTCTTTTAATATCAAAATTTTAATCACATGTAAACAACGTTCATGCATTCTATTATTTAAAACTTGTACTCAAATCCAATGGAAAATTAAATAGGGGACAGAAAAAGGAGTATAATAAAACTGAAAAGGGGTTTGTTTATTTTTGTAATAAAACTAAATTCCTAGCAATGATTTTAAACTTTAAAGATGAAATGTAAATTGTGGAGTACCTATTATCTACAGGTCCATGATCCACAGCACTTGTCAGAGAATAAATTGCCCGCCCAAGTATGTGTGGCATGTAAAGTGGACCAAATGATCGACTATTAGAAATAAATTAATCACCAAAGCTGCTGATTATTTTAAATATAAAAATGAAGCATAATATAAATATTGCATTGGAAATTAAGTAATACCTTTGGGTTGAGGTTTTGATTGTCAGTTAATACCCAACATTGATTTGTGTCAAGGGTAAGGGGTGATCATTGGGGTTTGTCCAAGTTTGTGGGTTCCTTATGTACTACCACATCTCCAATTTCAAGTGCACTAAAAACACAATATTAAAATCAAAGAGATTATATATTATATTATTAAGAGAGAGAGGAAATAAAGCATATATTATATATACTTGGGAGTTGGTTTAGGAATTTTGCCAACAAGAAGAGTTCCACCAATTGTTGGCATCCCTTTTCCATCAAAACAACCAAACATGGTCATCCTTTCCTGGTTCATACTCTTCCATATCATAGTAAAATCTTTTTTACATTATAAACAAGAATCAACATATCAAAACAAAGAAATCGTACAATACCTTCAAAGCGAGGGAGGTAGAATACTTGAATTTCAGGGACATGCATATATTGGAGCCATGTGGATGGCCTAACAAATTTCACCATTGATCTTCTTCTCTGCTCTGCTGTTAGGATATCATGATTTTATTCTTAAATTTGAAAACAAGGTTCAAAAGACAGAAATAAAATCATCAAGGCAGTTACCTGTGACGAACTAAGAACTAACAAGGAAGAAGAATGTGTTGGAAATTGGTTTTAATGAAGGTTTTATACCCTGATTTTGACTAATTTTTTTAGGAGTAAAAACGTTAGTTTTTTGGAAAATAAAATTAACGATGTTGTTCTACTCGCGGAGTAGATGAGCGTTGTATATTTAATATCTCAAAACCGATTTCCGGTGATTGAGAAATTAATTTGGGAAGTTGTAGTATTATTCATTTGTATTGAATAATTCCAAGGGAAATTGAATCCCACATTGGAAAATTACAAGAAGATTCTCTTGTATATAAGTAGGAAAATATTCATGTTCTTTAAATTGGGACATGGAGACCCTAACCATGGACCACACATGCGCGCGCCGAGCCCAAGTTCGTGGTTCTTGGCAATTGGGCTTTGGGGCCTACCTATATTTTTAGAGTACCAAAAATATAAAATGACCCAATTCCTTTTTGGATCCAATCGGTTCGGGTGACCCATTTGAAATTGGGTCGGCCCACGAACATGTTAATACACCTGCGAATATGATTAATACACTCTAGAGTATCTGGAATATTCCGTTCTTGCTTCCCAAGAATGAGAAACTGTGTTTCTCTCCACTACAGAATGTGGGTGACCCATGATCACCACGTACTCCTCTCCAGCAGTCTTCAGATGGGTCGGATTTCTGCCTATATATACCCCCTTTCGTCCAATCTTTCAGAATTATCTTATGAACCTAAAATTTTCGAAAGCTTTTCGCTGCAGAATACCCGTTTAAGCTCATAATTCCGATTTCGTTCGCCGAAAGTTCATACATGGTGGTGCTACTGGTGTGAATTGTTTAAACCGTTTTACCTTTGGAGACTTGTACGCATTATACCGTAAGCACTATACGGGCGTATTTAGTCTTGCAGGAATATGTTATTCCTTGACTCGGTTTACTTTACAAATTCGTTTCGTCCTTCTTTTCTTTTCTCCTTCAGTGTTCGAAATACACACCTTTATTTTCTTTAACAATCGCAAGACTAAATTTTTTTATTATTATTTCGATACACTGCCATGTAGAAAAACAACTCTGATAACGAGATGGATATATCTTCGCCGACTAAGGATGATATCTCTGACTCTACTCCAGTACATGCGGATACAAATCCGACTAAGGATAGTAATCCTGATCTTGCCAAGGGAACCTCCTCAGGTAATCCGACTACCATTCCTCATTTCCAGTTTGGAAATTTTAGCAAGATTCTTGCTGAATGGATGAATGCTAATGGCAATCCCTTCGCGGGAAATGCTAATCCCTTTGTGGGAAACTCTAGCACTCCCTTTGTGGGAAGCTCAAGTGCTAATCCCTTCGTGGGAAACGTTGGCGGCAATCCTTTCGTAGGAAATGCCGGTGTCAATCCACTTTTGGCAACCAACCAGACCTCCCTACAAGGGACTGTTAGGCCGGTGGTAGTGAAAGGAGAGAAACCCGAAAAGTTTTCGGGTAATGACTTTAAGAGGTGGCAAAAGAAGATGCACTTCTATTTGACCACCATCTCCTTGGTGAAATACATCAAGGAAGATAGTCCGAGTGCTCTTTGTTGAAGATGCTGATCTGGAGACCAGGATCGCTTATGACACTTGGATCCACGATGACTATCTCTGCAGGAATTATATCCTGAATTGGATGTCTGATGCCCTCTGTGATGTGTATGATGAGTACCCAATTTCCAAAGCTCTGTGGGAGTCCTTGGACAAGAAGTACAAGACTGAAGACGCGGGAACTAGCAAGTTCGTCGTCTCCACCTTGTACGACTTCAAAATGGAGGACAACAAGTCTATTGTCGAGCAAATGCAAAAGCTGCAAGTGATCTTCCACAATATTGCAGTGCAAGGGATGGAGCTACCTGAAGCCTTTCAGGTAGCTACTGTGATTGACAGACTCCCTCCGTCTTGGAAGGAGTTCAAGTCCTACCTCAAGCACAAGTGAAATCAAGTGACGATGGAGGACCTTGTTACCCGACTCCGGATCGAGGAGGATAAAAAGAAAAGGGAAAAGAGGGACTCGACTGCTTCCATCGAGGCCAAGGCTAACCTGATGGAGAAAGGTGAACCATCAAAGAAGAGGAAGCGTCAAGACGACAAAGGAAAAGGTAAGGTTGTTGCTGCTGCTCCTGCCCCGAAGAAGTTCAGCGGGAAGTGCTACAACTGTGGTAAACCCAATCATCGGGCAGCTGATTGTCGTCAGCCCAAGAAAGAAGACAAAGGGAAGAAGAACTCTGTGAACTTTGCTGAACGTGAGCTTACGGAGATGGATATGTCCGCTGTAGTGACCGAGGTCAACATGGTGGACCACAAGAAAGGTTGGTTCGTGGACACTGGTGCCACTTGCCACGTTTGCTCGGAGAAGTCTGTCTTCTCCACTTATTCTCCTGCTGCGGGGAGAAAGCTCTACATGAGGAACCAAACCTCGTCTGAAGTGGCTGGTGTAGGAATGGTGGTAATCAAACTGACTTCGGGAAAATAGCTCAAGCTGAAGGACGTGCTGCATGTCCCAGACATCCGGAAGAATCTGATTTCGGGGTCTCTTTTAGTTAGTAGTCAGTTTAAGCTAGTGTTTGAGTCAAATGGCGTTTTACTTAGCAACTTTGACATCTTCCTAGGAAAAGGTTACCTCGAGAAGGACCTTTTTAAGATGTATGTCATGACTGTAAGCCGTGATGGCATAAACACTATTATCAATGAAAATGCTTCTACTTCTGCTTATATGGTTGAGTGTTCCTCTTTATGACATTTTAGATTAGGACATGTTAATCTAAAATCTATAAAACGTTTAGTAAATTTAGATTTACTTAAAATTGAAAATGTTGATACATCCAAAAGATGTGAAATATTTGTAGAAGCAAAAATGGCAAAATTACCATTTAAGTCAGTTGAAAGGAACACTACTCCTCTAGAATTAATTCACACTGATGTATGTGATTTAAAGTTTGTGCAAACTAGAGGTGGAAAAAAGTATTTTATTACTTTTATTGATGATTGCACAAGATTCTGCTACATTTACTTACTACGAAGTAAAGATGAAGCTATTGAAGCTTTTAAAAATTATAAAAGTGAAGTAGAGAATCAAATGAACACTACAATTAAAGCAATTCGTAGTGATAGAGGTGGAGAGTATGCAGCTCCGTTTGAATAATTATGTGCCGAATCAGGCATCATACATCAAACGACAGCTCCCTACTCACCTCAATCGAATGGTATTGCGGAGAGGAAAAACCGAACTTTGAAAGAGATGATGAACGCAATGTTAATCAGCTCGGGTTTACCTCAGAACATGTGGGGGGAAGCTATTCTGCCAACTAACCACATTCTGAATAAAATTCCACTAAAGACTCAAGATAAGACACCTTATGAGTTGTGGAAAAATCGCAAACCATCTTTCAAATACCTCAAAGTGTGGGGGTGTTTGGCTAAGGTTGAAGTGCCACTTCCTAAACAAGTGAAAATCGGACCTAAGACAGTCGATGGGATCTTTATTGGATACGCCTTCAATAGTAGTGTCTATCGGTTCTTGATTCACAAATCAGAGATACCCGATATGACAGTAGGTACTACAATAGAATCAAGGAATGTTGTTTTCTTTGAAAATGTATTCCCGTGTAGGGACAAAGAAGAAGTGAGTTCAAATAAGCGAACTCATGAGGAATCAAGTGAAGCTGCAGGTCCTTCTACGCAGTAAACGGGCTAGAATTGATAAGACCTATGGTCCAGACTTCATCACGTATGTGTTAGAAGAAGAACCTAGGACTATCAAAGAAACTCTTTCTAGACCAGATGCATCTCTCTGGAAAGAAGCAATAAACAGTTATTATGATTCGATTCTGCAAAATCATACATGGGAGTTGGTTGACCTCCCTAAAGGTTGTAAGACCTTGGGATGCAAATGGATCCTTAAAAGAAAGTACAAAGCAGATGGATCAATTGACAAGTATAAAGCCCGTTTGGTTGCAAAGGGTTTTAAACAAAGAGAAGGGTATGATTTCTTTGACACCTATTCTCCGGTCACAAGGATTACATCCATTCGTGTACTTATCGCGATTGCTGCTTTGCATAATCTCGAAATACACCAGATGGATGTGAAGACTGCTTTCCTTAACAGAGAAATAGATGCTGAAATATACATGGATCAACCAGAGGGTTATGTTGTACCAGGGAGCGAGAAAAAGGTTTGTAAACTCGTTCGGTCGTTGTATGGACTTAAACAAGCTCCTATACAATGGCATTTGAAATTTGACAATATTATGTTGTCAAATGGATTTCGAATTAACGAATGCGACAAGTGTGTGTATGTGAAAGATACACCAAATGGATTTGTTATCGTATGCTTATATGTTGATGACATGTTAATCATAGGTAACAATTCAAATGTGATCGTTAATACGAAAAACATGTTAAAGAAAATTTTTGACATGAAAGATATGGGTTTAACAGACGTGATTTTAGGAATCAAAATAGAAAGAACTTCAAATGGAATTTCTTTAACACAATCTCATTATGTTGAGAAAGTCTTGAAGAAATTTAAAGCATTTGATGATCCACCAGCTAAAACTCCACTAGAACAGAATGTTCATCTGAAGAAGAACAGAGGTGAACCTGTGAATCAGTTGGAATATGCAAGGATCATTGGAAGCGTGATGTACATTACAAATTGAACACGTCCTGATCTTGCGTGTTCTATGAACAAACTAAGCAGGTACACGAGCAATCCAGGTCACGAACATTGGAAGGCTCTTGAGATACTTGAAGTATACTCTTGACTTTGGGTTACACTACACGCGACATCCAGCTGTACTTGAAGGGTACAGTGATGTTAATTGGATATCCGAAGTAAAGACTCGTTCTCAACTAGTGGATATGTATTCACTATTGGAGGAGCAGCAGTATCGTGGAAATCCACAAAGCAGACGTGTATTGCCCATTCCACAATGGAATCTGAATTCATCACTTTGGATCAAGCTGGTGAAGAAGCTGAATGACTTCATACCTTCTTAGAAGACATTCCTTGTTGGAACAAACCGGTACCATCTGTAATGGTACATTGTGACTTTCAAGCTGCTATTGGTAGAGCTTTGAGCAGTATGTACAACGGAAAGTCTAGACATATTCGTCGTCGACATAACTCCGTTAGACATTTGATCTCAACTAGTATTATAACAATTGATTATGTAAGATCAATTGATAACATAGCGGATCCACTCACGAAGAGCTTGAACCGAGATCAAATGAATAAGCTAATAGAGGGAATGAGTCTGAAATCCACAAATAAAACTGAAACAGTGGTAACCCAACCATGATGACTGGAGATCCTAAGAACTTGGTTCAAAAGGGAAAACTAAACTGTGAATGTTAGTTGTACAACACTTGAAAATCATGACCGTTCCTGACAACACTGTGTCAAGTGTTAGTAAACCCGTGAGTAGTGGTAAATGATAAGTCGTTGACTTTTAATGATTCCTATAAGTCCATGTGGGACTGAGTATGACGGGATACTCGATAGGAGATCACCTATATAAATGAGAAGTGAGGGCCGCTTCGACCAAACATTTATGAATACAAAGGGCGTCCAGGGCCAAAATGGACAAAAATATGAGAACAAATCGGAATCGAGACTGACTTGTGTCTGCACTGTCTGTAAGGTATACACTAAGGAGGATTAGTTCAAGGCATCGTGTCCATTAAGCCGCCGGTATACCCGATGGTGCCGGGCTACAGAAAGTTTAAAACTATTGGTTACTTATCCGGAAGCAATGGGGTCTCAAATGAGCTAAGCGAAGAAGCTTGACCCTGTATAGGTGCAATTCTCACTCATGTGGGGGATTGTTGGAAATTGGTTTTAATGAAGGTTTTATACCCTGACTTTGACTAATTTTTTTAGGAGTAAAAACGTTAGTTTTTGGGAAAATAAAATTAACAATGTTGTTCTACTCGCGGAGTAGATGAGCGTGGTGTTAATCACGGTTTCGGATTCACAAGAAAACTTGTTTCCGGGAATCGGAATCAAATGCAGTAAGAACGGAATTGAAAATCACACAAGAACACCAGAATTTTACGTGGTTCGGAGATGAATACTCCTACGTCCACGGGATCCGAGAGGATAGACTTTTCACTAAACAAAGAATGGAAGTTACAAGTTACAGAGCACTCAATCTCACAGTGTTTACTCTCAAAGATGATCTCAAGTTATTCTCTCAGTTGAGAAATTCCCCTTTTATAGATACAGAGATTGAGCTGAATCCCTAACTTGATTCAGTTGTAACTAACTCATAAGTAAAGCAGTTATCCAGCTGGCTAACAAACTCCAATAACCGCTTCAGTTGATTCAGTTAGAACCGCCTTCAGTTAGCTCCAACTTGGTGTTTCGCGTCTTTGTACTTTATATCAGATGACTTGACCTCAGCTGACTTGATCACTTACCATCAGATGACTTCCGGTCTAGACATCCTCTGATGAGACTCCACTGTTAGACCTCATCTGATCAACCTCATCTGATATAACTCTACTGATACCCCAAATAGACTAACTCCCACGGCTAACACTTCATCAACATAGCTCCTTATTGAATTAAGCTCAGTAGACTTCATACTTCACATATGACACTTCACAATTCTCCACCTCAGATGAGAAGTATCAATCCTCTCCTCCTCTCCTCCATGCTCCAGCTTGGGCCTAAGGAACATCCCATACACTCATCTTTACCAATTCAACACAAAACTTGAATTTAGTACCTGGTAAAGACTTTGTACACATATCTGCAGCATTGTCATCTGTAGATATCTTCTGGATGAGAACCACTCCTTTATCAATGATTTCCCTCACAAAATGCAACCTTACATCAATGTGCTTTGATCTCTCATGGAACACTTGATGTTTAACCAGATGTACTGCACTCTGATTATCACAATGAACAACCACAGCCCTTTGGTTTATGCCAAAATCCTTGATTATGCCTTTCAACCACAAAGCCTCCTTAACAGCCTCTGACACTGCAACAAACTCTACTTCTGTAGTAGATAAAGCAACTCCACTCTGCAGAACAGATCTCCAGCTCACAGCAGTATTGTAAAGTGTAAAGATATACCCTGTTAAAGATCTTCTGGTATCCAGATTAGCAGCAAAATCAGAATCTACAAAACCTTCCAGTGGACTCTTCTGGTCAGTCATCCTCTCAAACATCAATCCCAGATCAGATGACCCTTTAAGGTATCTGAAGATCCATTTCAAAGCTTCCCAATGTAATCTTCCAGGATTAGCCATGTATCTGCTCACCATACTCAATGAATAAGCTAAATCTGGTCTGCTACAGACCAGAGCATACATCAGGCTTCCAACCCCACTTGCATAAGGTACTTTCATCATAGTCTTCTTCTCTTCATCAGACTTTGGTTCCATTTCCTTAGATAATTTGAACTGTTGTCCCAGAGGAGTTGACACAGCTCTACTCTCATGCATGTTAAACCTCTTCAGGACCTTCTCAATGTAACTCTTCTGGGATAAGAATAGTCTTCCCCCTTTTCTGTCCCTAAGAATATCCATTCCAAGAATCCTCTTAGCATTTCCCAAGTCCTTCATATCAAATCTAGCACTTAGCTTCTTTTTGATACTCTGAATCTTCAGAAGGCTTTTACTGGCAATAAGCATGTCATCTACATAAATCAGAAGATAGGCTATCACATCACTACCTTGCCTTTCAAGGTATACACAAGTGTCATACTTGCTTCTTACAAAACCAATGGATAGCATAACTTCATTGAACTTCTTGTGCCACTGCCTTGGACTTTGCTTGAGGCCATACAATGATTTCTTGAGCAGGCACACTTTCCCTTCACTCCCTGGTTCAACAAACCCTTCTGGCTGGTGCATGTACAGATCCTCAATAAGATCACCATGCAGAAAAGCTGTCTTTACATCAAGTTGTTGTAGCTCCAGATCCTCTTGGACAACTCTACTGAGAAGTAGCCTGATTGAACAATGCTTAACAACAGGTGAGAAAACCTCATTGTAATCAATTCCTTCCCTCTGAGTGAATCCTCTGGCAACTAGCCTGGCTTTAAACCTCACCTGATCTTTCACACCAGATTCAAGCTTCCTTTTAAACAGCCATTTACAACTGATTAGCTTCTGCCTAGGTGGCTTATCAACAAGAATCCAAGTTTGATTCTTCTTAAGAGACTCCATCTCTTCTGTCATGGCTGTAATCCATGACTCCCTATCATCACACTCAAGGGCTTCCCTGTAGCTTTTAGGTTCCTGGTACTCTATGGCTTCTGCTGTAACAAGTGCATAGGAGACCAGATCCACACGGCCAAACCTTACTGGAGGATGTATTTGTCTTCTGGATCTGTCTCTTGTCAAACTATAATTTCTCAAGTCTGCTTCTGGCACTTCTTCTTCCTCCTCTACTGGTGCACTATCCTCATCTGATGACTCATTCTCCCCTGGTGCTTGCTCTGGTTCAGAACCAGATGAGCTATCATGCTTGTCATGATCAGGCTCCACCTCTACTTGAGTAATTGGCTCAGAAATAACACCATCCATCTCCTCAGCTGATGGTCCTCCATTACCTCCACCAGACTTGTATCCCATCTGTGATTCATTGAACACAACATCTCTACTGGTAATACACTTCTGGTTTCCAGGCTCCAGACACCACAACTTATACCCCTTAACACCTTTGGGATACCCAATGAATACACATTTTAAAGCTCTAGGTTCAAGTTTGTCTTGCCTCACATGAACATAAGCTAGGCACCCAAAAACTTTCAACTTTGAGTAATCTGATATCTTTCCATACCAAACCTCATCTGGGGTTTTAAACTCAATAGCAGATGATGGCACTTTATTAATGAGATAAACAGCTGTGTTAACAGCTTCCCCCCAAAAACTCTTAGGTAAATGAGCATCAGATAACATACACCTAACCCTTTCCAGAATAGTTCTATTCATCCTCTCTGCTAGACCATTCTGTTGGGGGTTTGAAGGAACAGTTTTATGCCTAGTAATACCCTTCTCCTTACAGAATTGTTGAAACTCCTCTGATAGGAATTCAAGCCCATTATCAGTCCTTAAGTGCTTGATAGTCCTGCCTCTCTTATTCTCAAGTTCAATCAACCATTCTTTGAACTTAGAGAAGGCATCACTCTTCTGTTTAAGAATGTAAACCCAAACTTTTCTGGAATAATCATCAATAAGGGTAAGGAAATACCTGCCTCCACCATGAGTGGATACCCTTGCTGGGCCCCATACATCAGAATGTATATAATCCATAACCTCCTTGGTGGTATGCTTCCCCTTCTGGTATGCTTGCTTCTTTGATTTCCCAAGAACACACCTCTCACAGAATTCCAGCTTACATATCCTCTTCCCAGGGATTGCTCCCTTCTTGGATAACTCCACCAGGCCCTTCTCACCAACATGTGCCAATCTCTTGTGCCACAAGTTAACCTCAGAAGACCCCATGGTAACATCAGCTGACCCTGTAACAGTTCTTCCAATCAAAGTATACAAACCATTCTTGATAGCCCCCTTCATGACAATCCTTCCAGATTTGGTTATTGACAGACTTCCCTTGTCTGTCTTGAATTCAAAGCCCTTAGAATTCAATGTACCAAGAGAAACAAGATTTCTCTTCAACTCAGGAACAAACCTGACATCAGATAAGATCCTATCCACCCCATCAAACATCTTGATCTTGATAGAACCAGATCCTTGCACTCTACAGCTCTCATCATTACCCAAAAGAACAAGACCTCCATCAATCTTCTCAAGATCCAGGAACCAGTCTTCATGTGGACACATATGAAAAGTACACCCAGAGTCCAGGACCCACTCTTGACTTAGCCTCTCATGACTAACCATCAAGACCTCTGCACTATCATATCCTTCAACCTCCACAACAGCTGCATCTCCATCTTGATCACCTTGATTGTCTTTCTTCTTTCTTTCAGGGCAATTCTTTCTCAGATGACCTTCCTTATGGCAAGTGAAACACTTCCTCTTCTCAACAAAATCAGATTTCTTCCCACCCTTATTCCCTTTTCCACCATCCTTCTTCTTGGACTGAAACCCCTTCTTCTTCTTGGATTGAACATTCAATCCTTCAGCAGGCTTCTTCCCATCAGCTTGGATCTGTAGAAACTTGGTTTTCAGGGCAGTTTGAACATCATCAAACATCACCTGATCTTGTCTTCCAAATAGTAAGGCATCCTTGAAATTTTCCAGAGACTTAGGTAGAGAATTTAACAACATTAATGACTTGTCTTCATCATCAATTGTAACATCCAAACTCTCCAGATCATCCACCAATCTGTTGAACTCGTCCAACTGATCACCAAGATTCTTATCTTCACTCATTTTGAAGACTTGAAGCTTCTGTTTCATGTATAACTTGTTCGTAACAGACTTGGTCTGGTATAACTGCTCCAGCTTATTCCAGATCCCAAGAGCGGTTTCCTCCTTCGATACTTCCCTCAATGGCTTGTCCCCAAGACACAAGATAAGGGCACTATGCGCCTTCCTCTTGTTCTCCTCCACCTTCGCCGGATTAGATCCAGAAGCCACCTGAGCCGGTGGCAACAAGGCTTCGTACAACCCATTGTGTACCAGGAGTGCCTTCATCTTGATCTTCCATAAGCTGAAATCGTTCTTCCCCGTGAACTTCTCAATATCGAACTTAGTTGCAGCCATGATTGTTTCCCACAGACGGCGCCACTTGTTAATCACGGTTTCGGATTCACAAGAAAACTTGTTTCCGGGAATCGGAATCAAATGCAGTAAGAACGGAATTGAAAATCACACAAGAACACCAGAATTTTACGTGGTTCGGAGATGAATACTCCTACGTCCACGGGATCCGAGAGGATAGACTTTTCACTAAACAAAGAATGGAAGTTACAAGTTACAGAGCACTCAATCTCACAGTGTTTACTCTCAAAGATGATCTCAAGTTATTCTCTCAGTTGAGAAATTCCCCTTTTATAGATACAGAGATTGAGCTGAATCCCTAACTTGATTCAGTTGTAACTAACTCATAAGTAAAGCAGTTATCCAGCTGGCTAACAAACTCCAATAACCGCTTCAGTTGATTCAGTTAGAACCGCCTTCAGTTAGCTCCAACTTGGTGTTTCGCGTCTTTGTACTTTATATCAGATGACTTGACCTCAGCTGACTTGATCACTTACCATCAGATGACTTCCGGTCTAGACATCCTCTGATGAGACTCCACTGTTAGACCTCATCTGATCAACCTCATCTGATATAACTCTACTGATACCCCAAATAGACTAACTCCCACGGCTAACACTTCATCAACATAGCTCCTTATTGAATTAAGCTCAGTAGACTTCATACTTCACATATGACACTTCACACGTGGTATATTTAATATCTCAAAACCGATTTCCAGTGAGTGGGAAATTAATTTGGGAAGTTGTAGTATTATTCATTTGTATTGAATAATTCCATGAGAAATGGAAAATGAAGTTTCATCCCACATTGGAAAATTACAAGAAGATTCTCTTGTATATAAGTAGGAAAGTATTCATGTTCTTTAAATTGGGACATGGGGACCCTAACCATGGACCACACACGCGCGCGCGGCGAGCCCGCGCCCGGGTTTGTGGTTCTTGGCAATTGGACTTTGGGGCCTACCTATATTTTTAGAGTACCAAAAATATAAGATGGCCCAATACCTTTTTGGATCCAATCGGTTCGGGTGGCCCATTTGGAATTGGGTCGGCTCACGAACATGTTTAATACACCTACGAATATGATTAATACACTCCAGAGTATCTGGAATATTCCGTTCTAGCTTCCCAAGAATGAGAAACTGCGTTTCTCTCCACTACAGAACGTGGGTGACCCATGATCACCACGTACTCCTCTCCAGCAGTCTTCAGATGGGTCGGATTTCTGCCTATATATACCCCCTTTCGTTTAATCTTTCAGAATTATCTTACGACCCTAAAATTTCTGAAAGCCTTTCGCTGCAGAATACCCGTTTAAGCTCATAATTCCGATTTCGTTCGCCGAAAGTTCATACACGGCGGTGCTACCGGTGTGAATTGTTTAAACCGTTTTACCTTTGGAGACTTGTACGCATTATACCGTAAGCACTACGGGCGTATTTAGTCTTGCGGGAATAGGTTATTCCTAGACTCGGTTTACTTCACGAATTCGTTTCGTCTAGAGGTGTGCAAAATACGGTCCGAACCGAAAAAACCGACCAAACCAAACCAAAATATAAATTTTGGTTCGGTTTTTGGTTTATGGTTCGTTTACGGTTTTGAAATTTGAATTTTTTTAATTTTGGTTCGGTTTACGGTTTTTACGAATTAAAAACCATATAAACCGAACCGAACCGAAATATTTTTAATTATATATATATATATATATATATATATATATATATATATATATATTAACATTCACTTAAATTAATATATAATTACTTATAGTCTAATAATATTAATATTAGATAATTTAGATTTACACATAAAAGACTTGAGTTGATTTGTGTTTTGCATAAAATACTTAAGGAGTGGTGTTTTGTGTTGATTGTGTTTTTCAAATTGTTGCTCAACTTTTGAAAACTATTGTGTTGATATTTTTATTTGATTATGTAGCAGAGTTGTTGATGCATTTTTGCTTAAATTAGTATTTAGATGTTGACATGTTGCAAGTAATTGAACGAAACAAGTGTGTTGATGCTAAAAAAATTAAGCTAAAATTTAAAAAAAAGATATGTAAAAAATTTCGGTGAAATATTTAGGTTTGAGACCGAACGGTTTTTCAAAATATGGTTCGGTTTTTGGTCTGTAAAAAAATTTCGGTTTGGTGTTCGGTTTGGTGACCGAACCGACCGTTGCACACCCCTAGTTTCGTCCTTCTTTTCTTTTCTCCTTCAGTGTTCGAAATACTCACCTTTATTTTCTTTTAACAGAATGAAATCAGAATCATATTCTGGTGATTGAATAACCCTCAAATAGCATCACAATAGCGGTTACACTAATTAACCACCAAATGTGTGTTAGTTACAACACAAAATAATTTAACCGCCTTAATTATAGTATCAGCTCTACTAAAGTAAAGTATTAACTGTTAATTACAATGTAAAAGAATGTAACTTGACTTATTGTCCTCTGTTGACCGATTTCCTTGAGCGGTATAAAATAGATACCATTTATGTATGTACTGATATAATTATATGTATTTATTAATATCATAATATTTTAATGGAATCAATGCATATATATATTTGGACCGGATTAGATTGAGCTCATACACCCATATATTAAAAAGAGAAAAGTCTGGAATTTATGCGTATTTCATCAGTAGCATACGCGTGTTATTCCTAATTAATAAATAAGATCGACCTCACTCATTATAGATTCACAAAGCACAACAACTCTCAACAAAATGAAATATATTATACAATGAATTGTTAATCTTTCTTCCACTCCTTCAATTTCAAATCTTTGATGATGTTGCTATGACCAGTAGTTTTTCTTGATGAAACTACTCAAAATCTGAAATTTCTTATGAAATCGGCAAAAACACTAATATCCGTACTTCAAGTAATTAGGTTGGTCAATGTTCATCCCTATTTTTTTTAATACTATATGTTTATACTTGAAATCAACCAAACATTTAAAAAAAAAAAAAAACCAACCAAAAAGTGCATTCACAATATATCCCTTTTTTTTTTTTTTTTTAAATTCCAAAAATTGCAGAAGTATGACGTTCAATTTCTTGCTTTATATATACGGTTACTTATAAAATTTTCCAATTATATAGATATTTTCATTTCTTACTTACAAAGAATATGCCTACGGAATATATCAAAATCGTCAAGCTCTCATATGCATTTGGTGCACGGTGCACTCACTCAACAAATGAGGTTGATTAAACTGAAAAATATGGATTGATTACACTAAAAATCGATATCACTTAAAAAAATTCATTGTAATCAACCCATATTTTTTGGGACCAAAATTGAATAATTAAATTTTTTGGGACCAAAATTGAATAATTAAAATTTTTGGGACCAAAATTGGACACCAAACAAGTTAGGACACACACATACACATATATCAAACACTATTTAATTAATTATACTCTAAAATAATCTTTGTAATAATCATGTATATATTATTGGTGGAGACGAGATCATCACGATAGCAATTTGAAAGTATTTTACGAAGATATGGAGAATCAAAATTTATATGAAAATTATTAATTTATTATTTTATTTACTCTTTCGCAATTTAAATTCTTAGTTAGTAATTAAAATTTCATTATTAGTATTTTATGGGAGCTTTGTAATTCATCCTAAATAATAATTATTGGAATTGAAAAATAATGGGTTTTTATTTTTCATGTTTTATAGATGTTTTTCAAATATTTGTATCTATATTCATGAAAAATAAATCCATTGATATATATATATATACACACATACACACACATACACATATATCAAACACTATTTAATTAATTATACTCTAAAATAATCTTTGTAATAATCATGTATATATTATTGGTGGAGACGAGGTCACGATAGCAATTTAGAATTATTTTACGAAGATATGGAGAATCAAAATTTATATGAAAATTATTAATTTATTATTTTATTTACTCTATCGCAATTTAAATTCTTAGTTAGTAATTAAAATTTCATTATTAGTATTTTATGAGAGCTTTGTAATTCATCTTAAATAATAATTATTGGAATTGAAAAATTATGGGTTTTTATTTTTCATGTTTTATAGATGTTTTTCAAATATTTGTATTTATATTCATAAAAAATAAATCCATTGATATATATATATATATATATATATATATATATATATATATATATATATATATATATATATATATATATATATAAAAGGTGAGAAAAGAAAAAAAATTAATGAATACGAAAAAATAATTTTTTGTCCCTAACTTGTTTGGTGTCCAATTTTGGTCCCAAAAATTTTAATTATTCAATTTTGGTCCCGTAACTTATTGAACTGTCCAATTTTGGTCCCATTTGGGACCAAATTTGGACGATTCAATAAGTTATGGGGCCAAAATTGAAAAGTTAATATTTTTGGGACCAAAATTGGACACTAGACAAGTTGTGGGACCAAAAAACTATTTATCTCAATTACCAATTAGACGAAAGTCGAGTGTACAAAATGAACCAGAAATGTATTTAAAGATTCTAAAGTGTTTCCAGACATTTTTCATGACGTAATTATATTACATGCAGGTTTTTCACACCACATGGAAATAAATTTTAAAACATTTGCTCAAATAATGAATCTTTTTATGCATGTATGTTTTCGGCACTCTGAAACATCAAAATTTATCAATTTATATGAAAGAAAATTTTGTACTTACCTAGTAGAAAAATGCAAGCAAAGACACATTCAATATATCACTATCTTCTACTACCATATCCTGATCCTGATTTCCAACGAGGTTATAACAAATGATGCTACAAAATATGAATGAAAATATGCACAACTTGCACTATTTGTCTCGAAAAGATCCAATGAACGAGGAAAAAAAATCTATGCTTTGCAGTTGAGGTGTTCACTAATGATGCTACAAAATATGAACAAAAATCTTCTACATATCAATGTCTTGACCCATCTCATCAACATCTAGTTCAATTTGTAAGACATCTTCATCTTCCATTTCGCTGACTTTGCTGAAAATTATGACAAGTAGAATTTTCAGACCAACTATTAAAACACCAAGTTATGTCCATGCTTGTACCTCATGCTTAATGAGTTGTACTCACCAAAAGGTGCTACAACGCCTAAAAAGCCAACCCTGAGGTTTAGGCCTAATTACCAAGAACAAAAGCTTGGTTTTTGAAAGATATAATAAAAAGGAGACAAATGTTGGTATTTAATTTTTGTAATAGAGCTAAACCTCTTGATAAATCATTTTAAACTATGCAGATGAAATGTAAATGGTACCTATTCCATACCCTTCCCTGCTGCCAACGAAGTACGTCTGGAACAAACCCTATTTTATAAATGGGCCGGCCAAGTATGTCGGGCATGTAAACTGGACCAAAAGTTCGACTATCGTGGGCTTCCTGTTAATCACCGATTAACAAATTTGAAGCATAATAACATCAGGAGTTCCTAATGACAGCATATTAATTGCATCATTTGTAGAAGACTAAAAATATGGACCAAACTTGAGTGACACAAATCAAATATAGACATACCTCTACTTTCATTGTTAAATTGTCAGTTAATACCCAGCACTCATCCTTTAGAAGGGTAACAGGGACACCATTGACATTTTTAGGTGCCACCTCACAATCTTCCAGAGCAGCTATTCGGCGTACAAGAAGACCGTTCACGTTTGTGGGGTCCTTATGTAGTACCACGTCTCCAACACGAAGGGTCCTAAAAACACAAACGAATTACTATCAAACTAATGAAACGTTGACTTATATATATATATATATACAGTACTCCACTATTTAGGCATACTTAGGATTAGGTTGTGGAATACGACGAACAAGAAGATTTCCTTTAACACCAAGAGTTGGCATATGTTTTCCTTCAAACCAATGCACAGTCGTCAACTTTTCATTGGTCGCAGTTTTGTATATTGCAGAGAGTACTTCTTCGGGTTCGTTGAGTTTACCCTCTCGATAGGACTAGAGACAGATATGAATAGAAAGAAGAGCATTTATATATTTAACATAATGGTTGAAGTTTAGAAATCAAATACACAAGAACAACTTTTACAGGACATCCAAATTAGCATAACTATCAAGAAATGAAATACCCAGGAAAACAGTCAACAAACCTAGTGGGTAAAATTTAAAATTTCCTTTCCATTTTAAAAATATTCCAAAAAATGGATGAAGAATGGTAAATTCGATCCTATCCTCGAACGTCTTGTTTCTGATGGAATTTCAATCAGAAATCAACATCGGAGGGAGAATTGATAATACCTTGCGAGCGAGAGCAACAGAATACTGATATCTGGCGGAGGCGTAGCGAAGCCACATCATCGGATTAACCATTTCTCCCTAAAATCTTCTACACAAACAGAGTGAGTTGATAATGTTTGTTAAGGCGGTTATGAATCGCTATTCCTCCGTCTTTTTTTTATTTTTCTTTTAACATTTAAACACAAGCTGAAGAACTAAAGTCTCACCTTTTCTATTAACTCGGCTATAATATTCTTTCGTCTCAAACTTAATTTCTAGTTTATTAATAATTCCTATTATTTGATTAAATAAATTTAATTAATAAATATAAGTTAATAGGTGAAGGTTTTTTTATTTTTACCCATTTCCTAAAATAGCAAAAACTAAAAACATTTTTTAAACTCAACCCCTAAAAACCTACTTTATACTAAAAAATATTAATAAACAATTTCTAAAAGACTACTTCATACTCAAAAGTATAATTTCTTTCTTAAAAATTGTGTCATTTTAAAATGGGTAATCAAAATTGAAATTAAAACGGGGGAAGTAATAACATTAATAGGTAAATATTAATGTAGAAAATGTATAATGATAAAATACAATATTGTTGTATTATCACTTATAAAAAAATATCAATTGGGAGGGGCGGAAGAGTAATTTCATGAAATAGCAATTAACTTGTGCCTATTTGTTTTATTAACTTAAATATGAATTAGTTGTTTCATAAAATGTATTCGTTATTTTCACTCAATGATATTAGTTGAAACCAACTTCTAGTTAAAACTTGTTAACAGTATATATATTCTTTATTGGGAAAATACACTTTTTTGTCCTTTAAGTTTGGTCAATTTTGTTTTTCGTCCTCTAACTTTTGACTTTATTTTTTAGTCCTATAACTTTTAAAAAATTAATATTTTCGTCCTAAAACCGATAATTTTTTAGTCCTAAAATTAACATTTTAGTCCGATAACTTATGTTTTAGGACGAAAACGTTAATTTTTTTAAAGTTATCGGACTAAAAAATAAAGTCAAAAGTTAGAGGATGAAAAACAAAATTGACCAAACTTAAAGGACAAAAAAACCAATTTTCCCTTCTTTATTATTTGAATTAACACACATCTATAGTTCTCCAAATAATGAAACAGTAAACAATAATTATCAAGAAATTGGACCCAACAAGTCCTACGTGTTAAATTAGGTTTTTTTGGAATACTAATCTATACTATATTAAAAAGTCTCAAGCACCTGAGAAACATTTTTGGACCATAATACCCTCAACATATTTTTTTACGCGCAAATAACCCCCCAAACACCCCCCATAGTCCAAACAACACCGAAATCACCCGCATGTGCTCAGCCCATCTCCCCATCCCCTCTCGGCTCTCTCTCCCCTCCCCAGTCCCTTCGGCGTCTCAGGCGCAACCCCTGGCCGATTTCACCCGCGGCTCAGGCGAAGCACCGGTGCTCATCCTATCTCCCAATCCCCTCCCTCCCCTCCCCTCCCCTCCCCAATCCCCCCTCCTCCGTCTCTTCGGCGGTTTAGGCGCAACGCCGGCCCGATTTCACTCACGGCTCAGGCGAAGCGCCGGTGTTCATCCCCTCCCCTCCCCAATCCCCCTCCTCCGTCTCTTCGGCAGTTTAGGCACAACACCGGCCCAATTTCACCCGCGGCTCAGGCAAAGCGACGGCGCGATTTCATCCGACCTAGAGTTAGATCTTGCTGATGTTGAACCCTGTCTACCAGGACCTAAAAGGTATTCTTCTTGAAATGTCCTTTTCTTTTTTTACTTATAAAATAAGCCGATAGTGTTCTTTGAACTAACTCCTGTACTACCACGATTGATGGTTTGGATGTGGCTCGATGGGGAGTCAGAGGAATTGAAGGAGAGGCAGCGCTGCTTGGTCAGGTACCTATGTTACTTTTGCATATATGCAGTTATTTATATATATGATTTTGTGGATTCATGATACCCCCTTTTGCAGTATTCCGTTCTCTCTGGATGACCTCTCCAAATCCATGCCACAGGTAGACGTAGCTGATGTCGAACCTCCCCCTTTAATCCGTGAAAATTCAGGTTTTGTATTTTTATACATCAACGATCCGATTCATAATATGCTTGGAGTTTGCCATAGATCCAAATAGGAAAACATGCTAATATTTTGTGCATACATTTCGATTGTAATTGTGTTGGGACACCATCATCAAATACAATTTCCCGAGTACTAAACATAGCCCCATTTTACAAGTACTTTTGTGCATAATATTCTTTAAGGTATGCCTGATTGTTGTGTTCTGGATGTAGGTGCGTAATGAGAAAGCAAAGAAATACTTATTGGATATGAAAAAAAAAAGCGCACAGTGCCATTTAGTGAGAAATTTTCAAGGGTAGATCCCTTGGCTCTCAAATTGTTGCAAAGGTTGTTGGCATTTGATCCAACGGGATCGGCCAAATGCTGAAGAGGTACTAGCTGCCTGACCAAATCATGCCACTTCAATAACTTTTCGTGTATCTTCCAATGTCTTATTTATTTCAATCAGAAAATCTGTTTATTTATATTTGCTATCTTGATACCGATATTGGTTTATTTTGCTGTTAGGCATTAGCTGATCCTTACTTCAAGGGGTTGTCTAAAATAGAGAGAGAGAGCCATCTTGTCTGCCAATTTCGAAATTGGAATTTGAGTTTGAACGGAGAAAAGTTACTAAGGAAGATAGTAGGGAATTAATATTTCGTGAGATATTGGAGTATCATCCTCAATTATTGAGGGATTACATGTCCGGAAATGGTGGCACAAGTTTTGTCTATCCTAGGTTTGGAACTGTAGCATTTCAACTTTCCCACATGATTCTCAACATTGATATGATTCTTGGGGCTGTATGTAATGGTTTTCTTTGTGTTATCCAGTGCCATTGGCCATTACAAGAAGCAATTTGCCTATCTTGAGGAAAATATTGGCAAAAGTGGGCCCGTGACTCCTCCCGAGAGGAAGCATGTTTCTCTTCCAAGGTCAGACTTTATTTCTGATCTGTAGTCATACTTTATTTGTTGGTGTGCTTGGCAGCTCTCTTTGCTGCCTCTGGTTTGCAATAGTTCTCTTACTCTAGCCTAAATGCTACTGTTATTTACACTATTAAAACAAAATATTGCTTGATTGTTAATGCATTTTTTTTTTCTGATCAAAGAAACACCTCATTGCCTGATTGGGTAGGCCTTGTATTATATATTTGTACTAAGATCAATGTAAAAACTACCACTAAAATTTGGCCTTCGACGCTTTTTAGTTACTTATACTGCGTAGATGTTTGTTTCTTTTATAACTATAACCTATCTTCTCACTCTTGCGAAAAAAATTATTGATGTCATGCAAAAAATGAGAAAGCCCCATCTTGAAAATGATTGTAGTAGGCTCAGTTCGCAAAATACATATTTATATGAAGGTGGTGCTTGTAATTTATAAACTTATAGCAGTAGTTTATGTAATATATCAAACCTTAAGGACAGTTTTTTGTTAAATCCTAACTCTTGTATGTAAATAATTTCCATAGTGGAGAAGCTTTAGAAGAAGCGGAGAAAGTATATCATTCCACATCCATTAGACTGAAAAAACCAAATAATGAAAAAAATTACCTATCGCTGAGCCTGAGGGCTAAGCAAAGAACAAATGTGGTGCATTGATCTTTATATCTACTTTGCTTAGAACTTTAGGAACTATATTGAGTTGAGATTTCTGTAGCTGTCTCTTAAGTTAATTCTACCAAAAAGCATGTGACATCCCTCCATCCCATTTTACTTGATGTTTTAGAGTAAATTTCTTCCCCATATTTTAGAAATTCAAGAGGAAAATATGTCCAGTCTTCCAATATTACCCTCATATTAATATTAAGAGAGAGAAAGAGCTCCATTTTAGGCACACTTTTCCTGAGTAATTATTGTATACTACTCCCTCCAATTCAATATACATATAATTTTAGACCAATGCACAAATGTTAAAATAATCATCGACTTTCTACTATTCCCTAAATTGCTTTGAGATTCTACACAAGACTTTGATACTATTCAAGATGTTTATAATGACTCTTAAGGGTAAATTAGGAAGAAACATAATTAATTAACATTGAAAAGTGTAAGACGTCATGTAAATTGCAAATTAAGTGAATGGTCAAAACATCATTTAAAAAGAATTTGAGGGATTATTAAATCAGGATAGTTTGGTCATTTTATACTACTTAATTTGTGTGAAATCTTCTAAAACATCGAGTAAAATGTGTTGGAGGGAGTAATAGGTTTATTGTTTGGTATGAATTAACAGTACAAATATTTTTTCTTTTTTGGGTTTCTATTTTTTTTTAACGGATTTGAGGTTTTTATTAATGCAGGTCTACTGTAAATTCGTGCACCATTCCTCCCAAAGCACAAACAAATAGTTGTGTATATGATAACCGGCAAATTGCAGGAGATACGTCCACTGGTGCCGTTTCAGGGAATATATCAAAGATTTCACGGCCACCACCGCGGGTGCCTAATGGTATAACAGAATTCTCACCTTGAAGTCTCCTATTTGTACTGTTAGTAACCCAATTTACGAAACCATATCATTTGAAAGTGGTGTATTTGATGTTACTCTTGGAAGAGTAGATATACACCACTGTAACTGAGCTCAGATAACAAGTTATATAGCAACTTGGTGTGTTTGTTTTATATTTCTGAATGTCGTAATGTCTAAGGGGGAGTGTTATAAATCCAGTATATTTAATATACCAAATCCAGAGACACATATTTTTGTCTACTCCCTCCCTCCCTCCCCTCCCCAATCCCCCCTCCTCCGTCTCTTCGGCGGTTTAGGCGCAACGCCGGCCCGATTTCACTCGCGGCTCAGGCGAAGCGCCGGTCTTCATCCCATCTCCCCATCCCCTCCCTCCCCTCCCCAATCCCTCCTCCTCCGTCTCTTCGGCGGTTTAGGCGCAACTTTTTGCACTTTTAGACCCGCAAAACTTAGACCCGTAAAATTTAATTTTTTTGCAAATTGTTGGGCCAACGCAACTCAAATGTGTGAAAGGTAAATGGGCCTAAACGTGCAAATGTAAAAGTAATAGTCTTTCCATTGTTGGACTGAAAACATATTTTTCTTCAATTGCTACTCCCATGGTTTCGATCCAAAATAAAAAATAAAATAAAATTATTCTCTATAACTAATATGTACTCTGTTTCAAGAAATTGAGAGTACTAAAATTTTCCTGTTTTTGGCAGAGATGAAATATCAGCCATTTCACATGGCAGATTCAAATCAAGGTTAAGAACTTGGATGCCATCATTAAATGTTACAGTAAAAGAAAAAGTATACACAAATATTTTGATAAATTTTATTCATTACCTGGGAATCGTGATTTTTTTTCTTTGCTCCGGATAGGCTTATGTTGCAACTTGCAATTCTACTTTCATCCATAACCAAAAGTAAAGTAGAACTATGATGCACTTGAATAAGTACAACTACAAACAAAATACTTGTCTTCCTCAATCTTACAGGGTTATTATTTGAGGTATCTAATGCTTTTAATACATCTGGCTTTCAAAGGTACAGCAAGGAAAAGACAAGAAGCCCCATATTTTGGGTCAGGGCACGAGTTTCAAGACATTTACAAGTATAAGGTAGCAAATTTGATGTAATTACATGGATTGCTGCAGATTCCTTATGCAGTCTTTTTATGCATATCACAACACTTATTTTAATTAACTCTTGCATTCTACAAAAGGCGATTGCTATGACCCTTGATTTTATTTGAGCAGCTACTCTTAAACCTGGTTATATATGTGCTTAGTTTCCTGATCTGGGTTTAGTTTTTTCTCTTTCCTCAAGGTGAAAATAATTGGCAAAAAATTTAGATCAAGCATAAGGATAAGTTGACCATTTACAATCAATCGACATTGCAAAAGAATACCATGATAAGGTACGTCTTCCATTTTCTGCTTTATTTTCGTTGTCATTCCTCTGGCTTAAACGTAATTGCTAAATGAGAAATCATGTGCAATGATTTCCACACATATATAAAATTGGATTTTGATTGATTTGAGGTTTTCATTAATTCATGATCTGGTAATTTATCGCAATATTTTGTGGATTTTGTGTTTATGGATTTTATTTACAACTCTTTTGTAGGAGTTTCATGGACAGGGGAAGAACACAAACTATTCTTTATCGGATTGAAAAGGGGTGGAAAGGGGAATTGTCTCTCATGGGCAGATTCATTTCGCACTCTCAATAGGAATTTCCAAACATCATACGAGAGAGTTAATCAAATCAAGCAAAAAATATGTAACAAAAAGAAATTGTATATAAGGAGATTCTGATATTAAAAAAAATGTTTTCAAAAACATGAAGGGAAACATTTTATGGAAAATTTCATAGTAAAAAAAAATATGATACATACACAAAATAAGTACACGTACAAACTAAAATATGACAACCACACTTGAATTATCAAAATATTGTGAATTATCAATATATTGTAATATACAATAAGACAAATACCTTTTGGTAAAACAACGTACCAAAAATTAAAAAAGCCACTCTGAAAATACACACTTATGGACATTAGCTCTCAGTGACAAACTCAAACTTATTCATCTACTTATTCTATCAACTAATGCTCTCACACAAAAGAGCACAACACCCACGTCAACTAAACCAGTCAAGAAAACAACAACGTGCAACGCACGTTGTAACAACCTAGTTATACAAAAGACGAGCATACACAATGAACCCCAGTCACTACATTGAAATAGGAACGTTATTAGGGTAAATTTCACACAAATTTACGACCTTTATGCTTAGTATCAATTTAATCACCATTTTTTAGATTTTTGTAAAAAAAAACCCAATCTTTGATATTGTTGCAATTTGAGACACGTTTTTTTCTTTCGGTTGTCAACCGATGATGTGGCTCGCTGAAGCGTGTGTCATCTTGCCACGTAGGATTATACATGTTTATTTTATTTATTTTTTAAATTCACATCACAAATAACACTTACAATTTAAATAACACGTTTCTACTTAAATTTTAAATAGCAGTCAAATAAATTAAACAACCAACATAAATTATATATAATGTTTCTCTTTACGTTCTTAGTTTTGATATTTATTTGGTTGTTTAATTAATTTGGTTGCTATTTTAATTTTAAGTAGAAATATGTTATTTAAATGGTAAGTGTTATTTATGATGTGGATTTAAAAAATAAATAAAATAAACATGTGTAACCCTAAGTGGCAAGATGACACACGCTCGGGCGAGCCACGTCATCGATTGTCGACCGGCTGGAAGAAAAAAACGTGTATCAAATTGCAACAATGTCAAAGGTTGTGTTTTTTTACAAAAATCTAAAAGTTCGTGATTAAATTGATACTAAGCATAAAGGTCGTGAATTTATATGAAATTAACCCATATTAATATGCAAGTTTCAAATATATATATATATATATATATATATATATATATATATATATATATATATATATGCGTGCAAATAATGAACATTTTTTATTTATATCTATCCGCCAACACAACCGATGAGACGCATCTAAAACATCAAAATCCATCAATTGGATGAAACTAATTTATACATAAACTATTTTAAAGGGAGTGGTTTTTTTTACTAGAAAGTACATTAATTTAGAAAGATACAATCTATTTTCACTAAAGAATATACATTGAAGAATATTTTAGTTATTTTCACTAAAAGTTATGAATTGTTCTACTAAAAAGTATGATTTATAGAGGAAGTGAGCAAATTTAAGAAAAATAGCAAAAAATATGTGTGGGAAGGAATGCGTTCATTATTGATGCTACAAAATATAATGAATGAAAATCTGCACAACAATTGAATAGAGGCTACTTTCATCACATCACATCACAGCATTCTTATTCATCTTCCCAAAAGTCAAACTCAAGAATTAAGGGAAACAACAGGCAAAGTCGTTGGAAAACTTAGCTTCTTGTCTATGCTTAAAAATTAGAATATCGCCCTGCAAAGACAATTCGCCACCGCTTCCACCATTTATCTTGACGCTCGAGAAAAGGTCCAGATGGATTATAACAATGTCATACGAGGAAAACTAAGTGAACCTTCTAGAAAAATCTATGCTTTATGATTATTTGCCAACTCATCAATATCTAGTTCCACTTTTAGAACAGCTGAATCTTCCCTTTTGCTGACTAGGCTGAAAATACATCACAATATTACCAAGGAAAAAATCCCCCACGAATATATAATAAACCTGAATGTGATTTTTGAAATACTCTGTCTGTCCTTGTAAGGACGTAAATATTGGGGTTTTATTTTTGTAATGAAAACTAAAAAATATTTTATGCAAATCATACCTATTTTTTACAGGTCCGTGATCCACAGCACTTCTCAGACAATAAATGGCCCGCCCAACAATGTGTGGGATGTAAAGTGGACCAAAAATTCGACTATCATAGGCTTCCTGTTATACAGAAAATCAGAGAAAAGCAAAATTTAAATAAATTATTCACCAATTATTCTAAAAAAAACACAAATTTGAAGCATAATATAATCTGCTGAAAGATGACAATAAATGAGTTTTTTTCTTCCAAGAAAATTCGTCAGCTGTTCAATTAGTTAAAAGCGAAAAATTCTCAAGCAAATTAGTTGCAAGCGCAGCTAGTATTCTGCCGTCATAATATAACCAGGCAGTGAGAACTCGTAAAGTTGGTAGCAAGACTAAGTATTATCTAGTAAGAACGCAATCATAAGTCGACTTACTAGTAGTTGGAGAGCAAAATATAATTTTCTTAAAAGGATAGAATTTTATATTAAGCAGTATTTGAGTATATCTCAAAAAAGGGTGCTGGAAAGCAATCACATTTTACACATAAAAGATTATATTATATCAAAATGCATTCATATTGAGTGATACCTTTGGCTTAAGTTTTTCATTGTCAGCTAATACCCAGCACTCATCCTTTTCAAGGGTAAAAGGGTCATCACTGGGATTTGTAGATGCCATACTGTCACCTTCAATACCGGCTATTCGCCGTACAAGAAGATTGTCCAGGTTTGTGGGGTCCTTATGTACTACCACATCTCCAACTTCAAGGGTCCTAAAACCACAAAGAAATGAAATTTAGAATCAAACTAATACATTTTAATGAAATAATGTATCCAAAGGCCCTTGCACTATCAATGTTTATTTCGAAAGGCTTTTAAACTAATTTTTGTTTTAATGAACCCTTTAAGTATTGATTTTTGTTTCACGAGTCCCTTTTAGTCCCTTATACAAAATACTGACATAATAATCTAAAGTCTTTAAACAAACCGTTTATTTTAAAAGGCCCTTAAGAAGGGTCTCGTGAAACAAAATTAAAACTTTTAAGGGTTTTTTGAAACAAAAATAGTTTAAGGGCCCCATGAAATAAAAGTTGATAGTTCTTTAGATGTATTATGCCTACTATTTAAAGTACACAAAAGTTGCAGGGTAAAACATGTGACTTTGCCCTAATGTTAAGACCAGGAAAACCTGGTGCATTAAGTGGATAAAACAACAGTCACATTCCAAGGAAATCTAAATTTATAGTCCATCTTTGATTCTTTATCTCCAGTCTACTTATTCGAAGCAAAACATAAGATTCCAATCTCCAGCAACCATGCCCAATACAAATGGAATGAACTCATCTTTTACACCAGATGTGTTTTCATGCTTGGAGGGTGTTATGAGAAAGGATTCCAATGTGCAAAAATCTACAGTGACATGGAATTTTACCAAACCAGGCGGATCCAATTTGTGTTTTTTGTAACAATTCTCATAAAAATGGTCAGACATTTTATTTTTGAATGCCCTTTCCCTGATCAAATTTGGATGAAATTTATTAAGTGGGTCATCATTTATACGGCTCTGTCCTCAAATCTGTTCAACAAACTTAATTCGTTTTAGTAGATTTCTCAAAGGGAGGAAAGGCAAAATTAATGCAATGTGTGTATGGGAATGCATTGTGTGGTTAATCTAGAAAACAAGGAATGTGAATATTTTCAAAGGAGAACAAATTCAGCCACCTAAAGTCTTTGAGGAAGCAAAGCAGTGTATCTGGAGTTGGAATGCTGGATTGTAGCAAGAGAAGAGGGATGTGGAAGGCTCACATTTAGGGACTGGGCGAAAAACCCACGTATAGTACTAGGTTGTTGAATTAGGAGGGTTTGTTTAGTTTTGAACAATATGTTATGGTTTAGTATGTAACTCGGGGTCTTGGCTATGTTTGTTGATCTACTGAACTCTGTATCTATTTAAATGGGTATGAATGAAGGTTTTACTTTCTGATAAATAAAAAACAAATAACTGGAGCACAGAAGATTGATTCAGATCCTTCACTCTGAATCTTATTTTCTTAGTAGGAAGTCTCCTAGTTATAGGCATCTCATGTATTCTTCTAGCAGTTAGATGCTTTTCAATTATCATTACATTTCTATAGTCAAATCAACCATAAACCTCACCTAAAAACACACTGTTCTAGTGCAATGATAGTAACCAAAAGTAATGGAACATTTGAGCAAAGTTGAATTGTGTTGCAAAGAGAAGAAGAAAGTAGTAGTTGCAGATAAATCAATTACTCCATATTACATAAGTAGAAATGTGAAAGCATTTCCTGCTTAATAGTTTGTTGTCCTATAAGAACAAGTTCATCTTAAAAGCCTTAATTTGCACTTCAATTTTATATAACTAGATCAAAAGGAAAGTGCTGAAACTTATTACGGATGCAAAGAACAATTACAAGTGATGAATCAAACAGAAGGTATAAGCAGATTATATATAATGGGGAGACAATGCAAGAGAAAAAGACAGGCGGCATATTCATCCGCTCATAGATTTAAAGAGCATTAAGTTTGATACTAATAGATAGTTTGTGATTACGTAGGATTTGGTTCTGGGATTTTGCGAACAAGCAGAGTTCCACCCCTAGTACCAATTAGTGGGTCCATCTCTTCTCCTTTATTCCAATGCAAAAATGTCAACCTCGCATTGCAGGCTTTCCATATGGTTTCAAATACTTCATCTTCTTTGAGTTTACCCTGTAGATAAGCCTGCAAACATATAAAGATCCTCAGTATGTGATGAATCAAAATCCCCATAAAAAGAACAGCATTCAACGAACTAATGTAACATAATGAACGGAAAAAATCCCAGATAAGATAACGAACTAGGCAAGCTCAGGATAAAGAGTTCCATTATATATTCTGCATCTAAAATAAGCAACTCCACCAACAAAAGGGCCAGAAATTACACTCAAATAGATACACAGACCACCTCTTAAACTGAAACTGCAATATTCATTATTGAAAATCTTGCTAGTCTAACCAAAACTGCATGACTCACTGAAATGTCTCTTAGATCAGAGGCAATATTATGAGTAACAAAATAATATTTCCAGAAAGGGACTTACGGTAGCACCTAAATGGCCTGAGTAATGAAATAAATAATTAATGACCTATATCCTAATTTATCCCCTTTTCAACCTCACATATTTAAATCCTTCTACAAATACCTAGGAAATTACTAGAAAAAAAAATGTATTCAACATCATCTGGATGCGAATTAACATGTAATCAAAACAATGTAGAAGGAAATTAGTAAAAAATCAAATATGAAATCGATGGAAAGACTCCCATCCTTGGAACAAATCGAAAGAAACCCCACATCAGAATAAACAATGGCAATCTCAGAAAGAGGGAATGTCCATCAAAACGAAAAGAACACAAAATCAATTTAGAAATCAAGAAATATCTGCAAAAACAGAGTTGTTATAATCCGAAAAGGGGATTGATTACCTTCCGAGTTACAGAAATGGTATACTCGTATTTGGCGGACGCGTAGCGGAGCCATGTCGATAACCCACCCATTTCGAAGTTAGTTTTTCAGAATCCCCTCCACTTCCCCTTAAACCCCACCCCCTATTCTTCTGTTTTTGGGCGAAATCGTAGGTTTTTATTTCTTTTTCTTTTTCTTTTTTAAACAACTATCGCGTCTTGTTTGTGAATTTAAGATGCTTATTATAATTTTTGGGGGAAAAAATGTATCTTCGTTTTAGTATTAAGTTAAAAAAAAAAATGTTTTTCATTTGAAAAAATATAACAGTATATTTCTGTTTTTACATGTTGATTCACTTTTTGAAATCTTAATATTTTTTTTTTTTTTTTTATATCTTACATTTGCAAGTTTTATCTTCTCTTATCTTTTTATATTTAATGTTAGACCTTGCAAATATTACAAACTGGAAAAAGTATGCGATGAAAGAGGTGCATGAGAATCTACTGATTAGGAAAAATGGGGAACTTGGTGTGAAGCAAGGGAGGATTTTTCTCTTGTATGGAATTAAGTTGACGTTACTAAAAGTTCGGGTGCACGCTTGGAGAGTTATTTAGGGAAGACTACCAACTACAACGAATCTCCAAGGACACGATATTATCTCCTTAAACACAAGTATTAATTGTATCTTCTGTAACTCGGGACATAAATTCATTCATCATATTTTATTCGAATACTCATTTTCTTATAATGTTTGGATGAACAATATCCATTGGCTGGGAATATGGGCAGTTCTATCCTCAAATCCCTCGACGTTTCTCCCACATTTTAGTAGACCACTCAAATGGATGAGAGGAAGAATGATTGTTGTGTATATTTGAGAATATATTGTTTGACTCCGTTAGAATGCAATAAATGTTGTTATTTTCCGTAAAGAAGTACTTGATAGATATAAAATATTGAGGAGTTGAAGCGTCGAACTTGGTGCTAAATTAAAGAGAGAGTCTTGGAGGAAGTTCTGTAGGGTGGAGTACGAATCCAAGAAGGGTACTAAAACCTTAGGTGAAGTTAGAATTTGGGTTAATCATGGGCGGATCTATGTGTAATGTGCATTGGCTCACTACCAATGCAAATGACCCAAAATTTTATATATTATGTGTAATATTTTACAAATTAATCCATCATTCCATTCTTAATAACCAGCCCACCCCAATTAAATTTATTGTATTATAGCACACCCCACTAGTAATTTCTGGATTCGCCACTGGGGTTAATCACTTAATTTGTTTTTATTTTTATAATTTTATGGTACATCCAAATATATACCATATACTTGGATTTTAGACTAATTTTAAATTGAACTTTAATTTGAATTTGCCCCATTTAGAAAACGGGTTATATAAAAAATCTCGCGGATCCATTCAACTAAATCTCGCATATTGTAGCAGTCAGCGCCCCACTCTTTTATTTTACTTTAGGAGCTGTCAAAGTTGTTAGTTTTTCCAAAACTGCATTGAACCTCATTAAACACATTTTCATGTTCTTAGTTTCCTTTTTTCTTTCTTTTTAATTATATATTTAGATAAACTATGTGATCTTGTTAGTTATGACTTTTATTTTTTTCAATACATTTCAATAAATCCTGTTACAAATTTTAATTAATTAAACCGTAAATTTTTTCTTTTATTTAATATTTTTATTTGCAAAATTACATTAAAAGAGACAATAAAAAAAATATCTCAAGTAATAATTAATTATACTACAAACAACCATTAACAATATCCGAAAAATAATTAGCAATATTTCAAACAATAATTAATAATATCCCAAAACTATATCAACAATATTCAAAGCAATAATCATTAATATCTAAGTAATAATTAACAATACTCCAATTCATAATGAGCAATACCCGTCCACGCTAGTAGACGGTGGGTTATGGGTCCCCCGAATTAGTCGGCCAATGAGCCGGATATTGAGTACTTAAAAAAAATGAACAATACCCCTACCAAAAAAGTTAGAAATATCATAGTCATTTGTCATCAAAGAGTATGTATAGAGTGAATTTAGTTCATACATGAATAATTGAAGGGTATTAGTTATTTTTATTAAAGAGTATTAATTGTTTTCACTAAAGGGTATTAGTTGTTTTCACTGAAAGTTATTAGTTGTTCATTGAAAATGAACACTTTACAGTAAAAACAACTAATATTCTTTAGTGAAAATAGTTAACATCCTTCAATAATTCATGTGTAAATCATTTTCACTCTATACTTTGTCATCAAATAATATTTTAAAACCAATAATCAGTAATACCCCAAGAAATAATCAACAATACCCCAAGCATCTATAACTATATAAAAGCAGCCGTCATTGTAGAAAGATGGGAGAATTCTCTTGTGGACATGCAAGACACTTGCTCTTTGGTGCTGCCGTGAATTTCAGGCGCTAAAATTAGAGTGAGCATGTCTGGCATATAAATTTCTATTAAATTATTTATAGTTTCTGACAAATGTATTTAATGTAGTATTTTCTTTTGTTGGTTTCAAGGTAGAAAAGACTTCTGCAAACTAACCTAAAATCTTTGAGTAGGTCTTGTATGAGACCGTCTCATGGCATGAGACAATAGGAATGGGTGTAACTAGGGCATTGACTCATTAACACTTTGGTAGAGGTAGGTGTTAATTTGTATGGTCTCATGTCATGAGACGGTCTCATACAAGTTTTTGCCAAAATCTTATTATATTTAATAGTAATTTTATCCGTTCGATGCACGACCTATAATCTTTGTCAATATACATATATATATATATATATATATATATATATATATATATATATATATATATATATATATATAGAGTGCGTCTATAGTGAAATTGGTTCATATATAAATCATTAAAGGATATTAGTTGTTTTCATTTAAGAGTATTGCTTATTTTTGCTGAAGAGTATTAGTTGTTTTCACTCAACAATACCTTTTAGTGAAAAACAATTTGTATCCTCCAAAATCAATATTTTTTGGTGAAACAATCCAAAACCTTTAAAGTGATTAATATATGGACCAGTTTCACTCTATACTTTTTCTCTTTCTAATAGAAAAACATTGTAAATGGTAATAATATATTTTTGGCAAAAGTTTATATGAAATTGTCTCATGGCATAAGACAGTACGAATTAACACAAATTCCTACCAAAATGTTAATGAATCAATGTCCTAGTTATACTCATTCTCATTGTCTCATGACTCACTCTATACTTTGTCTCTTTCTAATAGAAAAACATTGTAAATGGTAATAATATCTTTTTGGCAAAAACTTATATGAGACCGTCTCATGGCATGAGACAAAACGAATTAACATAAATTCTTATCAAAGTGTTAATGAGTCAATACCCTAGTTATACTCTTGACCTACTCTATATTTTTTACTATATTACTGCAATTGACAAAATATAACTTCTTTATTAATGAGATAAAATTTATAACTGAAATAACTTAATATCTTTTTTGACTCGAGAAATAACTTAATATCTTGATTACAAATGTATACACAAACATCAAATATTTTGATCCGTACTTCGGCCCTATAATCATTATTATATTACAGTAATGATCAAATATTTTAGAGACATGGCTCATACTTTCTTTATTACTAGATATGGGGCACCTCAATTCTTGAGGTTATGACCCAGATTTGTGTTACTAATTTGAATATTGATATTAAAATAACAGTGCAAATATTTTTAAGAAACAAAATTTTGATGAAAAAAGTAGAATCATAAATTTTATATAGTCAAACCTATCAATGCCTATGTGGCATGGCTATGAAGCCTCTATTTGAAGAATGACCTCCTCTCATTCAATTATTTATTGCAAAATGATCTCATCCGTTTGTTCTTTTTTCTTTTAATCGTATTCATCCATTCTTTATTTCTCTCATCTATAAATTTGCATATTCCATCTCTCATTTCTTCATTCATTTGTCATTCGTTTTTTCTATTCGTTCCTACCTCACCCATTTTTTTTCTAATTCCTTATTTGTTCTTAAATCAATGTCTATTGCATCCCATTTTGTAGGTACCGTTCGTATGCACCTTTGTTGTGCGCCCAATGCGGTCGTCTTCGTTGAGGAATGTTTGAGTTTTGGTGGAGATTAGGATTTCATTGATTTTCTCTTTTTGTTTGTTCTCTCGTCCCTTTTTTGTAATATTTGTTTTGGATTGGCCATTCTTAATATTCATTATAGATGGTTCACTTTCTTTTTTTTCATTTTCCGATACACTGGTGCAGTGTTTTATTAGTTCACTAATGGATGATTGTTGTATTTTGTTATGTAAATAGTTGTTTTTCTCGAATGGAGATTATAAAATATTTCGTTTTATGATTTGTCTATTACCTTCGACTTATCATTATAATTTTGTATCGCTGAATGTACATTTTTTATTTCCATTGCCCACGTTCTCATCTTTTACACCATGACCGTGACCATTGATCCTTTATTTTCCTATATTTTTTACCTATTAAATTGGATTTGACTTGGTTACAATAAATATTCATATTGTGCTATTAGTTGGTTAATTTCCTTAATTTGGGGGATATTTAAGTTTTTAGGCAAATGTGATCTTCATCGATATTACATTTGTTTGTTGGTTCACGTTTTAAAAAAAAATATATTAATATTAGGTTTCTTTTGTATATTGGTGTGTTTTATTCCATAACCGTGTTTTTGATATAGTTATTTATTTTATAAATAAATCATTATAATTTTAATGTCAGATTATAAATTTTAATATGTACATCTTATTAACACCGTGGGTAAAAATTCTAAAATATAATCTTTCATTCATCCACTTGCATTCAATGGAAAAAATATTCCGAATATAATTTTTCTTATATTATAAGTTAATGTGTTAATTCCTTATTTATCCTCAAATTATTGTAATTTAATGATAGAAAACTAACCTTTTTATTTTAATTTAATGATAGAAAAAAAAGGGCGCATGCACAAGAAATTAAACGAGGTTCAAAAGGCAAAAACGAAGTGAGTGAGGCGGCCACTTTACGTAAGCTGTCAATTCCCTTATTTGTCATTACAACCCAAAAAAGTTACTAAATATATTACCGGTGGAATTGTTAATCAATCTATGGAGAGAAAATCTTAAGAGCGATATTGGAATCCATTAATTTTGCTTAGTTCGGATGGTATATCCTTATCCATAATCCCGTATAATTGAGAAAACTGTGTTCCATCTAATTAACAACATGGTCAACCATCCTAAAATATAATAATTCATTCCTCCCTAAAAGTAATTGAAAAAAATTAGCAGCGACAATTTTTATATACTATATAGGTCAATTCCTTATTTATTGACAAATTGTCTTATTTTAATGAGTGAAAAATCACGGTTTTGATAATTCAAGAAAAGTTGATTAATCGTTTAAATTATTTGGATATTCAATAATGATATTAGAGTTAAGAATAATCAGTAATCAAATTAATTTTTTTAATTTAAAATTGTTCTTATGCATCCGTAATTTTTAGCTAAATTTCTGGCACCTATTTATAAATTAGATTTAATTAATTGTTATATTTAACTTAGTTTGACTTGGTATTTTTGAATCATGTTTTTAATGGGAGAAAAGTAACGTTATAATAATTTTAGATGATTAGATCATTGGTTGAAAATATTTCCTTTAAAAACAATGGTTGAAAATATTTGGACTTTCAGGAATCAAAATAGAGCTATGGATATTAACTAATTAAATCCTGCGTTTATTTTATTTATTTGGACTTATCCTTATCATCCTTATTTTTTGCTCTTTTTTTGGGCACTCATGTATAAATTAAACTTATTTATAAATTAGATTTAATTATGAATTATATATACAATAAGTCATACCAAAAGATTAATTATGTATGGTGCACTCACTCAACAGTTGACACTTTTTACACTGAAAAGTATGATTGGATTACACTGAAAATTAAAATCATTGTAAATTTTTCAGTGTAATCTAACCACACTTTTCAGTGTAAACAATGTCAACTGTTAATTGTGTGCACCGTGCACGTGGTGCATATAAGAGTTTCTCTACCAAAATTATTATTCTAAGACAATATTGGAGATATATTGGAAACAATTTAACCTCAATGTGGTATTACATATTTTAATAATAAAATATTACTATTGAGAGTACTAGTGATTGTAAAACCCGTGCTTCGCACGGCCAGTACTTGTTACATAATTTTTCATATAAGAGTTACCACACATTTACACTACAATGAAAAAATATTACTTTTTAAAAGATAATATAAGTAAATATCTTTCTATTGTCAAACTAATGTTACATCCCAATGATCTTCTACTTCACCCAAGTCATATTTAATTTAGGCTTGTAAGACGTTCTATACCACTAAAATAAAATGTTTCATCAAGTACAATAAGCATGTACCTATACCAATGCTTACGTTAATTAACTACCAAACAAAGAGTCATAACAATTCTACCGAAAGGTATCAGTCGTAGGCTAATCACAAATAAATCTCTCAATCATCCTCTTCTACCCAACTCTCAATTTATTCAATAGTAATTAAAATTAGGATGTGAGTTAAATCTAAAGTGTAACCATGTTTCAATGCAGATATCTTCAGGTTTTATCTGAACTTTAAAGAGAAGTGTCCGCTCAATAATAGCTTGAATCTCAATGGGAATATAATAATCATCACCCTGATATTATACACATACAATTTTAATATAAGAAACCCAATATAAAAAAAATACAAATAATCTTTAATAAATCATCTACCAAAAACTTATAAAATAATTACAGAATTAAATAGTAATTATCAAAAATAATTTATAAGAATACACAAATAAAATATGCTAAAATATGCACGCATACATTAAAAAATTAAATATTTACACAATCAAACTTACACTTTTTTTATTTTGCAATAATTCAGAGGCAGTCTTCTGAATTAGATCTACACAAATGTTATCCCATAAATTAAGAGAGACGTTGCTTGTTCCATCCACAACAATAACCCTTAAGTCATACCTAAATAAATATATAAATTTAATTGCTTAGTATATACATATATATTTATATATAAAAGAATATCACAATCTGTAACTAAAAGATAAAAAATATACTAAACAATTTAAAAAATCTTATGCAAGTTGACGACCTTATTACAGAAGGCACATCCTTCTTTCCACATTTAAAGCATTCAAAATGTCCATTAGCTTTTGAAACTTTCCGAAAGCACCTCTTACATGAATAAAATCATCAATTGTCATACGAATCCAATTCAATTATCTTTGCACAAATCCAATAAGTGTCAACCTATATTTTAAAAACATAATATTAATATATTTAATAAAAAAATTCCAACACATAAAATACATAATAAACATATCTAACACACTCACCTTGTTATTCTGAAGAACCCAATCAATAGTTTTCACATCTAGTTCAAGATCACCAGTTGTTTCAAAACTATTACTGAGACACGACCAAGAAAACATCCCAGAAACCGATTTACCCTTTGAATTGATACGAAATCTAATAAAACAATTGATTAAAATATTGTTACAAAAATCATTAATAAAAAAATAAATAATATGTGTAAAAGACCTTCTCTTCAAATCCAAAATCTCCTTGATGTCACTGTCATAGACAATTTTTGAATTATTGAAGGAGTTGGAAATAATGACTTCACCTAAAAAACAATACTACTATAATTACATAAAGACAAAATATTTATTTTAAAGTCTAAAAGTAAAAAAAAAAAAACAGTAATAACAATCAATAGTGAATATAATAAAAAAAAATCACAAACACCATAAAAAATGTACCACCAAATATCTTGGGTCTAAACATCTGGAAAATTAACACAGGTGGAACATCACATCCTGATTTTTCTACATTCCTTAGCTCATCAATGAAATCTCCCCAAAGGGAAACCTTAAGCCTCAATCCCCTTATCACCAGTTTACAAATTATTAAATACAAAAATTGCATAATTCAATGTAAAAAAATACTCTAAACATAAAAAACAATTCAAAATACTCACTGAGAATCTTCAAGTGTCAATTCCAACAATTTTACTTGTCCATTACCAACATCTCTATCCACAATATCACCAATTTCATAAATTCTGCCAGTAACATCTGCAAGAAAAAAAAGATTAAAAAAATTAAAATCCAATATAGTATACACATATTTTAAAAATATATAGATTAAAACTATACAGCTTAGCATTAAATAAAAATAAACAATGGAAAAAAAATTATACTCACCAATTAGAAGATTCTCATCAATATTATTATTGATTGTCAATTCCGAGAAATCCTTCAGCAAATACATCATACTGGGGAACTCATCATCAATAATATGGTTTATCCGAGTGTTTGAAATAAATTGTATTTTATAATTATTGATAGTTGTCCTAAAAGACGTCTTGTTTGCAATAACAATGAAATTTCGCACAGAATATATCTTCCCTTCTAAAATTTTATCCTTGAACTTGTGAGTGTGGAACGACTTAACAGTGGCATGAATCCTCTCACCCTTTAAAATAGAAAAATACAAAAAAGGATTAAACATACAAATATATATAAAAATAATATTGTACAATGTATACATATAAATATATACATATATATATATATATATATATATATATATATATATTAACCTCAACATCGTGAAAAATGCATTCCAAGTTTTTAAGTGAAGAATTAACTCCATAAGCAGGACCTTCGTATACACGAACACAACACAACTTCATTAATCATGTAGTCTTAGTTGGATTAACATGTCGTATCAAGGAAAAGGTTGCAAACATATTTGATATATGTTCAAAACCTACATATTAGATAAAAAAAATTATACTACGGGAAAAAAAAACACTTGAACGCAAATAAAAAATATGAACCTTAATATGCAGCAATTACAATATTCCAGCAAAATACACTAAACACATATTTATAAATAGCTAACATACGCAAAAAAAATAAAAAATAGAAAGGAATATCTCTAGGCAACAATCATTCACATTAATAATACCAATACACAATGATTAAATAAATCGAACAATTAGGCTGATCACATGGAATTATCACCCAATAATGAATCACTGAACAGATAGAACGAACATAGCACATTATCCATACAAATACATTATAGTCAATTACAAATAAACCATATTATGGAAACTGAAAAAATCATGGTATTTTAATAGGAGAAGAATAAGTCAAAATATACATTATCACCAATAATGACATACTGTATTCGCTATTAATTTTAATATAACTCCCACGCAAAAATAGAGGTGAATTCATTTCTGCCTTGGGAGGTTCACGTGAGATGCTTGGAGCTGCCAATTCATTGCTATCAATATGAATTACCTAAAATGGGCCTTCTTACTTTGGGCCTCAAACCAATCTTCAATTTAATTGCTTTACTTGGGCCGAAACTTTCCTACTCCTCAAGTACTTGGGCCGAATTAATATATTGGGCTCAAATGAAAAATAGGTGCAAATATTAAACTGAGCCCAATTAAATCCTCCTCGATTCATTTTCTCGATCAATCTCATTTAGCCCGTATTTGTATCCAAAAAATACTAATTTCCTGCAAAATAAATTTCAAATATCTTTCTCAACAATTAAGCAGATTAAATCAAATTAATGTAGATACTCAATTTTAAAACACAAAGATATAATGAAACATAATTAACTAATACAGAGAAAAAATTAATAACTCCAATTGAATTTATTTTTTTAAACAATTAATTTCAAGGTAATATTATTATATCTATAATTTCATAATATATGGGATCGATGAACCGTTTAAAATATGGCTACTTGACCAAAATATAGAGCCCACTAAACTTAGTAACAAACATAAAAATCTTATTTAGTTATGCATGGAGTATAAAACAGTATATATTATAATATCTCTTATAACATGTCATTATCACTTACAACTGTAAAAACAGCCCACTACAAAGTGAACAAAAAATATTCCTAGATTCAAACAATTTATTGATTAGCATATATTCAAAAAAAAAAAAAAAATTCTTCTCCAGCACATATCCTTTGAATTTGCAAAATACTACTCTTTGAACTATCTTTTCCAGCATGTAGCACTAAACAAAATATTAAACCCCTAAAATAAAGCTAAATGAATAAACCTGATTTTCTGACATCAAATAACCTATTTAATCTGCACGTAGTCTTATCTTACCAAATAAATAATACGCTGATAACTATAACTAAAAAGAGAATGTGGAAAAAAATTGGCAAATCATTAAATACTTAAAAAAAATGAAGGTAATTAATAAATTCTCATAAACTAAAAGTTGGCTGATAATCCATTTTCACATATGATATACTTTCAGAATTAAAACTACACGATCAAAAAAAAAGAAAAAAGAAAAAGGAAACAAAGGCAATTACGCGCTAGCCAACACACTCATTATTAAAAGTTCAATTTTAAAAGCTCACTAAAATTTCTGATTCTGAAAGGAAGGTGGAGCCACACAACTTATTTATATATACTCAAATTTTTTTACAGAATATTCCTTTAATTATACTAATAAACGAATATCATTTATTTGAAAATAAATTTAACTTAAATATACTAATAAACGAATATAAATAAATATCAGAAGTTCATTAAAACATAACCAATTCCAAAAAAACTTGGTCAAAATATCCCTACTTAAAAGATGGTACTGACGGAAATTATGTGCCATGCAGATTACCTATTAAAAGTTTTATTCTAGAAGCTCATTCAAATATAGTTAATTCAAAAAAAAAAAAAATTTAAGAGAATAATTAAACTACGAAATTCTCGCTCGAACCTTAATGATATACTTTAAACACATAATTAAACCAAAATAATAATTAAACTATAAAATTTTCTTTTTAGTTGTATTTATCAATTGCTAACGTCAATTATCAATTGTTAATCAAGTAGAATTTATAAATTTGTAAATATTATAACGTCAATAATAATCAATATTCTATTAAAAATTCAATTACAGAAGTCCACTAAAATATCATCAATTCCTAAAAAACATGGTTACAATATCCCTAATTCTTTGCAAAATGAAAAAACCTGCAATTGAAAGGAAGGCAGGCCAATGAGACTTACGTATAAAAACTTAATTAATAACACACAATTCTCTTTTAAATCTGCCACTGAATCATTAATTACTAATAAATTTAAATTAATAAATTAGAATTTATTTAAATTAATAATCTCGTATTTATTTAAATTAAGAAATTCGAGTTTAGAGGTTCATTAAAATATAACTACCTCCTACAAACTTGGGTAACATATTCCCACTCCCTTGCAACATGCGAAAGGTGACTATTTTGCAACTAATCACAAGTTCACTAAAATTTCAAACTCAGAAGTTAACTAAAATATAGACGATATCATTAACTACCAATAAATTTAAATTTAAATATGACTAATACTTTCTAAAAATTTGGCTAAAATATCCCCAATCTTTGGCAAACTTAGTTAAAATATCCCTACTCTTTCGCAATTTCGCAACTAATCAAAATTTCAATCCCAGAAGTTCACTAAAATATGGTTTATTCCTTAAAACTTGATTTAAAGAAATTTATCAAAATTCCATGAATTCATACGAACATTCAAAACACAAACGAATCGACTAAAATTTTAATTATCTCGCTCCAAAGATATCAACGGACCAACCAACAAAAAATAGTCAATAAAAAATACTCCACAAAACCAAAAATACAATATGTTTATATAAATCAAAGAGGGTCGTTAAAATATACCCCACAATTACAAATAATATATGCAAATTTCTTCCACAGGCTTTATACTTATACATTGAATTGACCATCAACATTATAACCAAAATTCCGATAGTATACATGTTCAGTCTTTGTACACCACTGAAATTATATAAAAAAAAGGGTCAAAACACCAAAAGTCTTGTAGAAATAAATCACATCTCCAATGCACTACATAGACGAACCAAAGGAACCCCTGCAATCTTACACATGCTCTGCAACCAAAAAAAAAAAACGAACAAAGAAGAAAACGGCCCACAAAAGTTGGTGGGATGATGGCTATGATCGAAGAGGAAGAACGAACAAAGAAGAAAACGGTCCACAAAAGTTGGTGGGATGATGGCTATGATCGAAGAGGGCAATCACTATAAATAGGCAATCATAAATAAAAAAAATGAAAGCAAAAAATCAGGAAATAAATTAACCAAATCATAAGAAACATACCATAAAAACCAATACATAAGAGATGAACGGCAGAGATCGAATAAAAAAAAAAGATCAACGGTCAATATGGTTTCCCGCCTAAATCTAAATTTGGCAGTGAAGCTTGTATTATATAGTTATAGATGTTTTAGAATTAAAATTAACTTCAATTTGACATTATCTTTACGAACTTGCAAAATTAGGATCATTATAAACTTTCAAAACTAGAACACTATCTTTTAATATTAGCCAATTTAGTCCAAATTTTATAAAATACAGACAACTATCATAATCGACCTTTATTTGACCCACATTTTATAAAATTTGGCTAAAATTCATTTAACCGGAAAATGTAGTCTTAAATAACATCTTCTACAATTATGTAGGTCATTAACTTGAAGATGGTTTTTACATATTAAAAAGTTTTTTATAAAAAAACGAGTGGTGCTATAATGTCTAATAGATTAATCAATTATGGTTTTGATTCTACAACATCTAGAGACCGAGTCAACTGTCTTAACTCTTCTCTGAAACAATTATCATAAGAATATATTTTTTCAAAAAGTTCGAAACTTTTCTCCATTAAAATTGACCTTATTTTTTTTGTTTCTCAATCTTGCATTTCTTGAATATATTGGTCTTAAAGAAAAAATTATTATTTTAGGACACTACCTTATGAGTGTTTGTAAAATTAAGACACTGTCTTTACGTACTTGCAAAATTGACACAATATCTTTACGAACTTGCAAAATTAGGATAATATATTTACAAACTTGAAAAACTAGAATACTTTCTTTTAATTTTAGTCAGTTTAGGCCAAATTTTATTAAATACGGGCAAATGGTCATACCATAATCGGACTTTATTTGACCCACATTTTATTAAATTTGGCCAACATAAAAGATAATGTCTTTGTTTTGCAAGATTGTAAATATAATATTCTAATTTTATAAGTCCAAAAGATATTTTTCTAAATTTGTAAGCCCAAAAAGATAGTGTCCTAATTTTACAAACACTTATAAGATAATGTCCTAAAAGAATAACTTTTTCTTGCATATATGAGTTAATTTAGTGATAAATTATAAGGTATGACTTATTATATACATATAAATTTGTAGTTTAGCCAATATTGATAATAGATTAGAAACATATTTAACCTTATTGCGGTATTATATATTTTAATCATAAAATATTATCATTGAGAGTATGTTTTGAATTAAACTGTTTCATATATGAATCAATTTATGGTTATTTTTAAATACACTTTACTTTAACCAATTAATGTTCCTTAAATAAACAATTGACTCTCTTCGTTACCATTAACTAAATTGGTTATAAGAGATTTTTTTTTAGGACACTGTCTTATGAGTGTTTGTAAAATTAGGACACTATATTTACTGGCTTGCAAAATTGAGACAATATCTTTACGAACTGGCAAAACTAGGACATTATCTTTAAAAATTGCAAAACTAGGACATTATCTTTTAATTTTAGCCAATTAAGGCAAAGTTTTATGAAATGCGGCTATCCAGGCATATCATAATCGGGCGTTATTTGATCTACATTTTATAAAATTTGGCCTAAATTTATCCAATATAATAGATAATGTCCTTTTTTTTTACTGCAAGATTGTTAAGATATTGTTCTAATTTTATAAGTCCAAAAAGATAATTTCCTAAATTTGTAAGCCCAAAAAGATAGTGTCCTAATTTTGCAAACACTAATAAGAAAATGTCCTAAAAGTTATTTTTTTCTTGAGTATATGAGTTAATTTAGTGATAAATTATAATGTATGACTTATTGTATACATATCAATTCGTAGTTCAGACAATATTGGTGATATATTAGAAACATAATTAACCTCAATGTGGTATTACATATTTTAATCATAATATTACTATTGAGAGTATGTTTTAGAACTAAATTGTTTTATATATTAACCACTTTATAATCATTTTTAGATATACTTTACTTTAACCAATTAGTGTTCTTTAAATAAACAATTAATACATTTGTTATCATTAACTAAATTGGTTATAAGAGAAACATTGTTATTTTAGAACACTACCTTATGGGTGTTTGTAAAATTAGGACATTGTCTTTACGGACATGCCAAATTGAGACAATATATTTACGAACTTATGAAATTGAAACAATATCTTTACAAACTTGCAAAACTTTGACACTATCTTTTAGTTTAGGCCAAATTTTACAAAATACAATTACGTAGGTAATTAACTTGAAGATAGTTTTCACATAGTAAAATATTTATTTTAAAAAACAAATAATACTATAAAGTCTAATAAATTAATTAATTATGGTTTTGATTATACAAGGAAACAACAACTAGAGATCTACTAAACTCTCTCAACTTTTTTCTGAAGCAGTTATTAAAAGATTTTTTTTAAGTTCCTTACTTTTTTCAATTAAAATTGACCTTATTTTCTATTTTCTCAATCATACTTTTCTTAAATATATTGGTTATAAGTGAAAAATATCAGGACACTACCTTATGAGTGTTTGTAAATTAGGGCACAATCTTTAAGGGCTTGCAAAATTGAGACAATAATTTTCTGAACTTGCAAAATTAGGACACTGTCTTTACAAACTTGCAAAACTACGGCACTATCTTTTAATTTTGGCTAATTAAGAACTTTTTTTATTAAATAGACCAGCTGGACATATCTTAATCGGACTTTATTTTACCCACATTTTATAAGATTTGGCTCAAATTTGCATAACATAAAAGATAGTGTCATTATTTTGCAATATTGTTTATATTGTGTTCTTGTTGGGAAAATAGGGGTTGCCCGGAATCTATTCGGGATGAAATTTAAATACGAATTTAAATACAATTATTACTAGCATGAATTAATCCTAATTAATTCAAATAATAATTCCAACAACTAATTTTCACCATGCATGTTGAATTAATTTCACATATTAACTAGGCGGAATAAACAAATAAATATGCGATTAACGTACCTCTTGTAGAATTGGCCTTTGGATATACGGGACAATTACGATCTCGCTCTATCAACCCAAAGCCTTCTCAAGTATTTCCCTTTTCACCTCACTTGATCACCGGTGGGAGATGCTTTCAAGTAATTTAATAAACTAAGGAAAAAGAAAAATATCTATGCTTCTGGATTTTTTCAACACATGGAATTATGTACTTGGAGATGAAATAATCATCCCCTATTTATAATATGAAGGGGCCGAAAATTTAAGTGTATTTGGGCTTGGAGAAAATCTTTTCTTAGACTCTAAGAAATCTTGAATATATCTCATATATTCTTTTCTCCAAAATAAAATATTCCACAAAAATCTCACCCTACATATTAAGGTCTAATTTTCGAAAATTACAAGATGAAATCCAAAGATTTGGATCTTCTTGAATATATGAGATATTCTTGTATTCCTAAAATACATATCTTCCATAATATCTTTCCAAGAAAATAAACAAAATCTTATTTCTTCTTGATTCTCTTATTTTCGAAATTTACTTGAAAAAATCAGCATTAATACATTCTTTATTTTAATCACTTTATCATTATTGGGCTACTTAATGGGCTACTTGAGGGGCCTTAAGGAGAATTAAGATTGGACCTCCTAATGGACTTCTGAATTTCAATATTGAGCCCCAATATAATTCAGCCCATTAATATTAATTATTACCACTAATAAATTAATATTGCACTATCCATCTTAATCCATATTACGATAATATGGGCTCCCGGTTATTATTTCCCGCGTTTAAGATTATCAAGTCCATTAATTAATTAAGCTTCTGAATAACTCTAAATTAATTAACATCTTTCACCTTGGAGTAAAGACAGCTCAACATTATTATTCGTACCGAAGAAACTAATTCTTCACTTGCAAGATTTGGTACAATAAAGCTTCTGAGCCCACCAAGGGGACTAATCACACGAGCCGTACTCGCACGCGTTTCTCCGTATTAAATCTTAACAACCGTCGTATGATTAATATTACTGCCCAAGACACAAAGTTCGAAGTCGCAATGATTCTCACCCAACATGAATCAAAGCAGTAACTATTAAGCACACACGGTCCTATTTAAGTGACGGAGATTAAGAAATCAACAACCACTGAGGTCTAATTCTTCACCTTTCAGAACAGAAGAATTTATCCTCGTTGTAGGTCCTCTTCAACACATACTAAATGTGCTAGTGCAATCTCTTAGTCAAGACAGACCAATCTGAGCCTTACACATCGACCTTTCACGGCGGATTGTTCAATTCCACCTAGGTTGTGAAAATGTACGTTTAGTTACAAGTAAACTGTTAATGTTGTCTTCCGTGATCGGGTATCACCACATTAACTACAATGTAACATGTACTATATATTGAACGGTTTGCAATAGAAATTCAACATTCAATCATAACTAAAGCAAATGCGATAAAAGAATTATTCTCATAAAACGAGCGTTTGATACACGAGTTATACAAAGTAAAAGCATACTTTCACGTATAACTCCAACAATCTCCCACTTATACTTAAAGTCTGTTTTTAGTATACATCACGCATGTCTTAGTGTAGTAGCTCTACGTGACATCTTATGTCAACCTACACTAACCTAATAATTTCTCCCACTTATACTTAAAGCAGATTGGCAATAGTCTTAACTCCCATTCCATCCACATGTCTCTCGAATGTACTCTGAGGCAGACCCTTTGTGAATGGATCCGCTAGGTTGTCACCCGACGCTATCTTTGCCACCTCTATATCTCCTCTCTTAACGATTTCTCGTATAAGATGGTATTTTCTTTCTATGTGTTTGTTGGCCTTGTGGGCTCTCGGTTCCTTTGAATTTGCAACTGCTCCAGCATTGTCACAAAAGACAGTTATCTTGTCGGGCAAATTCGGAACAACGTCCAAGTCCACTAAGAAGTTCTTGAGCCAAACTGCCTCTTTCGCTGCTTCACAAGCAGCTACATACTCGGCTTCCATGGTCGAATCGGCGATGCATTTCTGCTTTACGCTTCTCCATGAAATGGCTCCTCCTCCCATGCAAAACACACTACCCGAGGTTGACTTTCTTGAGTCTATGTCTGATTGGAAATCCGAGTCCGTGTATCCTACGGGAACTAGACTATCTGACTGGTAAATCAGCATCCGCTCCCGAGTTCTTTTCAGATACCTCAAGATGCACTTTACGGCAGTCCAATGGTTTTTCCCGGGATTACTTTGATATCTTGCCACCATGCCCATGGCAAAGCAGATATCCGGTCTCGTACACAGCATTGCATACATAAGGCTTCCTACGGCCGAAGCGTACGGAACATCTTTCATGTCATCTATCTCTGCTTGCGTCTTAGGGCTCATTTCTTTCGATAGATGGATTCCGTGCCTAAAAGGTACAAAACCTTTCTTGGAATCTTGCATGCTGAAACGCTTCAAAATAGTGTCAATGTATGAAGCTTGCGATAAGCCCAACATCCTCTTCTTGCGATCGCGAGTGATCTTGATCCCAAGGATGTGACCGGCTTCCCCTAAGTCCTTCATATCAAATTGTTTTGACAGCCATACCTTTACGTCTGACAATACCTTTACATTGTTTCCAATGAGCAGAATATCGTCTACGTATAATACTAAGAATACCACCGCAGTTCCGTCACGCTTCTTATACACACAACTTTCGAACTCGTTTTGATCAAACCCATAAGACTTAATCACTTGATCAAAACACTGGTTCCAAGTACGCGATGCTTGCTTAAGTCCGTAAATGGATCTCTTGAGCTTGCATACGAGATTCTCTTGGCCTTTTTCAATGAAACCTTTGGGCTGTTGCATATAGATATCTATCCCGTCAAGACTTCCATTAAGGAAAGTCGTCTTGACATCCATTTGCCAGATCTCGTAATCTAGGTGCGCAGCGATCGACAAGAGAATACGGATGGACTTAAGCATAGCTACAGGCGAAAAGGTTTCCTCATAATCGATCTCTTCTTTCTGAGTATACCCTTTGGCCACAAGCCTCGCTTTGAAGGTTTCAACCCTTCCGTCCGGTCCTCTTTTCCTCTTGTACACCCACTTGCATCTAATGGGTTCTACCCCACTGGGTGGCTCGACCAACTCCCACACTTGATTATGATCCATCGAACCCATCTCGACTTCCATTGCCGTTTGCCACGACTCCGCGTCTTTGTCTTGGATTGCCTTGTCGTACGTCCATGGATCTGATTCAACACCGGGAACCAAATCCGAAGATTCTCCTATCCCCATAAATCTCTCGGGTTGCCTAGGAACCCTCCCACTACGACGGGGTTCCGGTTGTGAAGATGTGACGTGTGGTACATCATCTTGTATACTTGGTATCGAGGTTTGACCTCTCAATTCTTCTAAGGTAATTTCACTTTTAGGTTTCCGATTGTTCATATAGTCTTTCTCCAAGAATTTAAAGTGTGTACTTATCATGGTCTTTTGATCCTTGGGACTATAGAACATACACCCTTTCGTTCCCGCAGGGTATCCTATAAACAGCCTTAACTCCGAACGTGGATCCAACTTACTAGCTTCCTTGTCTAGCACGTATGCCGGACAACCCCAAATCCGCAAATGTCTTAGACTGGGCTTGCGCCCGGTCCACAATTCCATTGGTGTTTTAGGAACCGATTTGGATGGCACCAAGTTTAGAATATAAACCGCCGTTTCCAAGGCGTTACCCCAAAACGACTTGGGTAAATCCGAATAACTCATCATGGATCTGACCATCTCTAAAAGAGTCTGGTTCCTTCGTTCCGCCACACCGTTCTGTTGAGGGGTTCCCGGTGCGGTCAACTGGGATACGATCCCTTCGTCCGATAGGTAGTTCAAGAATTCATCGCTGAGGTATTTGCCTCCACGATCTGATCGTAGAAACTTGATACTCTTTTCCCTATATTTCTCGGCTTCGGCCTTAAACTCTTTAAACTTTTCAAAAGTTTCAGACTTATGCCGCATAAGGTAAATGTACCCATATCTTGAGTAATCGTCAATGAAGGTAATGAAACACTCATATCCCATTCTCGCTTTGATCGTCATTGGACCACACACATCAGTATGAACGAGTTCTAACACTTCTGTGACTCTATTCACCTTGGCTCCAAATGCCCTCTTGGTCATCTTACCCTCTAAACAGGATTCACAAGTTGGAAACGGCTCGACTTGGAGCGATTCCAAGGATCCGTCTTTCACCAATCTCTCTATCCGCTTTAGATTAATATGACCTAGTCTAAGATGCCATAGAAGTGTTTCGTTCATCTTCGAAGAACGCTTTCTTTTATTACTCGAAATGATCGACGTGTTATTAGATTCATTATTTGAGTGGTGTGCACACTTAATCGTATAGAGATTGTTTACCAACGTTCCATGACAGATAACATCATTCTTAAAAGAAACAGTAACAACTTTATTAAAAGTAACTGAATATCCATAAAAAAACAACTTAGAAACCGAAATTAAATTCTTCCTAAAGTTTGGAACGTATAAAACATCTCTTAAAATTAAAACTCTATCTTCAAAAAATAGGTGCACGACTCCCACTGCTTCGGCTGCCACTCTCGTAGCATCGCCCAAAGTGATGGTGATCTCATTCTTGCTAAGTCGCCGGGTTAGCTGGAACCCCTGAAGAGTGAAACAAATATGATCAGTTGCCCCGGTATCCACTACCCAAACGTGGGCAGCATACGCCGCAACATATGTTTCAACGACTAAAGCATGAGACTTACCTTTCTTTCCACCCTTTTTAGGCTTAGAACAGGTCGCCCTTCAATGTCCCTTCTCACCACAATTAAAGCACTTACCCTTAGCAGCTTTCTTTCCACCTCCTTCTCCCTTTGCCTTGGGTTTCGCAACGGTTGGATTTGCTTGGGTCTGGCCCTTCGTCCTCTTCCTCTTCCTCTTCCTCTTCTTCCCTCCCTTGGGACCCGAAGAGGAAGATGGACCGTTTGCCACCATAGCAACGGTTTGGTGATCCATTAGAGTCTCCGCCGATACCAAAGTTTGCAAGAGCTCGGGCAAACTATTTGCCCGGTCATTCATTTGATAGTTCAACTGAAACTGCTCAAAGCTCTTTGGCAGAGAATGGAGAACGAAATCGACCTTTGTAGGGAGGTCAAATTCCGCACCAAGTACTTCCAACTTGTTGAGATAACCCATCATCTCGATTACGTGATCCCTTACGGGCGTACCTTCCACCATTTTCAACGAAAGCATCTTTCGCATGGTGATTTACCTAGCCGTACGGTTCTGATGTTGAAACATCGCTTCAAGATTTTGCATTATCTCAGAGGCGGTCTCCATGTGTTGGTGTTGGTGTTGCAACACATCTGACATTGAAGCCAGAATAGTACACCTAGCCATCTCATCGGAGTCAAACCAACTCTTATGCTCTTTCTTGTCCGCTTTCGTGGCATCTTCGGCAGGCTCTTGGGGCTTAGGAGTAGTAAGTACCCACTTGTGGTGTTGAGCGGTTAGGACAATATTAAGGTTACGTTTCCAATCAACATAGTTCTCACCAACAAGTTTGTTATCTTTAAGTATACTAAACAGTGGATTAAAAGGTTGCGACATGATGAACTGAGAATAAAACATACATTCATATCAATATCTAGAAAAATACGAAATTATCACATAATTCGATCACATCAATTATATTGAAACCTTAAAACAATATAATCATGCATCAACCAACATCTCGAAACAATTTAAATGCGCCACGAGGGGTGGTCTATTCATTTAAATACATTCAAGCGGATCACAAACTTAAAAGTTACAAATCCTTAATTCAAAATTAATAGTTGGCTCCCACTTTGACCACATAGAAATTGACAGGGACTCCGAGGGGAGTAAGTTAATATCAATTTCCTATGCCTAAGTAATAACCATAATTAAATACAGGATTATTAGTTCGCTTTGAGCAAGCTACTCGGGGTGAGGGTCAATACCGCCACTAGTAATAATCCACAATCATCCTTTCGGAATTTATTCATGCGAAATCCGTTCTTTTGGCCGATCCGAGGGGGAAATGTATTCCAAAAGAACTTCACAAATAAATAAATTATGGAGGTCAAAATAATCCAATTTTAATATCCGGAATAAAATTGCGATTATAAAAACATACTTAGTAATTTTCGGAAGTAAGGTTTTTCTTGGACAATTAAATTCATGCAAACACATATTAACAAATAATAATAGGTGCACGAAATAAAACATCCATCAAAACAAAATTAAACACATTGGAGCACTCAAATCCAATTGTCACGGTTTAATTTCTTCACGTCTTGATGCGAAAAATCGTCCTTGTTGCTTTCCGACGTTCGTCTCGACGTGCTCCCACTCGAACAGCAACACTTCATCAAAAACAGCATCGTTCGGGGTTCGGGACGACGTTTAAAATCACACGGAAAAAAAACACGAACCGAAAAATTCCACGGCCCGAGATACGGCGCGCTTCGGCCCACGAAGTGGGCCCGCGCGCCTCTCGGCCAAAAAGCGCCGAAGCGCTGCCCGAAGTGCGCCGAGGCGCGCGCGTGCGTGCGCGCGGCGCCGGCCTCCCGTCGCGCACGGCGTGCGCCGTGCACCCCCGTGCGCCATTTTTCACCGTTCGTCCTCATTTTCTTCACCCCTTGCATGATTTTACGTCCATACACGCACCACGCTTGTATGCGTCGTCCGGGTACGCCGTTTTTAATTCTTCGTTCTTCGTCACGATCCGGTTACAATTTATTTTTACAAAAAAATAAATACTAGATCTAGACTAGTCTATTACAATGATCGAATCAAAATAAAAACAACTAATCTACTCGTGGATTTTCTCACGAGAAAAATGAATTCGAACGAATCGAATTAAAAAACAATTAATTCACACGCATGAAATTAACAACATTAAAACCATGACAATTGGATACCTGCAAAAAAAGATCTAACAATTCTACTATCCAATTTCAATTTAATGTTTAACAATTTAAATTCCAATTTAAAATTCAGAGCCCGAAACCGTGGCTCTGATACCAGTTGTTGGGAAAATAGGGGTTGCCCGGAATCTATTCGGGATGAAATTTAAATACGAATTTAAATACAATTATTACTAGCATGAATTAATCCTAATTAATTCAAATAATAATTCCAACAACTAATTTTCATCATGCATGTTGAATTAATTTCACATATTAACTAGGCGGAATAAACAAGTAAATATGCGGTTAACGTACCTCTTGTAGAATTGGCCTTTGGATATACGAGACAATTACGATCTCGCTCTATCAACCCAAAGCCTTCTCAAGTATTTCCCTTTTCACCTCACTTGATCACCGGTGGGAGATGCTTTCAAGTAATTTAATAAACTAAGGAAAAAAAAATATCTATGCTTCTTGATTTTTCCAACACATGGAATTATGTACTTGGAGATGAAATAATCATCCCCTATTTATAATATGAAGGGGCCGAAAATTTAAGTGTATTTGGGCTTGGAGAAAATCTTTTCTTAGACTCTAAGAAATCTTGAATATATCTCATATATTCTTTTCTCCAAAATAAAATATTCCACAAAAATCTCACCCTACATATTAAGGTCTAATTTTCGAAAATTACAAGATGAAATCCAAAGATTTGAATCTTCTTGAATATATGAGATATTCTTGTATTCCTAGAATACATATCTTCCATAATATCTTTCCAAGAAAATCAACAAAATCTTATTTCTTCTTGATTCTCTTATTTTCGAAATTTACTTGAAAAAATCAGCATTAATATATTCTTTATTTTAATCACCTTATCATTATTGGGCTACTTAATGGGCTACTTGAGGGGCCTTAAGGAAAATTAAGATTGGACCTCCTAATGGACTTCTGAATTTCAATATTGAGCCCCAATATAATTCAGCCCATTAATATTAATTATTACCACTAATAAATTAATATTGCACTATCCATCTTAATCCATATTACGATAATATGGGCTCCCGGTTATTATTTCCCGCGTTTAAGATTATCAAGTCCATTAATTAATTAAGCTTCTGAATAGCTCTAAATTAATTAACATCTTTCACCTTGGAGTAAAGACAGCTCAACATTATTATTCGTACCGAAGAAACTAATTCTTCACTTGCAAGATTTGGTACAATAAAGCTTCTGAGCCCACCAAGGGGACTAATCACACGAGCCGTACTCGCACGCATTTCTCCGTATTAAATCTTAGCAACCGTCGTATGATTAATATTACTGCCCAAGACACAAAGTTTGAAGTCGCAATGATTCTCACCCAACATGAATCAAAGCAGTAACTATTAAGCACACACGGTCCTATTTAAGTGACGGAGATTAAGAAATCAACAACCACTGAGGTCTAATTCTTCACCTTTCAGAACAGAAGAATTTATCCTCGCTGTAGGTCCTCTTCAACACATACTAAATGTGCAAGTGCAATCTCTTAGTCAAGACAGACCAATCTGAGCCTTACACGTCGACCTTTCACGGCGGATTGTTCAATTCCACCTAGGTCGTGAAAATGTACGTTTAGTTACAAGTAAACTGTTAATGTTGTCTTCCGTGATCGGGTATCACCACATTAAGTACAATGTAACATGTACTATATATTGAACGGTTTGCAATAGAAATTCAACATTCAATCATAACTAAAGTAAATGCGATAAAAGAATTATTCTCATAAAACGAGTGTTTGATACACGAGTTATACAAAGTAAAAGCATACTTTCACGTATAACTCCAATAGTTCTAATTTTATAAGTTCATAAAGATATATTCCTAAATTTGTAAACCCGGAAAGATAGTGTCCTAATTTTGTAAACCTCCATGAGACAATTTCCTAAAAAAATAATTTCTTGAAACCCGCGATTTTCGCAGGTCTACAGCTAGTGATGTATGTAATTAACTATCAATTTATTAGCATAACTTTTAATGTATCAAACTTTTTATTCTGCAATTATGTATGCATACAGTTCTTCTTTTGAGAATGTAAATTAGAAAATCACCATCTTAACTATCAGTGGCAAAAACACATAGTCCAATACTGCTTCATTGAACTCTTACTCAACTCAAAGTCCATTAGATTGGCCATAAACTATCATATCCAAACACTTCAGCCCCTACCATTTTTCGAATCACATATCCTAATTGAACACAAAAAGACAAAAATCTCTTATAATCATATCCAATAAAGCCATAGATAAGGAACACGTAATGAAGTTAAGATAACCAAAGTAGAGTTTAACCAAAGGTTGTCCCAGAACTAAGTCACATTATTATCGTTATTTCAGCAAAGTATACTTCTAGTTGCAGAGAACCTGGCTCGATCTTTATCGTCGTGAGCCAAAAGACTTAACAGATCTCTTGGCACCATTTGCTCTCGAAATAATAGAAAGAAGTTCAATTTAGATCCAAGCTAATAACCAACTATTTTGAGTTGACCTGACAACTCTTTCATTCTGTGGAAGATCACCACTCCGCTCATCAAAATTCCTGGAAAAATAGTATGACCAAAATAAGTATAAATATTTTACCTAATCACATAATATTTCACATAAATTCAAACACTTTGTGAATTTCACACCAATCAAATAAATTAGAGCTTATATATAAACGCTCTCGGTATTTCTCCCACTCAGAATTACACTTTTCATCTCACTGACCCGTAAAAGCTTCTGTGAATATCATCTACAAATAAAATCAGCCCATGACTTGTAAAGGTTAGAGTTCAGCAAAATATTCACAACAAATTTTTAGTATTGGATATTTACCTGTTGGGCAATTGCGGTAATTCTCATTTTATATAGATGTGGCAGCTTAAATTCCCTTGCTACTGTGTACATGGCAGGATTTGACTAACCCGGGTTTGTGGTATCTCAACCAAGTGGCTGATAATGTTAAAGATGATCAGAGTTCTAAAATATCCAGGTTAGCCGCCCTGTTTCACATCCGACCATATTTTTTTCTCTTTCAATATCTTCTAGAAGAATTTATGGGTCTAAATCTTGGGAAGATAGTTCAAATGACCCAGCTTCAACAAATATGTATTGACATTTACTGAGTGTGGGATGGAGAAACCAGCCCCCTAAAAAATCTAGTATTAGCAAATTATAGATTCATAATTTCTACTTTCAATAAACAATTGCCAAAATTAAAACAATAAAGTGCTCAGACCCAAATCATTGAAGCCAATTTTATGGTATTCTTTTGTGTAATTCAATTAAGATTCTCTTGCCCAACTATGTTGATCAAGATGCAAATAGGGGAAATTTTTGGTTAAGAATCAAAACTACTCCTCCATACCTACTACTACTAACCTACAATTCCTGGATAATTGGACCCAAATAGCAGCAATGGTGTGGATTTTATATACTAAAGCTTCTCAAATAACATGAATTCTTCAATATGATATGCAAATGAAAATGAGTCACCAATGTTATCTTACATACTGGATCCCTAAAACCATACTACAAAAGCTAAACAATTCAAAATAATCAATTACAAAAAACTGCAGAAAGACAGTTGTTGATGATCTTTTCTAATCAAAGTGTTTAGTGGCTGTTTTCCCTAGTTAAGATCACCAAACAAGACCAAATGAACATTGAATTTGGCTAAGTAAAGTTCAAGAAATAAATTTACTAGAACTTGTGCAATATTTTTTATTATGGAAAAAAATCCTCTTCTTTCATGCAAATGAAGGGGTATTTATAGATATACAAGGAAGCCATGTGTCACTATTTTGGTGGTTTAACCACTGGATCTATGCCAAGTGTTGAGACACTTGTACAACATCTAAACTACTATCACTTGGATGGGTGCCAAGTGTTTAGACACTTGGACCATATCTAAACTAGTGACTCTTGGAGTTCCCAATGTTGTACTTAGTTTTCATGATCACTCAGCTGCTTTCCTTGGTGACTAGTTGCTCGCTTGTATATCCTCGTTGGGCGTTCCGGACCTCTTGTTCGCTTCATATTTGTGCTTAATGCGCAGTTGTTCGCGTCATTGCAAAGCTATCCGCCTTTCGCCTTTTTCTTAGGTTATTCATTTCTCTTGTCCTTTGCTTTTCTGGTCGCCTATAATGTATCTGACCACACTCCTGGTCGCCAGAAGACTTGACTCTCTCCAGACTCTGATGGTCGCCTGCTTCTTGATTTCAGTTCATTAGCGTCTTAATCTCTGATCATTTTTGCTCGCCTGCTCGCCTATCAACATTGCCCCCTGACTTGTTCTTTGTTAGGAAAGTTGTTGTCTAATAAAGAACAAGGCATAATTTTAGTGATGCCTGTATATACTTGGCGAGCAACAAATTTTTTGAATTCCTCTGAATGGGGAAGTTGGCGATCATTAGGGCATTGCAGTGAACAATGGGGCGTGTCACGCGTGTGTGACGGTTGGTTTCCCGAGGCTTCTCGGAAACCGAAACATCGTGGGCGGCGATGACATCACCCCACCGCCCACGCGTATTTTTCTTTGCAAGTAGGGGCCTACGAAATTTTTCAAAAATTTTGTTTTAACCCCCGTTTTTAGTCCTTATAAACATCCACCCTCACTCTCCTTTTTCTTCTTTTCGAATTCTCTTCCTTCCTTCTGCCACTGAAGCTTCATTCCAAGCTTTTTCTCGTCCATTTCTTCAAGGTTTTCGATAGATTTTGTGCATAAGTTTCAGGTAATTTTAAATCCCACTTCCTGTATTTCGTTTCTTTTGTATCGATTTTATTTTCCATTTTTACTTTTTCGTTCGAAATTCTGCCTCCGCCGCCGTTCGAACGCCGCCGTGTCTTCTCAGCTCCGCCGTGCTCCTAATCCCCATATTTTTCTTCAAAATCCTTTGCCATTTTTCTTATTTTGTTGAGAATTTCTTCCAAATGGCTTCTTCGAGTGATACTGCGTCCTTGGAGATTTTTTAGCGTAACCCCGGAAAACATCCCATGGAAGAAGTCTCCTCCCCTGCTCCTCGCCGATCTGTTCGCCAAGCCCTTGCTCAGAACCCAAGAACTTTATTGGTAGACGAAGAAATGGGATCCGAAACATCCTCAGTTGTTCGCTCTATTGAAGCTTACGCTTCGGAGAATTCTGGCGAGGAAGAGACCCAAAACTCTGCTGGTCGCCCAGATGTAGAGGATGTTACTTCCTCTGACTTGGGGGAGGATTTGGAGGAGGTGGCCGCCGAAATTGAAGCTGAAAGCGACCATTCTGAGGTTGCGCGACCACGATTGGCCGTGACTTGGGAGTTCCTTGAAGAAATAGTTTTTCCTACTTCTAAGGTGACTCCTGAGTCTCAAATCCCTGAAGGCGTTGCTCGCCAACACGAGTGGGAGGATTATGTTGCTCACTATTCAAACTCATTTCCTATTCGCTCCCGAGTGTTTATGTCCGCCGAGGTGAATACTTACACAGCGAGCAGGATTTCGAGCTTAGTCGTGGAGGATGACCTAGACAGCATTAGGTCTCAATACAAGATCCCCTATGATATATTCTTGTACGCCCCCAAGGAAGGAGAGACTGCTGATCGCCCCCCGCCAGGTTGCACAGCGATCAACCTGGACATACTCAACACGGGGTTCCCGTTGCCGCTCCATCCCCTTATTGGTCGCTTCTTGGCGGACATTAATTTGGCTATCACCCAAATTACTCATGTTGGGTGGAGTAATTTGCTCGCCTGATGACACTTTTCGGCCTCGAAGGGTATAAGAACAAACTCAGCACGACCGAGATTCATTATGCCTTGGTTATTTCAGCCTGCAATGAGGAAGGTGTAGGTTGGTATTACGTTAAGGCGAGGACGGGAGTGAAGCTTATCGAATGAGTCCCTAATAAAGTCAGGAGTTGGCATAACCAATTCTTTTTCATTGGGGGCGACTGGCGAGCATCGGCGGATTTCTCTGGCGGCCAAGCGCGCATTAATACTCCAGAACGCTTGGGCATAATCAAACATATGCCTTCTTATTTCCTTCGTGGGACGGCGTTGGGGACTAATTTTAATTTTTCCTTTCTTTTTGTTTTGCAGGTCTAAAAGTTTTGAAGTGGGGTAATCCAGACCTCAGTGAGGAGTTCTTGTATATGTTGGCAGTAATTGTACTCCGGAACCCGGCTGATCGCGATATTCTACATCTTTCAAAGGCTCATTGTCGAAAGATCGCCCAACTTTTCACGAGTCCTCATCATTTGGAGGCTCAAGCAGAGATCCCCGAAGGTAACTACTATTATTATCTTTACCTTATTGCTCGCTTGATCGCTTGTTATTCATAATCTCTTCATGTAATTTTCCTTTTGAATAGATCAACGGGTGACTGTTGCTGTTCCAACCATTCCAAGGTCTTACCACTTGCTCGCCGATAGAGTAAAAAAGATGGCTGCCAAGGAGCCGACCAGGAAGAGGCAAGATCCACCCTTGTCACTCATGCGTCTCCGGGCTGGAGAAGGCATGAACGCTCCTGCTCGCCCGCGAGCACCTGGTGGTCGCTCAAAAGGAGCCCCCAAAACTTCTACTTCCTCCCAGGTTGAGGAGAGAGAGAAAACGAAGAAGAAGGCCCCACGGAACGATATTCGTTGTGAGGGGGAGGGTGTTGATCGAGCATCAAAGCGTTCCAAGACCACTAAAGAGGCGAGCAATCGCGCTCCTCGCTCTCCCGCCCCTAAACATGCCTCGCTTGAGGTTGTGAGTGAGCAGCAAACCGTTGCTGCCATTTTGAGCAAGAAGTCGCGATCGTCCGGTGATCGCTCATACCTTGGGTATGACCCCGTAAAATTGAGGGAGTAAGTCTTCTAACCGTAACTCTGATGATCGCCTCTTTGTTGTGTCTTTACTTAAGATTTTTCTTTTTTTTTCTAGGTACAAGCCTGAGGAGCACCCTGGGCGGGCAGAAGTGCTCCATCAGCTTAGCTGCGTAAAAACTCCACCCCTTTATTTGGATATATCGGACTCCCATGTCCGGCGAGCAACAGAGATGGTTCCCCGTTCTTGGACCAAGACTTGTGAAGAAATCATCCAGGGGCAGACCACCAGCGATAATGCCCGCCTGATCGCGTACAATGCCAGCCATCAAGTTGTGATGGCTCAAAGGCTCCTTGATCAGATCATGCTCTTGGAGAGGACGAATCGCAGTCTTGGTCGCAAGATTGAAGGCTTCGAGGCGGAGAAGGCTGCCGTTTTGAAGAAGAAGGACGAAGAGCTAGCCCAAGAAAAGGCCGACCATGCCAAAGCGGTGGCTAACTTGGAGCAAATGTACAACGCCTCCGTGGCCAGCGAGCAATTTGCCCTGAATCAGTCAGAGAAGTTGTCTCTCGAACTGGGGGTGGCCAATGAGCGAGCAAGAGCATTAGAGGGAGAGAAGACGACCATGGTCGCCCAGATCGAAGAGCTCCAGGCTGAAGTTGCCCATCTCCAATCAGAAAAAACCGGCCTGGTCGCTTATGACACCTATGCTCATGACATGGCCGACAACATCAACTTGGGGTACGTGTGTGCTTATGCCGAGAGTCTGAGGTCAGTGAAGTTCGCCTTGGACCACAAATTGGATGTCTTTGCCACTGCCAAGAAGGACTTCATCGACTATGTTAAAGACAACCCCATTGGTGCTGGGTTCTCGGTTCCAGTGGCTGATCTGGAGGAGATGGGTGTTCCTTTAGACATCTTTGGAGAGGACGTTCAGATTATTCCTCCTCAGTTCTCGGGCGAGCAGCCGAGCAAAGAGGCATAAATCTTTGATGGCCTCAATTCTCTCCCCATGACTCCTATTGATGGAGCGGGCACCTCGGCTGCAGCGGCCACGACTGCTCCCACCTCTGACACGGCATCTATTGCTCCCACGACCACGGATGTACCTCCAGCCCCTCAATCTTGAAGACTCTTTGTTGTTTTTCTTTAAATTTTTGTTAGGGCTATTTTGTACTTTTGCTTCCTTCCGTTGTAATACTTTGCTCTTTTAATGAATGAAAAACTTGGAAGTATTCACTATCTCTTTGTTTTGTTTATGTTTTTATTCCTCGCTTGTTCGTTTTTACCCTGTTGTTCGCCTTGAATCTTTATGCAAATTTTGCGAACTTAATATTTCTCCTTTTTAGGATAAGCATTTTTGTGCTTAGCGATCACGGCATCTTTGTGCTTAGTGGTCGCGTGATCGGCTTAGATGGGCTCTTTTTGTCTTTTAAAAGACTTAGCCTTAGATAATTCAAGCCTCATGGTCCCCTTACGGATTTGGCTTTAGGTTTCTTTATTTCCAGCGCTGTTGCTCGCCCCCTTTGCCCGGTTATTCTGAGCGAGCAACTTTGCTTTATACAGCGAACAACTTAATAAATCAAACCTTATAACAAAATTTCCACATACAATGATAAAATTTTGAAAGTTGCAACGTACTTACGACTTTATACAAATAAACTAACTTTTACATTTACTATACAATATTTGTCTATTGATAGTACTTTTTTAATAAAGCTGCATTCCAGGAGTATTGGGCCGAATGGCCTTTCATGTCTTCTAAGTCGTAGGTGCCATTGTCCCATGTACGGGCCCTCCTAAGTCGGTCAGAATACTCCTGGTGGTGGTCCCAAAACTTTTTTAAGCACGATATCTCCAATCTTGAACTCTCTAACTTTTACTTGCGAGTTGTAATATTTTGTGATCCTTCTCTTGTATATTGCATTTTTCATCTCTGCAGAGATTCTTTTTTCTTCAACTAAGTCCATTTTTGCAGCTAGAGCTTGTTCGTTTGCCTGTTCGTCGAACATTGATGTTCGTTCCGTCGGAACCTTCAACTCTACGGGTATCACTGCTTCAATGCCGAATGCCATGGTGAAAGGAGTTTCGCCGGTACTTGTTCTGTGAGATACTCGATATGCCCATAACACTTCTGGTAGCTCCTCCGACCATTTTCCTTTCTTATCTACTAACTGGATTTTCAGTATGTGTTTGATTATTTTATTAACTGCTTCGACCTGGCCGTTAGATTGAGGATGGTATGGAGTTGAAAAATGCTTTTTTATTCCCCATTTTTCACAAAAGCTTCTTATTTTCTTGCCTTCGAACTGTTGTCCGTTGTCAGTCAAAATTGCCTGCAGGACCCCAAACCGGCATATGATGTTCTTCCATATGAAACTGGTCATTTTTTCCTGTGTAATTGTCACGAGTGCCTCTGCTTCGGCCCACTTTGTGTAGTAATCCACGGCCACCACTGCAAACTTTACATTGCCTTTTCCTATCGGAAAAGGTCCTATGATGTTGATTCCCCATTTCGCGAACGGCCACAGACTATTGACCGCTATCATCTCGGTTGGTGGCTTATGGATACTGGGGGCGAATATTTGGCATATGTGACAAGTTTTCGCAACTTTGATAGCGTCTTTCAGCAATGTAGGCCAATAATACCCTTGTCTCACTGTTTTGTAAGCTAACACACGCATTCCCGCGTGATTTCCACAAACGCCTTGATGGATTTCTTGCAAAACCTCTTGGCCTTGTTTTCTTGTCAAGCATTTCAGTAGTGGGAGTGAGAAACCTCTTTTATAAAGCTGGCCGTCTATGATCGTAAACTTTGCTGCCCGCTTGCCAATCTTGGCAGCTTCCAGGGGGTTCTCTGGGACTTCTCCATCACTGAGATATTTAACAATGGGTATTCTCCAGTCGTTTTCCTCGGATTCTTCATTCACTTGATTAATTTCGTAATCATATGTTGATGGTTGACCCATTTTTGTGATGATGACTTCTGACAACTCTGCCGGGCCTGTACTGGTAGCCAGGCGGGCAAGTGCGTCTGCTTGAGCATTGTTCTCTCTTGGTATTTGTTCGATGAAAATCTGCTCGAACATGGATGCTAGCTGGGCTACGATCTTTTGATAAAACACCATGTTCGCATCCTTTGCCTCGTATTCTCCCTGGACTTGGTTGACTATCAGTTGTGAATCCCCATATATCTGTAGTCTTCTGACCCCGACTGCCAGTGCTAGACGAAGCCCGGCTATCAACGCTTTATATCGGCTTCATTGTTTGTCGCCATGAAATCGAATCGGATAGCTGAAGTGAAGACCTGTCTGTCAGGACTTATCAAAACTATTCCTGCTCCCGACACTGTGTTTGTAGATGATCCGTCAACGTACACATGCCAGGGATGATTATGTCCTCTCGTCAGATCTTGGGGGAAGGTTAGCTCGACTATGAAGTCGGCTAATGCTTGCCCCTTGATCGCTGTTCGAGGAGCATACGAAATTCCGAACTGGCTAACTTCCAAGGACCATTTCAGGAGGCGATCGGCTGTGTCAGGTCTATGCAATATCTGTCTTAGTGGAAATGTTGTGAGGACTTCCACTTGGTGATCTAAGAAATACGGGCGGAGCTTTCTAACACTCATCACTAGTGCGTATGCTAGCTTTTCTGTTGGTGAGTACCTGAGCTCCGCTTCATGTAAGACTTGACTTACGTAGTAAATGGGCAGGTGGAACTTCCCTTCTGCTCAAACGAGTACTGAGCTGATTGCGACTTCTGAAGCTGCCAGGTACAAGTATAATTTCTCCCCTGGAATCGGCTTGGCAAGAATCTTTGTATCGCTGAGATATTCTTTCAACTGTTCGAACGCTCGTTGACAGTCATCCGTCCATTGAAACTTTCCTTTCTTGATTTCCTCGAAGAATGGTCTACACTTGTCTCCGGATCTCGAGATGAACCTGTTCAAAGCTGCCAGACACCCGATTAACCGCTGAACCTCTTTCACTGACCTGAGTGGTTGCATCTCCATGATCGCTTTCACTTTTACCGGATTTGCCTCAATTCCTCGTTGATTGACTAGATGTCCCAGGAATTTCCCAGAATGGACTCCAAAACTGCTCTTCTTGGGATTTAGTTTCATGTTGTAGGTCCGGAGTATTTCAAATGTTTGGGCCAGGTGTTGCAAGTGATCTTCTTTCTTTGGGCTCTTAACAACAATGTCGTCTACATACACTTCCATTGTCTTTCTGATGTGGTCATCAAACATCTTGTTGACCAATCTCTGGTAAGTGGCTCCGGCGTTGATCAACCCGAATGACATCCTCTTCCAACACAACAAATTTTTGTTATTGTAAAATGCTGTGTGTTCCTGGTCGTCCGGATGCATCGCGATCTGGTGATATCCCGCGAACACATCCATGAATGTGAGAAGCTCATGTTTGGCTGTGCCATTAACCAATTGGTCAATATGTGGTAACGGGAAGTTATCATTTGGGCAAGCGGCGTTTAAATCGGTAAAATCGATGCACAATCTCCATGCCCCGCTTGCTTTTTTGACCAACACCGGATTCGCCACCCATTGCGGGCATAGAGCCTGTCTAATCAGATCGTTGTCCAACAACTTTTTGACTTCTACGTCGAGTGCTTCATATTTATCGGGTCCAAACTTCCTCCTCTTTTGATGGATTGGCTTTTTTCTTGGGTCGATGTTGAGTCTGTGGCAGGCGTGCTCATGGCTGATGCCTACCATATCTGAATGCGACCATGCGAACACATCGAGATTTGCTTTAAGGAACTCCGTTACTTTGGATCTGTACGGCTCTGGGAGCTCAGATCCTATGAAAAGTTTCAAGCTCTCTTGGTTCAGGTCGAACTTTACTGCCTCTAACTCCTCAACCGGGGTAGCCTTCCGTTTTTTGTTTTTCCAATGCGGGTCAATGATGGGTCCTTCCATGGTCAATCTATCCTCAACCTCCATTGGTTCCGCACTCAGCCGTGGTTCAATATCTTCCATCTCACTGTTGGACGGTGCTGCAGGCCTTACTCTATTGTTAGCCGATGTGACTTCATGCCTTTCCTCGTTGGGTTGCTCATCTCGGCACAGCTGCTCGTCCACCTCCATCATCTCTGTATTGAGAGAATCCATGGTTTCGTTGGGCATGGATGGTTTATTTTTAAAACAGCTACTCGACTGTTCGTCCACCATGTTGATTTTGTGATCTTTTGGTTGGAGTTGCAAGAGGCACTCACGAGCTTTCCTCTGGTCACCTTTGATCGTGCCTGCACCTTTTGATGTGGGAAATTTTACACAATAATAGTACGTTGAAACGGCGGCCTTAAATTCATGCAAAAAGGGACGGCCGAGGAACCCATTGTAGGTGGACTTTAGATCTACAACTAGGAAGTCTACCATCCTACTCAGCCTCCTTTCAGGGTCCTCGACCGAGACAAGTTCAACTGCTAGCGTAATCATTCCTAATGGGACGGTCACAGCATTTCCGAATCCCACTATTCTATGATCACAATCCTTTACGTATTCGACACATTCTCCAAGCTGATCCACCGTGCTTTTGAATAGGATGTTTGTGTAGGAGCCAGTGTCGACAAGCAGACGGTGTACCTTCGTTCCCATAATGTTAGCGCAAATCACTAACGAGTCGTTGTGGGGGGTGAGCACCCCATCTAGATCCTTCTCCGAAAAAGTAAGGTTCCCGATTCGTTTGGTTGATGGATTTACACCGACTTCCATCACTTGCATTACTGCCCGTAATTCTGCTTTCCTTTTCCTTTTTGACATGGGTGGTCCCCCATCAGAACATCCGCCCACCGGCCCATATGGTCCTAGCATTAGGATCTCTGGGATTGGTCTTGCTGGGGTTGCTGGGACTTTTCTTCCTTTCTTTCCTGCCCTGCTGGGTTGTTCGCCGCTATCATCGTCATCTGAACTGGACGAGGTTGTTGTTCTCGGCCTCTTGCCTGGTTCTCTTTTCACAAACTCAGATCATTTTCCTTCCTCATAGAACCTCCACAATTGTTTTAATGAATCTCGGCATTCACTGGTAAAATGGCCGATACTCTGATGATATGCACAGTATTTGTTCGGGTTCAATTTTCCTCTTTCCTGCCTTATCTTTCGTGGTTCTGGTAACATCTTCTTGTCTTTGACATTGTTGTACACAGCGTCCACCGACATTGTGAGGACTTGATTCAACTTTTCTTTCAACTCTGCTCCTTCGTTGAATGACTTCATATTCTTCGGAGCCTTGTAGTCATTTCCTCCAGTTTTCTTCCCAAGCTTCTTTGGGTCAGCTTTATCTCCCATTTCTCTATGCAAAGCTTCCTGCATCGATACATGGATTCCTGCATTGTGTCTGAATTCTGCGTATGTTTTTGGACAAGTCAAATGCATCTCCTTCCTAGTTCGGTTCCTTTCCTCAATCAGGCCATCACCGTAACTATCTTCGTATCTTCACTCACCATTTCGCCCTCCAGAAGAACTTTATCAAATCTCTCCAGAAATTGTTTATCTGACTCCTCGTCTCCTTGCCTGATGTCAGCCAACCGGTGCCTGTGGGTCAAGTAAGACCCAGCGGTTGAGAAATGGGACAATAACTCCTTTCTTAGCTGGGTGAAAGAGTTAATGGATCCGGGAGCCAGTGCTGAAAACCATCTGTGTGGGCCATCTCCAAGGGTGAGTGGGAATTTTTGACATTGTGTGGCGTCAGTTGCCCCCACTGAGATCATGAAAGTCGAATACTTCGTCACATGAATATGGGGGTCTGAAGTTCCCTCGTACAGGTTAATGGCCGGAAATTATATTTTCTTCTGGATTGGTGCATTGAGAATTGACGGGGATAACGGTGAAGACGGAAGAGAAGTTGATCTGACACCTCTCTGGGATTCTAACTATTTTTGCAATTCCTCGATTGCTTTTTTCATTTCCTGCAATTCACTTGGGGGAGTTCTCCCATCGGAAGGCTGTTCATCGTGATTGGGTACGACTTCCTCACGATGCAGTCCCTCTCCGATGGGACGTTTCTCCTAGGTTGCCTTCCTAGCAATGTTGCTGGCCCCGTTTGGCCCTAACCGACCAAAAGCTGATCTTCTGATCCTGTCGTGTACCGACAGGCGAGCAGTAGGGCGTGGTTGTTCTTCGTTCCCCCTGGATCATTCTATGCTAGCCATATTCCTCGTACCTAGTCTTTCCAACACACTTGTTCGAGATGTACTTTTGCTTGACTCACTTGCCTGACTTAGCGATGATTCCCCTCGATTCCCTAAACGCTCATTTATGGGAGCCTTTTATTTATTTCTACGAACTTCAGCGCTATCAGCCTCATCATGGTGTGCATCTTCTCGCATTTTGCTTCTCTGCTCGCCCACTTGGTTGGTTGCCCGCCTCCCTGCTCGCCTGCTCTGTTCTAGACGGCCCAGCTAGCTCTTGCTGTTTTTGCAGTGATTGTAGCACGGCTATCGTTTTTGCTAGTTCCTCGGGATTTTGGGCGAGGGCTTCTACTTCCGGTGGAATTGTGTCAATCGTAACTTGGACATTTTTCCGGGAAGTTGTTATAACCGTCCTTGCATGGCCTTCGGTAGACGAAACCCTAGTTCTTAACCTATGACTTGGAGATGCACTTGATGGACGATCTTCTTGCGATCTTATCATCTTGATTGTCAAAAGATGAGTGATAAGCAAGGGATTTGAGGTGATTTTGCTTCTAACAAACACCTTTCTTAAGAGTTACTAGCCTTGTATGTATGAATATGGTGATTTGAAAACCCTAGTTCATACATACATGCATTCAAACTCTTAAAGTGATGTATATATGGATAACTTTGCTCCGAATAGTGTGCACACTTGATTTCCGGTGGCTTCTTCCTGGATTCCGGTGAAGATCTTCAATCTTTCTACGATTTTTACAAATCGGAGGTTCGGCACCCTTCCTCTAGCGCCAATTGTTGATGATCTTTTCTAATCAAAGTGTTTAGTGGCTGTTTTCCCTAGTTAAGATCACCAAACAAGACCAAATGAACATTGAATTTGGCTAAGTAAAGTTCAAGAAATAAATTTACTAGAACTTGTGCAATATTTTTTATTATGGAAAAAAAATCCTCTTCCTTCATGCAAATGAAGGGGTATTTATAGATATACAAGGAAGCCATGTGTCACTATTTTGGTGGTTAACCATTGGATCTATGCCAAGTGTTGAGACACTTGTACAACATCTAAACTACTATCACTTGGATGGGTGCCAAATGTTTAGACACTTGGACCATATCTAAACTAGTGACTCTTAGAGTTCCCAATGTTGTACTTAGATTTCATGATCACTCAGCTGCTTTCCTTGGTGACTAGTTGCTCGCTTGTATATCCTCGTTGGGCGTTCCGGACCTCTTGTTCGCTTCATATTTGTGCTTAGTGCGCAGTTGTTCGCGTCATTGCAAAGCTGTCCGCCTTTCGCCTTTTGCTTAGATTATTCATTTCTCTTGTCCTTTACTTTTCTGGTCGCCTATAATGTATCTGACCACACTCCTGGTCGCCAGAAGACTTGACTCTCTCCAGACTCTGATGGTCGCCTGCTTCTTGATTTCAGTTCATTAGCGTCTTAATCTCTAATCATTTTTGCTCGCCTGGTCGCCTATCAACAACAGTATATTATCAAATTTAGATGTAAAAAATAGCAGGAGAAAATGAGAATCAAATTACAGAATAAATACAATAGCAAATTAAATACCTTCTTCTCGAAACGGAGGACATGTGCGCACTGGAAAGAAAGGATATGATCGAATAACAGAACAACGAAGCAGAGAGTTGGGCAAATAAAAACTCTGATATCTGATTTCAGTGCTGTGGAGTGCAGGTGCAATTGTGTGAGAAGGAGATGAAATAATTTGGAGATAAATTGACAGAGGAGCTTAAGACGGTATATACCTTACTGCAAATGGAGGACAAAACTGAAAAATAGAACGGCGGAGGTCTGGCCGGAGCAAATATTTCAGTAAATTAAGCTCTGTGGAATGCGTATGAGGTGTGTGTGAGAGTAAGATAGAAGTAATTTGGACAAAATTGAGATAGGGGATTAAGAAAATAATAGAAGAGGATTCTTTACAAATCACAAGGATTTAAAATTTACAAGTAAAAGAGTCAGAGACAACAATAATTTCATCTAAGATGGAATTAAATCTCAGCCCCAATTCTAATAACTTTATATCCTTGTGTCTACTACCAACAATTTTTTAAACCTACAATCATAATTCCCTGTTTTATTTTGTAATTTTCATCTTCATAACAACAAATTCGTCCTCATTACAACATTTTCGCAAACAACAAACTAATGACCTATGAAATCAAGAACTAATTCAATCACAAAATTAAAACTGAAACAAATTAAATTTCTAACAGACCTTTTATCAAACATTATATATGCAAAGAAGGTAAAGTAACTGCTAAGAAAGAAGAGGTAGATTAGAGAGAATAGAGAAGACAGTAAAAAAAAGAAGGGTAAAGCAGAGAACCTTACTTGAGTCTGCAATTCGAGAAACATTCTTGGTAAATTAACGGCGGACGGAGAATAAAAAACACAAATTCAAAACAAGCGGGTAGAGGTATTCTTGGAATCAAATTGAAAGAAGAATTAGGGCATGAAAAAATTACCTTTCTTGGGGAGCAGGATCTACAAGGAAGACTGCGAGAATTAAATATGGATCAATGGAGAAACAGAAACGGTGAAGCGGAGAAGGGGGCGAATAGAAACCATGAATTTTGAGTATTTAGAGGATTTCCTTGGCTACGTGGGAGAAATAATAGACTTGAGAAAGGGGTAAAAGAAAGAGATGGATACCAGTAAAATAAAATGACTGTAAAGTAAAGAGGCAAGAAAAAATGACACGTATTAATTTATTGACTGGCCACCGGAAAGAAACTAGCCAAGTTGGGCGGATTTGCTCTTTTATATAGTAATAGATATACACTATAAAACTTCCAAAAGGAAAACAAATACTAATCCCTTACAAATTTAAAATGACACTGAAATGCAATATGTATTTTATTCAAAAATAATTAAACAGATAGGGATGCACACACTTTACCCTTATCTCACCCAAAGTTGCCCGCACAACCAACACAAAGTCGATTTCTCGAGCTCATTATCCAATTTTGTCCTTCGAAACCCGAATGTTCTTCATATTTATGAGAAATTACACTCTGCAAATCCCAATTCAAATTATATTAATTCAAAGTCAAAACAATATATAGAGAAAATACTTGTAATCACTATTATAAATTGATGAACATTATCTGCTAGTGATTTTTATCATTATCAACATAAAAATTGAAGCATATAAAAGGTATACCTCTTAGGATCATTGGAAACAAATTCCAAACTCTTATATGAGTTGTGTTCTTTCATGTTTCAACTCGCAGATTGTTGATACATCCAAATAAGAAAATTGCTTAGAATCTAAATATATTCACCATCTTGAAGGTAGTTTCCAAGTACCCTGAAGGTTGTTTCAAAATTGAATATCCAAAAAGTCGGTTTAATTTAGTATATGTTTCATAAAATGAAAATTGTGATCAGTTAAACGAAAGAATGGTTTTATGTTTTTATATTTAACACATGCAAAAATAAAAATTCATTTTACATTGAGTTTCCAAAGAGTCTTTTCATATTTTAAAGTAAAAGTCTTTTGATATATATAAGTCTAGTTTTTAGTAACGTTGGTTTCTTTTTAGCCATACAAATTTAGAAAGTAGAAAATTTTGATAATGAAAAGTTTCTAAATAAAGGAATAAGTTTGGGAAATTACCTTTCCACTACAAAATTTAAAGTCACCTCCCTTATAAGTCAGCACATAAATAATAGTTACTCTCCACTGCAATTAATCTAATATTTTCCTAAATTGCCCCTATACTAACAAGAGAGAGAGAGAGAGATTTCTATCATTATATATTAACACTCTGTTGAGATATGTTTTAGTTTTGATGATTTTCCAAAACAACATGTAATAGGTTTGAAAACAGTCAGGATAACATCCTTTGTTTCAGGTCAGGCTAGGTTAGCTTTCAATAGAATAGGCTGTTCAGTTGAGGGGGAACTCAGCAAAGGGGAACTCTGCAACACAGCCTGAGAATATCAAGATGACACCAAGAAGAACTGACTGAAGCCATGCCAGAGACCTGAACCAGAAGACAAGTATTTACTAAAGTGTTGTGAAAATCTGCTCACTGAGAGCATTGTTAAAAAAAGGAAAACTTTAGTTAAGTATTCAGGTCAGGGAGATTCCTCTCACTGACCAGTTCAGGCAACGCACTCGAGAGTTCAGTATCTCGAGTCACTGTCTTGCTTAGAGCATGAGCCTCCAAGCCTTTCACTGACTTGGTAGCTCAGCCTCTAAGCAGAGCAGTGACTTGAAGTGTAATCTCTCAAGTCACTGTCCTTGCTCAGAGCATGAGTCTCCAAACCTTCTCACTGACTTGGTAGCTCAGCCTCTGAGCAGAGCGGTGACTTGAGAACTCTTCACTCTTGCTGAACTCTCTGAGGAAAAAAGTTTTAAAAAAATTGTTTGCTCCTGAATTCCCATTTTGCCCTTCGAAAATGGGACCATCACACCCCCTCCCCATTTAATTCACACGCAACCGAGAGAGTGAGAAAAATTGAGTTAAAAGGCAGAGAAGAGAGGGAGAGAAAAGTGAGTGAAGAATCTGGCGGCCAAAACTGGCGGAGCCGCCGCCGCCCTCCTTCGCGTGATGGCTATGGTGGTGGATTCACCCCTTTCCTCATTCCCACACAATCCCTACGGAGGATTCGACCAAGGCAGACCTGAGTAGATTTGAGCCCTACCGTCCGGCGCCGCTTCGATCTGGGTGAGGAGGACGACGGCGGAAAGCCCGAGGCTGGATTGTGGGTGAGGAGGACGGCGGAAAGCCCCACCGGCCGGCGACAATGAACGCTTTTTGTGATTGGAGAAGTTGCATTAATCATGCACGGCGGGGGGCAACCCCCCAAACTGGAAGGGCGGTGTAGTACTAATACTCAACTATCATTTAATACAATATTTAATTTTTTACAGTATAATCAAGTTCTTACAGATCAGATGCCCTCTCTTGATTAAGTTCATTCTCTCTTTAGTTTCATAAAATGCAGAGTAGAAAGAACAAAACTTTGCATGTGTTGAATCTTTTGTAAAGTCTAGGATTAAGATCTTCATTCATTGTTGATTGTCTTTTGCAGAGTATCTTTGTATTATGGGCAAAAACCATTAAAACCGAAATGCACACTTGCAAGAATTGAATTTTTTTTTTTTTGTGTAGGGAATTATAGCTATTGGATTTTTCTCAATGATTTTGTATTGATAAATCTGTTATATGACGATCATATCACTGCCTCTCTCTTTTCCTCATTTTTTGGTCATAAGAGTAATTTTTTAAACTTATAAATAAATTATAATTGAACTTAGTAATAAAATTTTGAACTTTATGAATATTATGTTGAACTGTTTAAAGAAAAAACTGCACTTACGTTTAACGTAATAAAACACAATGTTGAACTTTTTCTAATGTTATTTTGACCAGTGTTCAACCTAATGTGCATTTATTAAGATAGTAGTATTGGTTAATTTATTTTGTAATTTATTATTTAATTTATTTTGAACTTAAATTTGCAATTTATTTTTTAATTTGAGATGTGAAAGTAATGTTGAAGTTAAAGAGTATGTATATTTTTTTATGAAAGTAGGGGGGATATGAATTTGAATTCAAAGTTTGAATTAAAAAAAAAAGTAGGGAATATAAATTTAAATAAAAGTGTCAAAAAGTAAAAAAAAAAAAAAAAGGGGGGGGGGGGGGGGGGGGGCGTCACTTGGGGCATTAATGTAATTGATAGTGACATTCATGTAATAATGTAGTAAATTTTGAAGTTGAAAGTAATTATTTGAAGAGGCACAAATGCTAAGCAATCTTTCTCTAGCTTTTGCACTCCAAAGCAATTTGCCCAATAAATTTTTGTTATTGTATAGTTATAGGTTTATAACTTTTTTTCATTTTTGGAGGAACATTACTTTACTTCATTCCATAGACAGATAAATGGGATATCAATATAAAAGTCGTGAAAAATTACGCATGCTCATTTCAAACACTACAAGAAAAAACACCTAATACTACACTAATTTTAATACACTTTTTCTTTAATGTATCTATAGCTATTTTAATAATACATTCTCTAGTCCCTTGCCTATAACTACATTTTCATAACATCTATTAATACACTACTAAATAAATGTACTAATATAAAATATATTAATACATTTATATAATGTCATGAAAGGTATTACATAAAATCGTTCCTTTTTATTAAAGTTTATTAATTAGTGTTTTAACAATATTGATTATTTTATAATAAATACATTTTTAAATCTATAATAATTTTGTTTAAATATAATGTAAAATTAGAAGATGGTGAAATGAAAAAACTGTTGGAGAACTTATTATCCTACGAACAAGAAAGAGATGAAATATCGACTCCACGCTAAACCCCACGTTCCTAAATCCTAAAATAAATCCCCAAATTTTCTTTTGCCCTAAATCACATCCTTCACAAATGATTCAAGTCACGCTATATCTAGAATAGAGGTAAAAAGACCTCTAGATAAACATCGGAGATGTATGCGACAACGATTGGGGAATGAGCGGAGGAGGCTTTGGTCTTCCATCGGAGAAGGTATCACATATCTCAATTCTGAAATCGCTGCAGCAGCGGAAGAGGTGTGTTCTATAAAAATAACTTGATATTTGGGGGTTTTAATTCAGGGATATCCAATTTTTTACCGATCTAATTCAATTTGATTTGTTCCTAGTCAGTTTACCGATATGGTGTGTTAATTTTGTGGTTTCTCTCAATTTGAGTTAACCTACTGTTTTTATTTCATTATTCTCGAGTATTTGCTTTACTTGGATTAGTATAGAGTTCGTTTATTGAATTCTTCAGTTTTGTGAAATCCATTGATGGTTGGTTTGATTCTATTTTCTTAATTAAAGTTGAATTTACGGTGTTGTTCCTCACAATTTGTGTGATTCCATTGTTCTCATTTCATTAGTCTTCAGTATTAACCAGAATAATCCCTACTTGGATTAACATGGAGTATGATCCTAAACTCTTATGTCTCATGTTGGCCTTTAATGAATCAGAAAGCTCACAACTTATTGTATTTTGACATAAATTGATTTGTTTATTATTTCATAATCTTAAGTACTAAAGAACTCATGTTTTAGTTTACTTGGATTCACATTGTATTTGGTCTTGCACCTTTTGAGGGACCAGGACTTAATTTATGTTTTTAACTCATATGCCTCATATTACCCTCTTGTTTTCAATATCTTAGCAACAATGGAGAATTTGAATTTTCTTTTTTACTTTGTATGATTCTGAAATTGTCTTGCAGGCTAGTGATAATATGAGAGAATGTGTCGATCTGCTACTGTTGTATATAAAGGCAAAGTATTTCCAACTAAAATTTTTTTATTCTAATTCAATATAACTAAGGAATGATGATGAATTTTGACTTAAGTTTTAAAAAATTCTCTGTTTCCTCTCTTGTAAGGAGCTTAAGTTAGGGAAAGAAAGAGTAAGCTTTAGGATATGTCGAATTGTAAATGTGAGACTTTAACTACACATATTTCAATACTTTATTACTTCTATTTTATATTTTTTAATCTTGATCCATATTCTACCAATATATCCATCTTAATTACCATTTGCCTACATGTTTGTATTTTATCAATATTATGACATATCTCTACCCATTTCTTGTTCACGTATTCTACTTTTCAAATATGTTAGTCTATCTTTTGATGATTATATTTTCCATAATATTCATATAGACTGAAGACTTGGAAGAAACAGTGAGAAATATCTTGATCTGAAGGCTAGTACTAATTTTAATATTACAGTTCCCCTCGATATAGCTCATCATCTCATGAGGTTGGTATTCTTGAGAATGTTTGTTGGAAGGAGTTTGGGATTTTTTTTCGGTTTTTGGTTCATATATCTTTCTTTGCATCTCATCAAGTTTTATTCATTTATTTTTTCCCTTTGCATCATTACATTTATTTTATCCACCTGACTTATTGCATCATTTATTCAGTTTATTGATTCTATTTGTTTTTACTGAATATTTTTAAAGCTCGTGTTATTATGTAACAATGGCAGGTTGGGAACTCACAAAAAAAATTCACTGCTAAGAAAGTGAACATGGAGAATTTTGAAGCCTCAAAGATTTTAAGGAAGCATAGTGTTAATATCTTGGTGTACATGGAGAATTTTGAAGCCTCAAAGGTTTTAAGGATGCATGGTGCTAATATCTTGGAGTTTCTCACCATTCTTCATACACCAACAAGCTTTTTAGTTTTGATGATGCATTTGATAAGATTGTATATTATTTTGGTGTATGTAGGGATTGTTCAGGCATGTTTTGTGAATCTTGGAATAATGACCCAAAATATTTTTTTAGATGAAGTTCGATTTCATTTGGAACTAAAAATTTCTTGCAATTTGTTATTATGAATTTAAGATGTATGTGTACACATTAATTTATATTATATCTATTTTACAGATTGATTACTCTTTTGAGAAAGGATATGAGAATATTTGCTAATTTATAATTTAAATTTAGTATTATAATAATTAAAATAATACATATGTACACTATAATTAAATTACAATTTATTAATATCAATATTATAAAATACAATTAATATTATAATTAAAAAATGTAATTATAATATATAAAATGCAATTGCATTATTGTATATCACGACACTTTTATATGTCATATTAGTGATGTATGCAAAATGTGTGTGTAGTTATAATTTACTTAATAACACATTTATAAATGTAGTAATAGTCTTTTAACTATTGCTACATTAGTTTATAAGACACTAATAATAAATGTGGTGATAGGTGAAATGTAGTGAAAGATAATCCATCACCACATTTTTTAATGTCATATTAAGGAGTTTTTCTTGTAGTGAAATTTAAATATCAATCGAAATCCCAAATTAAATTTTTTAATTTGGGATTTTATATATTTTTGTTCAGTGTATTGCATGTTCTGATCCTCAACGTGATTTACAATGGCAATCTCATAAATTTTTGCAGCGGATTTGGTAGAATAAAGTTCTAGCTGAAATTGGATTTCGCCGTCGGTGGAGAAGAAAGAGTGACGCATGGCTTGGTTTTGGGAATTTTAAGTTTGGATTTTGAAGTGTGTATGTGTGCCGTCAGAATTTAATGTAAGGTCCTCCATTGTTAGAGTTCTACGTACGTAATCGTACATACACATCATGAAGAGAGAAAGATAGGGAAAGCAAACAAGGCCGTTAATCTGTTAGCCAGCTCATAGTTAGGAATTTAGCTAAATCAAATTAGTTAGGAAGTTACAACAACTAGACTCTAGAATCTTCCTCATGTAACACACACAACACGGCTCTTCTATATAAACTCTGTAATCTCCATTATATGAATTAGGAATGAAAATATGTTTTCCTAACATCCATGTTATCTTTCTTCAACAAACTACTACGGGGCATTTTTTTTTTTTTTTTTTTTTTTTTTTTTTTTGCCGTTAAGGAATTTAGGTGAAAGCGCTATTTTTTATTGGGCTGATAGTAATATGTATATATATATATATTTATTTTTTTGAATTTGTATAATTATCTTTAACATTTTAAATAATTGCTTAATTGGATTACTATCTTGATCTTCCTAATGTATACTTTTTGGACATCTTTTAATTAGATTGTCCCAATTTTTTAAATTAAGTTCCAGTACATTTAATCTGTTAATAATTCAAATATATACGTTAACATCATTAATGTGTTACAGTTCATATGTTTCAGTTTTTTTTTATTCATTCTTATAGCACTTTTAATCAACTAAAATCACGATATTTTCGCTAATTGCAATTTAATCTAAATTTTTAAATCGATGTAAATAAAACTTCAACTTTAAAATTTTAAGCAATTTTAACCAAATGACGGATTTCAATCTGCCCGAATATAATGATTAATTATGTTTTGTCATCTAAACCAATCTAAACATGTTAATATAATTAATTATTCATTGTCGAGTACGTGAAACATCATTTCAGGACAATAAAAAATGTATTTGTTGGTTCGAGTTGCAACCAAATGTTAAGTTGGAGTTTTGTTTGCAAAGATTCAAAAGTTTAGATTAGATTGCAATTTGCGGAAAGATTGCAATTTTATTTGCAATTAACCTTATTATTTATAATAATATTTGGTTTTTTGTAAAAAAATGGGAATAAAAATAATAATGATAATTATGAGAAATATAAAAAAGAAGGAATATTGTGTGCACTCAATTGCATAGTTAAAAAAAAAATATAAACATAATATTGTATTATTTGGTTGATACAGGAATGACTATCATTATGATAAATTATGGATGGTTTACCAAATTATATAGAAATGGAATCTATTTAATTAAAAATAAACATTAATTAATAATTTTTATGTTTGAACAATAATTTTTTTTAATTTTAATTCAAGTTAATAAATAAAAAAAATATTAATGCAGTTCTCCCCAATTATTAAAGAATGAAGGGTTCCTTATTTTTAGGATATATATTGATAAAGTAAGGAGTTATATTTTTTGTAAAATAAAGAGCGCAAAGCAGGAACACCGATTTGTTTACCCAGTTCGTCATCAATGACTACATTTGGGGGCGTACCATGCCAGGAGTTTTCCACTATATGTTCTGTGTATTTACAATACTGAGTACAGGGATCTATTTATAATAGAGAAACCCTAATCTAATCTCTAAAACCTGTTTAGGTTATTAGGTCATAAGTAATGTCCACATCAAATCTTCCGAATTTGGTATATTAAATCTACTGGATTAATAACACTCTCCCTTGACTTGAACGCAAAATATTAGTTATACTAGTAGTTACCCCACAAGAGTATGGAATCACAGTAGTATTAGCAAGTATAAGGATCAAGTATATCGTACCCAAGGAAAGGTATGTATGCGAATAGAGCCCTGGAGATCTACGCGTCGTATTTGATATGAGTGTATGTTTGGGTTTAAGTATTATAGTAAACTACTTTATATTATACTACTCTTAATGCGAATACTGAAATCAAACTAAGCAAATAAATGGGTTTAAAGAAGATATATGAGATGGTGATGCTCGAGATAGGAGTTCCTACGTATACTGACGGAGTTGGTAAGATAACTAAAATAACTGTGATGTGCAAGTAATAATCCTAAGTGTACTAAAACTAGGCAATCAACTTCCCTAATCTAACACAAGATTGAAAGACTAAAAGCTAAAAAATTAATCCTAATATTTCTTCATATCAACCTACTTCACAAATCCACTAACCAAGTTATATAGATTGTGCTTAATTAATGAGACCCTAATTTAACTAAGGTGATGCGGTCGTCCTCCCTAGATAAACCAGTAGATTATAAACCCCTTCTAAAACCCTTTCCTTAAGCCTATTAGTTATTAAAGAGTGATGCGGTCGTCTTCTCTCTAACAATTTTCGTACTCAATTCCAAGATTATTCTAGGATTTATTAGAAATATTCAATAATTAAAAGAATTAACACTAAACATCACGAGTTATCCTAATTATGCACCAACGTCCTACTTCTACGAGTTCATCCTATCCCAAGCATGCAAGGGTTCTAACCTAACATGGTGATTATGATAACTAAAGCAATAAAACTAATAATACATAAATATGGTGAATTTAAAGAAATAACTCAAGAATATAAACTATGGTTAACAATGAACTGAAGTCTCAAAACGAATCTCAATAAATTAAGAAAACTAGGTTCAATAGTATCAAGTGTTGAAGAAAGAAAGAACTAAATAAAACTCTAATCTAAGAATTCGTAAGATCAAAAACCTCGATTACACATTCAAAACTCTTGCTAAACTTTTCCAAGCTCTTCTTTATCAAAAACTATCTCTAAGTATGAAGTGATATCCAAAAACGTGCTTGGGATGTGGTATATATAGGCATGGGCCGGTTAAAAATGTCATGGGTCGAAAACATAACGCACCGCTCGAGCTAGGTGCTTACTCAAGCGCTTGGTGCTCAAGTGATTGCACTCGAGCACTCAATCGTTCCAGAACCCATCCACCGCTCGAGCACCTCACCTCGAGCGCTAGGTGCTCGACCCACATCCACTCGAGCACTTGGTGCTCTAGTAGGCCTTGCTCGAGTGACTCTCTCTTCCAGAACCTCAGTGGTGCTCGACCTCCATTGCTCGAGTGCTAGGTGTTGGTCCCAAAAAGGTTATCCAACGGAAGGCGTTTTGAGTTAATTTTTAAGAAAACCTTTTAAAAGATAGTGCTAAAAGATAATGCAGAAAACTTAAAGTGCAGTAAAGTAAATAACACAAGGATTTATAGTGGTTCGGACAACAGGTCCTACGTCCACTCTCCCTTTCTCCAAAGGGGACTTTCTCTCCAACCAACTTACTAACTTTCTGGAATTGGGAAGTACCAGATCCTTTGTACAACTTGCAACAACCTTTCTATGTGGTGAATATGTTGAGTAGTATTCCAACTGACAACTCCTAAAGAGTATATAATCGTGAAAGGACAAATGTGAGTGAGTGGAGAGTTCGTGTGCTTTGTGTTCTTGCCCGACTCTTGTCTGGAACTCAACCAAAACACTCTTATTTATAGTTGTGAGAATTAACTAGCCGTTGGAATGCTAGCAATTCAAACAACCATAATTGGAGGGATATAATCAATCAAGGATTGGTTATATGATTGATTAGTTGACTTTTAATTAAGCAATCAATCATATCCTCCATCAGTTTACTCTTCAGATTGCTTATTCTCAATCATTGAAACTCCAATATCTTCTTGTCTCCAGATTACTACAAAGCCTCTAAGTGGGTGAACTAATCTGTCACACTCTTCTGGTCTGGTCTGGTCTGGTCTGGGGTCGTCTGGTCAGGTGACACTTCTGCTCTGAACCTCATTTGGGAGAGGTCTTCTGGTCAGACTCCTCTGGCAGATTCCTCTGGTCAGAGCTCATCTGGTCTGGTGACTCATCTGTTCTGGTGACTCTTCTGCTCTGGTGACTCATCTGCTCTGGTCTGGACACTTCATTTGGTCACCTCTGGTCAGAGCTCATCTGGTCTGCACATATTTCTTCCCCCTTAAACAAAGACCTATTCTAGACCTAGGCTAATCTGTAGCTGACTAACAAGTTCAGCTAGTCCTATTACAAGTTATTTGTTTTAACGTCTTCAAAACATCTAACCTATATCCCAATAAAAGGCGCTCGACCCAAATCCACTCGAGCGCCCGCTCGAGTGCTTGAGTTCTTTTGCTTGAGCACCTCCAATTGATACTTTTGCTTGCTCGAACTAATATTTTTCGTATTTCTTCAATATCTTCTCATCCGGGTATCCGTTTGAGTCGATTCAAAGTCCTACGAACTCCTTTTTTGCCCTCTATCTATCTATGAGCATCTGATTAGACGTGAAATTGCCATGATTCGTCACTCGAAATACCCTAATTATGGCTGATTTTGTCGAGTATTTGGAGTCAATTGAGCATTATTTCTATACATTGATGAATTTGTCTCTTTAATGCTCGTAGGTAAATCGAGGGCGAAGAACGGAGTTCGTAGGACTTTGAATCAACTCAAACGGATGCCCGAATGAGAAGATATAGAAGGAATACGATTGGTGTTAGTGTTGAAGAAGAAAAATACTAGTTGGAGCAATTTTGGGAGTAATTCGAGTGAACCACTCGAGCACGTTGCTCGAGCGCCCAAAACATACAGAAAATTTCGAGTGCTCGAGCAGCTCGAGCGCCACCGCTCGAGGCTGTTGCTCGAGTGCCCCAATTATACAGAAGATTTTCATTGCTCGAGCAGCTCGAGCACGAGCGCTCGAGCGCCTGTGTCATTCGAGCTCCATGCTCGAGTGCGACCGCTCGAGCAGGTCTGCTCGAGCACCTTCATGTTTGGCATTTTAAAAGGCATTTTTCGGCCCATGAGTTCACGATTCGGCCCGTTGCTTATATATACTCGTCTCAAGCTTGTTTTTTAGGGATACCACATATCACTTGATAGATTTTGACTTTAGAGTTCGTTTTTGGAGAGGAAGGAGAGAAGCAAGCTTTACGTTTACGTTTTGTTGAGGTTTTCGTACGAATTCTTAGTTTCTTTTCGTTTCTTAGTTTCTTTTCAGTAATTCGATTACGTTAAACACTTCATACTTCATTTTTATTAATTAAATTTTAGATTCTTAGCATATATTTCTTTAAACTCTAGTTTATGTTTGATCTCTTCTTCGTCTTAATTATCATGTTCATGTTCGTTACTTATTCAATTGCTATTATTTACGTAAAACCTATGTCTAGCTAAAACCCTTGCATGCTTGGGGTAGGATGAACTCGTAGAAGTAGGTTGTGGGTACGTAATTAGGGTAACTTGTGACGTTAGGTTTTAATTCTCTTGATTAATGAATTCTTAAAATTAATCTTAACATTACTTTTGAATTTCGTTCGAAAAGTGTTAGAGAGAGGACGACCGTATCACTCTTTAATAACGAGTAGACTTAATTAGAGGGTTTAGAAAGGGTTAATTCATCTACCAGTTTAGCGAAGGGGGACGACCGCATCACCTTAGTTAAATTAGGGTCTCATTAATTAAGCACAATCTATTAACTTGTTAGTGGATTAGTGAAGTCGAGTGTTAGGGGTAAAGTATTAGGGTTTAGAATCTTGAGCTTTCACCTTGCATTCTTTTACTTAGGTTATTTCTTGCGCGTCACGGTTATTTTGATTATGTATCTTCTCCGTTAGTATACGTAGGGATTCCTATCCTAAGCAGCACCATCTCTCATTCGAAAACAACCCTTCGATTCTTAGTTTAATTTTGCTTTTTGCATTCCTAGGATAATTTTAGTCTTTTAATTTATCTTTCAAAAAACCCAAAAATATTTCACTCATATTAACTACGACGCGTAGATCTTCAGGGATCTATTTGCATACACTTCATCCCTTGGGTTCGATAATACTTGGTCATTATACTTACTCATACTACAGTGAACTCGTACGCTTGCGAGGAATCTACTAGTAAAAGTTAGTATATTCGCTTCAAGTCAATGACGCCGTTGCCGGGGATGGCATTGTATGTCTTTTGAATAGGACTTGTCGATAGCTTAGTAGTTAGTAGTGAGTGATTTTCTTTTCTGTTTTTTTTATTATTTCGTACATATTCGGCAGTTGCGTTTTGATTCTTTTGTTAGTGTTTCAGGTTTATGAAAACACGCTCACAAGGCAATACGAGCGAAGAGAGGTTACCGTTAGATCCTGAGACAATAGCAAGAAAAAACCGAGCCTTCTTAAGAAGGATGAACGCTGCCGGAGGGAAAGAACTAATGGACATTACTAATGAGTTGGATGATGTCGAGAATGAGTTCAATCAGGCATTGAACCGGGTTGACGGTACGGATGGCAATACCAGTAAGAATCAAGATCCATTAGGAGAGAGCCAGAGCCAAAACCCGGGTACTCAGAACCAAAATAGCCCAGCTCATAACATTGTCTAAAATCCTCATAACAACCCTGCTTACCCATATCCTAACTTACCATAAAACAACTTACCTTATCCACCCTACCCATACCCACCTTATCCTTATCCACCATACCCGTATCCTCCACCTCCAGTTTACAATCAACCACCTGTTTACCAACCACCACCCCAATAAGTACCCGTACCAGCTGCTAATCCTCAACAAATTCCTCAGAACACAGATCAGAATATGGCTTTTCGAGGAAGATTTGCAGCGCAGCCACAACGGTACTATGATGGAGTGGCATTACCTCCTGTTGAGGCAAATAACTTCTCGATTTCCTCGGGAATTCTTAAGCTGCTTACCGAGAACCAGTTCAAAGGGGAAGTTGGGAAGGAGAATCCTCATACTCACCTGAGGAGTTTCCTCATGATAGCCTCCACATTCAATTATAACGGCATGTCTGAAGATGCCAAGAGGCTTAGGCTGTTCCCATTCTCATTGACGGGAATAGCTAAAGAGTGGTATGACAACACGTTCCCACGGGGAGGTGTAACCACATGGGCCGAGCTCGAGCGTCTGTCCCTCGAGCGATTATACCTTCCATCGAGAACTATTAAAGCAAGGATTGAGATCTCTTCCTTTCGCCAGAAGTCAGGAGAGTATTTACGCCAAGCGTAGGAGAGATACTCAAATATGTTGATCGAGTGCCCGCAGCACGGGTACAACGAGAGAGATATCATGGCGTTCTTCTATAGTGGAGCCAGCAAGGCTGGCCAAGCCCATTTAGATGCATGTGCGAGTGGAGCTTTTCTGAACCAAGGGATTGCAAGATGTAGAGAGATCGTGGACAACATTGTCACGAATGCCGGTGCATGGAACGAGGATCCAGAGTTTCAGAGAGTTTGTAAATTGGAGGAGAATGAGGGTACTAGGAAGCTGTTGATGGCAATGATGGAGAAGATCAGGAACCTTGAGATGGGGCAGAATCTGGTTGGAGGGAATGTAGCGGTGAATGAGAAGGTGGTCCCACCCACGAATCAGCAAGAAGAGGCCAACTATATGGGAAGGCCTAACTATCCACAAGGCGGGTATCCACAAGGTGGAAATCATTATGGAAGGCCTCCTTATGGCCAACCATTTGTACCTCCAGGCCCACAGCCACCTCAAAATCAATGGAGGAACACACAAGGGTATCAAGGAGGCCAAAAGCCTCCTCAAAACACATGGAGAAAGAATGAGAATTTCTCATATGCTAACCCAAAAGCTGGTATTACAGTTCCCCCAGGTGTTGATCCGGGGTCTAAACCTCCTGGTGGAGAAGGCAGTGCCTCAACCGAGAAGATGTTGAGAGCTATCCTTCAGAAGGTGGAGGAAGGTAGCAAACGATTGTCCTCTTTGGAGTACGATGTGAAGGAGTTGCATAAGAAGGGCGATCATCGAGATCAAGAACTCCAAAAGAGAGACATAGAGTGGAATTGAGTTCAGCAAGAGAACAACGGAAGGTTCACTTCTATCGAGTATCAAATTAGTCAAATTGCAAAGTCTCAACCGAGAGAGCCTGGCAAGTATCCTTCAATGCCCGAGGATAACCCAAAGGAACATTGCATGGCTATTGAGTTGAGAAGTGGGACCAAGTATGATGATCCTGAGATGCCTGCTGATTCTGAGACGCCCAAAGGAGAGGTTGAGATAGAAGGAAAAGAGCCTGAGGCAGTTAGAGATGAGATTGAGGAGGTAGGAGTTGAGAAGAGTAAAGATGTGGATGAGTCTCATGAGATCAAAGAGCCTGAAGAGGAGATAGAGGAGATTGAGAGAATTCCAAAGTGGAAGAAGGCAAAGGAAGCAAGGAAGAATGCAAAAGAGACTGAGAAAGATGAATGGGGGGTACCCAAATCGGTGATACCTGTCCCGTATCCACAACGCTTCATGAAAAAGAAGCTTGATGAAAAGTTTGCTAAATTCCTTGATGTTTTTAAAAAGCTACATATTAACATTCCTTTTTATGATGCTTTGGAACAGATGCCTAACTACGCCAAGTTCCTGAAGGACTTGATAGCGAAGAGGCGGAGAGTAGACGGGCCTGAGTTAGTGCACTTGAACCACGAGGTGAGCGCGATGGTGCACAAGGCGCTTTCTCCTAAGATGAAGGATCCCGGGAGCTTCACCATTCTTTGTGATATCGGGAACGGGATCAAGAAAGGAGCCTTGTGTGATCTCGGGGCGAGCATTAATTTGATGCCTCTTTCGTTGTTCAAGAAGTTAGAGGTGGGCGAACTTCAACCCACGATGATGACGCTCCAGCTTGCTGATAGGTCCATCACGAGACCTCAAGGAGTAGTGGAGGATGTTCTAGTGACGGTGGAGAATCACGTTTTTCCCGCCGACTTCGTAGTACTCGAGATGGAAGAGGATGAGCATGTGCCACTGATTTTAGGGAGGCCGTTTCTAGCTACTGCCGAGATGGTGCTTGACGTAGCGAATGGGAAGATCATGGTCAAAGTTGATGATCAAGAAGTGAAGATAGCTATCTATGAGGCTATGAAATACCCCATGGGAGATGAGAGTTGCCACTTCATTGACATCACGGACACTTGTGTTGAAGACACACTTTTAGACCCTTGCTCTTTCTAGGTGCATCAGTTTGATTATCCTATCCTTGACGATCTATCTTATGATTCTTATGATCTTGATTATTTTGACAGCTTGGAAGACAATGAAGATGCCAAGTTCTTGGAGATGAAGAAAGTAGAGGATGAGGACGACTTGGAAGCCGAAGAGTCAACCTTTGAGAAGATGTTCGATAAAGCACCACCATTGGAGGCGAAAAAGAAGTTGAAGCCACTTTCCGACCACCTCAAGTACGCTTACTTGGATGAGACCGACAAATATCCGGTAATTGTATCTGCCCTTTTATCTGATGATCAGCTAGAGAGACTTTTAGTGGTGCTTCGAAAGTACAAATCTGCTATAGGTTGGTCGATCGCGGATATTAAGGGAATTAACCCTTTGATTTGCATGCATAGGATTAGATTAGAGGAGGGTAGAAAATCGATAGTGCAAAATCAGCGTAGAGTTAATCCGGTAATTCAAGAGGTGATTCATAAGGAAGTTTTGAAGTTGTTAGATAGCAACATGATTTTTGCAATTTCTGATAGTCCATGGGTGAGTCCGTTACACGTAGTTGCTAAGAAGGGGGGTACCACTGTGATTAAGACGGAGTCTAATGAATTGGTAGCCACTAGATTAGTGACGGGTTGGCGTGTGTGTGTTGATTATAGGGAGTTGAACAAGACAACGTGTAAGGTTCACTTTCCTCGTTCCTTGATCAAATGATTGATAGATTAGGTGGTTTTGAGTATTACTCTTTCTTAGATGGGTACTCGGGGTATAATCAGATCATGATAGCCCCCGAGGATCAAGAGAAAACCACCTTCACCTGCTACTATGGAACTTTTGCTTTTAGGAGGATGTCGTTTGGGTTGTGTAATGCACCCGCCACCTTTCAAAGGTGTATGATGGCGATTTTTCATGGTTTGATTGCGAGGATTATGGAGGTTTTCATGGACGACTTCTCCGTCTACGGGGAGTCTTTTGATAATGTCTAATCAATCTTGAAGTTGTGTTGAGCAGGTGTGAAGAGATGGACTTAGTGCTTAATTGGGAGAAGTGTCACTTCGTGGTGAGAGAGGGTATTGTTCTTGGACATCATGTGTCCTCGAAAGGTATCCAAGTTGACAAGGCAAAAGTAATTTCTATTGAGAAGCTTCCACCACCTTCGACCGAGATGGGAATTCGGTCATTTTTAGGACACGTGGGTTTTTATAGACGCTTCATCAAAGACTTTTCACAAATAGCTAAACCACTTTCGCGTCTTCTTGAAAAAGAAGTCGCCTTTGAGTTTACTAATGAGTGTTTAGTGGCTTTTAATAGGTTGAAAGAAGCGTTGGTGAATGCCCCAATACTTGTGACCCCGGATTGGTCTAGCCCGTTTGTGCTGATGTGTGATGCTAGTAATTATGCGATGGGAGTTGCTTTGGGGCAAATTCGTGAGAAGCGTTTTCACGCTATTTACTATGCCTCGAAGATGCTGAATTCTGCTCAAGTGAATTACACTACGACCGAAAAGGAGCTATTGGCGGTCGTGTATGCCTTTGATAAATTTCGACCCTACCTAGTAGGGACGAAAACAATTGTATATACGGACCACGCAGCGATTCGGTATCTTATGAGTAAGAAGGATGCAAAACCCCATCTCATTCGATGGATTTTACTACTCCAGGCGTTCGATGTAGAGATTCGAGACAAGAAGGGATGTGAGAATGTGATAGCAGATCACCTTTCGAGATTGGAGCTCACAAAGAAAAAACACCGTGGAGGATCGAGAGGTGAACGATGAATTTCCGGATGAGAAGCTCTTTGGCTTAGGAGACATCCCTGTATATCGAGTTGAAGGGAAGGCGCCTTGGTTTGCAGATTATGCTAACTATTTAGCAAGTGGAGAATTGCCCGTTGAGATAGACTCGGTGCATCGGAAGGCATTTTTGAAGAAAGTTCGGGAGTTTATTTGGGATGATCCCTACTTGTTCAAAAGAGGGATTGATCATGTGTTGAGAAGGTGTGTGCCAGAAGAGGAGTGGAGTAATATCATAAGGCATTGCCACGCCTTGCCATGTGGAGGACATTTGGGTGGAGAAAAGACCGGAAGGAAGGTGCTTCAATCTTGTTTTTATTGGCCAACACTTTTGAGAGATTGTATGGAATGGTTTAAGAGGTTTGAGAAGTGCCAACGTTTTGGCTCCATTACTAAGAGGGACGAGATGCTGATGCACGTGTTCATGGATGTTGAGATATTCGACGTATGGGGGATTGATTTCATGGGTCCATTTTCTCCTAGCAATGGATTCTTGTACATTCTCGTATGCGTTGATTACGTCTCGAAGTGGATTGAAGCTGTCCCGACTCGAGTGAATGATTCTCGAGTGGTTATCGAGTTCTTGAGGAAGAACATCTTTGCAAGATATGGAGTTCCAAGAGCTTTGGTTAGTGGTGGGGGAAGTCACTTCGTGAACAAATGGATGGAAAAGCTGCTGTCAAAATACGAGGTAAGTCATCGAATCTCTACTGCTTATCATCCTCAATCTAACGGACTTTCAGAGGTTTCAAACCGTCAAATCAAGGAGATCCTTGAGAAGACGGTGAGCATTAGTAGGAAAGATTGGGCGATGAAGCTTGATGATGCATTTTGGGCGTATAGGACAACTTTCAAAACTCCTCTTGGTATGTCACCATATCAATTGGTTCTTGGAAAGGCATGTCACTTGCCCGTGGAGTTGGAACATAAGGCATATTGGGCGATAAAGAAGCTGAATTTTGATAGTGCCTTGGTTAGTGAGAAGAGATTACTCCAATTGCATGATTTGGAGGAGTTTCGAGACAGTGCCTACGAGAATGCCCAAATTTTCAAGGAGAAGACCAAGAAGTGGCATGATGCACGATTGAGGAAAAAAGAGTTCAAAGTGGGTGATCAAGTCCTAGTATTCAATTCGAGGATGAAGTTGTTTGGTGGAAAGCTTAAGTCCAAGTGGAACGGGCCGTATATTGTGAGGGGAGTGCATAAGAGTGGATTCCTTGAAGTCGAGAAGAATGATGGACAGAGATTCATGGTGAACGGGCATCGAGTGAAGAAATTCCTTAACTTCTCTTATGAGAATAAGGGAGGTATTTTAGATTCTCAAGTCCCATGAGCTCCTTCGAGCTCGGTCCGACATTAGGACCTTAAAACTAGCACTTAATGGGAGGCAACCTATTTTTACGTGTTTTTATGTGTTTCTTTTTTTTAGTCGTTTTTGTGAATCGTAAGTGTTAACCTCGTGTGTTAGAGTTTATTTGGTATATGCTTGTTTAGTGGAGATTGATCGGAGCAAGAGAGCTTAAGGAAGAAAGTCATGAAGTTGAACACGTTTCGAGTAGGAAAGCTTTCGATTTTTGGAGTTGAGGTAAATCGAACCCCAAACGTAGACCTCTTTGCGAAGTCGAAGTTTGGGGGGTGATGTTTCTTTTCGTTCGTTACTTTGCATTGATAGTGAGTTAAGTTCATAAGAATTTGGTGTACTTACTCGTACGTACTCATTCTTTTCAAACTTTATTATTGCGTAGCAAGAACAAAGTTTGGGGGGGTGTGTATTCGTACTTCGGGTTCGTACACGAAATTCTAATGAAAAATTGGTCAAATTTTTCGAAAATATCGATGTTTGAGTGGGGATGGATCGAATTGAGTATGGTCGCTTAAGTTCGGCGTGAATTGGATTGGTGATTTGCACGTTTTGAAGAGACCCCAACTCCTCGGTCGAATGAGCGACCTGGCTTAAATCGAGGAGTTCTCAGGTTAGTTCATGATTTGGAAAAGTGTTTTGAGTGTTCGAGTGTGGTTCGTTGGGAAATTTTGAGTCTTGAACGTCGGAAATTGAAGTTGAAATTTGGAGCTGCTCGAGCAGCTCGAGCGCCCCAAATTATGCAGAAGATTTCCACCGCTCGAGCACCTGCGTCATTCGAGCTCCATGCTCGAGCGCGACCGCTCGAGCGGGTCGCGGGTTTCGGCCCAGATTTTGCCCCCTCTATAAATACTTCTTTCCACACATTTTCACACACTCACACACACTTAGAGGGGCGATTCGGGCGATTTCCGGCGGCTTTCGAACGATTCTCACGAAATACTCCCTACTTCATTCGATTTCTTCGCATATTTCCCTTGAATCCTCAAGAAAGGTACGTAATTTCTATCTTTTGTCTTTCAATTCATAGTTTAAAGGTTGATTTAAGGATGAATTGATGATATGAACTAGGGTTCTTGAGTGTTCGAAATTTTGGGGATTTTGCAAGCACTCGTTGATTCTTGATTCCTTGATAATGAATGTAGATAATATGCTATGGGTTTGCTAATTTTGCTTTCAATTTCATGATTGAATGAGTAGAATGAGTGAATTTCTAGAGTGAGAAAGTAGGAATTTGAGGAAAGGATATGGGTTTTTGCATTTTGAGATGGAATTATTGTGAATTGAGATTGATTGAGCATGAATAGGTAAGAATTGAGTCTTGAGCATGTAAATTACACAATTTGGGGTAATGTTACTTCATGATAGACTTTATTGTAGGCATTATTGAGTTGAGATTGATGAATTATTTGAAATTTCCTTGAGAACCGTGAGATGAAAGCATGTGGTTTGAATTGAGTGAGTAAACTCAAGTTTAGATTGAGAGAAAAGGGAATTGAGATTATTACTTGAGATGTGTGGAATTGATTTGAAGTGCATAGAATGATATGAATGAAATTGAATTGCTCTATGTTGTCTCAGGTACTATGGCTCCTAAAAAGAATGAGGATAGAGTATTGAGCATTGCCGAATTGGAGGAACTCACGAACGATCTCAGGAGGAGGAGTTTGTTGCCCTCGAGGTGGAACAATCTGGATTACCAAGGTAGTTGGAGGTACATAGCATATATATGGAGCTTGATCACGGGGAAGGTGGAAAAGACCCGGAGACCAAGTGTCAGCTTCATGAGAGATTTGGGGATTAAGGAAGGGATTAGGAGATTTTTCGTGAGGAATAATATGACTGAGTTTTTCGAGATGCTGCTATACATGGAGACAAATGCAGACTTGGTTGAACAGTTTCTTGCCACGGTCGAGAAGAAGGACGAGAACTCATTCAAGTTCAAGTACCAGAATGACTGGCAGTATTGTGAGGTTGGAGCTGTCAACCTCGCATTTGGGCTTCCAGCTTTATCTCGGCCGAACCATGTGTCGAAGTCGTACAATGCTAATGGATTTTGGAAGGACATCACGGGCAGAATGGCGGGGGATTACAGAGGCCAAAATGCATGAGCATCAGCAATCAGAAATCCAGTCATTAGGTACCTCGAGCGGATTCTTGGAAACACTATCTACACCCACTCTGAGACGGGAACAGTGACAAGCAAGCAGCTATATGGGATTTGGTGTCTCTTGTACAAAAAGGACCATGATTTTGGAAGAGACTTCCTAGAGCACCACTACGAGGCTCCATTTAAACTTGGTGCTAGGACTTCGAAGGTTCGAGCAGGGGGATTGATTTCGGTATTCATGAAGAGTCTTGGATTCGAGCCGTGTTCGGGTCCTTTGCCAGGTATGGATTTAGGGTTCGAACAAATGAACAATACTCTGATGTTCGAATATTGGCTTGGAAGCTATTGCATAAGATTCAAGGATGATAGCCTCTTTCCGTTACCGAACAACAAGCTCGTGACTCTGATTGGAAAGAAGAAGCATAACATAGGAATGAATGGAGAGCAGCACCTCGCTATAGGTGGTAAGTATACAACGGAGGTTGACGGCAGAGGACTTCGAGATGTGAGGCCTGTGAAGAGGAATCGAAGTGAAGGAACGAGTGGTGCCGGCACGAGCGGAGCGGGAGCGAGTGGAGTAGCTGAGTTGCAAGAAGAGGAGGAACAAGAATATGAAGCGGGACAGGCTGAGGAAGAAGAAGCAGCGGGTGAAGGCCCGCAAGAGATGGAGATGGATGGTATGAGGACCAACATTCGGGACCTGCGAACCGAAGTTACAGATCTTCGTACTACCCAGAACCAGTGGTACACGGAAGCGATGAGTGTACGAGGAGAGTTTTAGGAGGTTCGATCAGAAGTTTCTGATTTGAGGAGATGGATGGAGGCACTCTTTGTCTCCCATTTAGGATCGGACCACCCTAGCTATCGCCCACCACCGCCTCCTGATGCTTGAGGGTCATGGGGAGTCCCCCCAGTTTCTACTCCTTTGTGTTTCTTATCTTTTGTTTTATTTCCTTTTCTTATTTTTGCTTGAGTGAGCTTCATTGTTTGAGTGGTTTGAACTGATTATGGGTTTGTGATGAATTGTTATTCAGAATTTCGGGTTGTGCTTGTTGTTGAACTCAGTGAGATACCTGATTTATTTCGTGCTTATTGACCCCTTCTACTTGTTAGTTGTTATTCTTGAGCATGTTTGATGAGTAGAGTAGATTTGTGGATTTGAGAAAGGGACAGTTTTGTGTGAGTGGTTGAGCTAGAAGTTGATTAGAGAAAAAACTTGTATGCTTATGAGTTTTTCTTTTGAGTGCTTGTGTGATGAGAATGAGAATTCACTAGGACTAGCATGGATGAGAAAGCCGTGAGATTTGAGCCTTATGAGATTTTGATATATGAATTAATCTCTTCGTTTGTGAGTGGATCGTCACCTTAGAGGATGCTAGAACTTGTGTGTGCTCTTGCTTCTTGATTGTGTCTAGTTTGATATGCCGAATAGGATCTTAGGCCATCTTTGATTTTATTGAGTCACTTAGCCAAAATTTTCCTTACCAATGACATTGACCTCTTGTTAGCCCATTTGAGCTTTAAGCCTATTTTATTTACTAGCACATATGAACACTATTCCAATTCCTAAGCCTTTTTGTCCAAATTTGAGTGGAGAATAGGAAAAGTGTGAATGTGAATGGATTGAATTGAGTTGAAAAAGGAAAATGTTGTTTGTTAAGTGAATATGAGAAGAAGGTGTGATGAAGTTATGAGATGTGGGAAAAAGAGAAAAATTTGAGAATGAGCAAAAGAAAAAAATGAGCTCTTGTGTTTGTGCGAAAAAAGAGAAAAAAATAAAAAAAGTGAAGTGATTGAAAAAAGTGAAAAGAGTGAGAAAGAAAAAAAATTGAAGTGTTGAGAGAATTGGAATTGAAAGTGTGTTGATTGAAAATATTTGAAGTATTCTGTTCCTAATCTCGAAGTGCGAAGGTTTGATTTTCTATTCTCCATTCACTTAAGTCACTTACCCATATTGTTACCCCACCTGTCCAAAGAGCCTACATTACAACCTTGAGAAAAGTCTTTTTTTATTCGGCATTGATTTCTAGAGTATGGTCGGAGTTGAGAGTTCTTACAAGCCTATGGCTGCCGATATGAGTGATTGATTGTTTGAGTGAGTCCCTTGATCATTGATATACACTTGTGAGGGAGTGAAACACATCGTTGAGTGCACATCCATGTTTGATCTTGGTGTTTCTTATTATTGTTGCATGAGTATGATGAAGGAAAGTGAGTGAGTATACGTGTGATTGATCTTTGAAGCTCGAGTTCATTTGCTTGCATGATTTGATTCTTTGACTCATTCCTAACAATTTAACTTGACTTGTTATTTCGTTGCTTGAGGACAAGCAACATGGTAAGTTTGGGGGGGTTGATTAGGCGTGAAATTGCCATGATTCGTCACTTGAAATACCCTAATTCTGGCCGATTTTGTCGAGTATTTAGAGTCAATTGAGCATTATTTCTATACATTGATGAATTTGTCTCTTTAATGCTCGTAGGTGAATCGAGGGCGAAGAACGGAGTTCGTAGGACTTTGAATCGACTCAAACGGATGCCCGGATGAGAAGATATCGAAGGAATACGATTGGTGTTAGTGTTGAAGAAGAAAAGTACTAGTTGGAGCAATTTTGGGAGTCATTCGAGTGAACCACTCTAGCACTAGCGCTCGAGCACGTTGCTCGAGTGCCCAAAACATACATAAAATTTCGAATGCTCGAGCAGCTCGAGCGCCACCGCTCGAGCGTGTTGCTCGAGCGCCCCAATTATACAGAAGATTTTCATCGCTCGAGCAGCTCAAGCGCGAGCGCTCAGGCGCCTGTGTCATTCGAGCTCCATGCTTGAGCGCGACCGCTCGAGCAGGTCTGCTCGAGCACCTTCATGTTTGGCGTTTTAAAAGGCGTTTTTCGGCCCATGAGTTCATGATTCGGCCCGTTGCTTATATATACTCGCCTCAAGCTCGTTTTTTAGGGATACCACATATCACTTGATAGATTTTGACTTTAGAGTTTGTTTTTGGAGAGGAAGGAGAGAAGCAAGCTTTACGTTTACGTTTTGTTGAGGTTTTCGTACGAATTCTTAGTTTCTTTTCAGTAATTCGATTACGTTAAACACTTCATACTTTATTTTTATTAATTAAATTTTAGATTCTTAGCACATATTTCTTTAAACCCTAGTTTATGTTTGATCTCTTCTTCGTCTTAATTATCATGTTCATGTTCGTTACTTATTCAGTTGCTATTATTTACGTAAAACCTATGTCTAGCTAAAACCCTTGCATGCTTGGGGTAGGATGAACTCGTAGAAGTAGGTTGTGGGTACGTAATTAGGGTAACTTGTGATGTTAGGTTTTAATTCTCTTGATTAATGAATTCTTAAAATTAATCTTAACTTTACTTTTGAATTTCATTCGAAAAGTGTTAGAGAGAGGACGGCCGTATCACTCTTTAATAACGAGTAGACTTAACTAGAGGGTTTAGAAAGGGTTAATTCATTTACCAGCTTAGCGAAGGAGGACGACCGCATCACCTTAGTTAAATTAGGGTCTCATTAATTAAGCACAATCTATTAACTTGTTAGTGGATTAGTGAAGTCGAGTGTTAGGAGTAAAGTATTAGGGTTTAGAATCTTGAGCTTTCACCTTGCATTTTTTTACTTAGGTTATTTCTTGCGCGTCACAGTTATTTTGATTATGTACCTGCTCCGTTAGTATACGTAGGGATTCCTATCCTAAGCAGCACCATCTCTCATTCGAAAACAACCCTTCGATTCTTAGTTTAATTTTGCTTTTTGCATTCCTAGGATAATTTTAGTCTTTTAATTAATCTTTCAAAAAACCCAAAAACATTTCACTCATATTAACTACGACGCGTAGGTCTTCAGGGATCTATTTGCATACACTTCATCCCTTGGGTTCGATAATACTTGGTCATTATACTTACTCATACTACAGTGAACTCATACGCTTGCGAGGAATCTACTAGTAGAAGTTAGTATATTCGCTTCAAGTCAGCATCAAAGAGACAAATTCATTAGTTTATGAAAATAGTACTCAATTGACTCTAAATACTCATCGAATTCACTCATAACTCGGGCAATCGAGCTATAAATCAAAATAATTTCATGCCTAATCAACCCCCTAAACTTACCACATTGCTTGTCCTCAAGCAATGAAATAATAAGTCAAGTGAAATTGGTAAGAATGAAACATAAAACCAAATCATGCGAGTAATAGTATTCAAGCTTCAAAGATTGATCACCCACATACAAACTCACCCCCTTCATCATACTCATGCATAAATAATAAGAACCACCAAAATCAAACATGAATTTGCTCTTGACGATGTGTTTTACTCCCTCACAAGTGTTTAGCAATAATAAGGGACTCACTCATTCAATCAATCACACATATCAGCAGTCATAGGCTTGTAAGTACTCTCAACTCTGACCATACTCTAGAAGCCATGCCGAATCAAAAAGGACTTTTTCAAGGTTGTAATGTAAGTGTAAATGTTGTTGGTAGTGAAGTATTCACTAATTACTTTGAAACAACATAAATTTGTCCTTTCTTCTCATTAACTAACACTTTATGATCAAATGTTGTTTTAGATGTTTTAACATGCAGGTTGAAGATCTAGAAGGATTTACAAGACTCTGGAATACTCAATGTTGCAGTGAATGTTGCAAACATTGGTTGCAACATGGAGCGATTACGGGTTCCAGAAGGTTCTACAAGGATCTACAAGGACCTACACGATCTAGGCTATTCCAGATCGATTTAGAACAATCTAGATCAGGCGGTTGCAGTCATAAACATCAGAAATAAAGATAAGATCGTGGGAGATAAATAAAAGATCATGGAACGGTTACATGAAGAAGTTATTTACGTATGAAGACCTACATCTATAAATAGAAGCCGAAGTCTTCAGTACCAAGTGTGGGATAAATGAGTACACCTACTCTAGTGTTGATCCTGAGTTCAAAGGTGATAGGGCAGTTATTCCAACGTTTATGTTATGCCTAGAAGTTTAGTACATCTCGCATAACTTGCGATCAATCCTATATCCATAGATAGAGAGATCATATATATAGAGTGAGATCAACTTTGATGGTGTATTGTGTTATACACTTAGCCAATTTAGATTTGATAGGTGATATCGAGTCTTGTTTCCATTGTGAACGATTTAACTCTTTACACAACTTTTTTATCACTAATCTTATTATAGTGAACGTTTTGCCGTAAGGCTAGCACAAGCTATTTTATATAGTTTGTGTTAAAAAAAAGTATTTCATCTTGCAATAGTGTGTTTAAGTCTTTCGTTGTACACGTTTTTATCTCTATTTTCCAGATTGTTGTGGTGATTGTTCTAATATTCATTACAACATCTATACTTAACAACACAAGCACACTTTCAATTGGCATCAGAGGCATAAACTTGATATACTAAGTTTAGATCCTGTATTTTTAGTGTGTCTTTTGCTATGGAATATCCTGTTAACACCCCACTTAGGCCTCCTATATTAGATGGGAACAACTATGCCTATTGGAAACCTAAGATGTTCATGTACATCAAGTCTATTGATGAACGTGCTTGGAGAAGTGTTATGACCTGCTGGGAAGTGTTATTGAGCCGCTTGCATCTTTTCTTTAATTTTATTTACCACCTTGTTAGTTTCTTCCACCAATTCCAGTCCTAACAATTTCTTTTCTTCGATTTCATCCCAGCATAGTGGAGATCTACACTTCCTTCCGTACAATGCTTCGTACGGTGCCATTTCAATTGTAGCTTGATAACTATTGTTATAGGCAAATTCTACTAAAGGTAAGTATCTTTCCCAACTTCCTCCAAAATCGATGATACAAGCTCTCAACATATCTTCCAAAGTTTGAATTGTTCTTTCCGATTGATCATCTGTTTGAGGATGAAAAGTTGTACTGAATTCCAACTTGGTGCCCATAGCTTCTTGAAGACTATACCAGAATCTTGATGTAAATCGCGGATCTCTATCTGACACAATAGAAATTGGAACTCCATGTAATCGGATAATTTCCTTAATATAAATCTGAGCCAATTTATCCAATGTGAACGTCATCTTTATTGGTAAAAAATGTGCCGTCTTGGTCAATCTGTCGACAATTACCCAAATAGCTTCATTTCCTTGTATTGACTTGGGCAATCCTACCACAAAATCCATTGTAATATATTCACATTTCCATTCAGGAATCTCAAGTGGCTTTAATAATCCTGATAGTCTTTGATGCTCAGCTTTCACCTGCTGACATGTTAAACATCTCTGTACGAAATTCCCAATATCTCTTTTCATATTTCTCCACCAGAACAACTTCTTTAATTCTTGATACATCTTTGTTCCTCCAAGATGAACTGTATATGGTGTAGAATGTGCTTCCTCCAATATTTCTTTCTTGAGTTCTTCTAATTCTGGTACACATATTCTTTCTCGACATACTAATGTACCATCTTCAAGCACTGAAAATTCTTTTGTTTTTCCTTCCTCGATCTTTTGCTTCATCTTCTTTAAGAATGTATCATCCATTTGAGCCTTTGCTATTTTTTCCTTCAATGTTGGTTTCACAACCATGGCATTGATCTTTATCTTCGCTTTGCGACTTAAGGCATCAACCACTACATTTGCCTTCCCCGGATGATACAATATCTCGCAATCATAATCTTTCACTAACTCCAACCATCTCCTTTGCCTCATGTTCAACTCTTTTTGTTCGAAGATATACTTCAAACTCTTATGATCTGTGTATATTTCACACTTACTTCCGTATAAGTAATGCCTCCAAATTTTTAGCGCATATACTACTGCCGCTAATTCCAAATCGTGTGTAGGATAATTTTGCTCGTGTGGTTTTAACTGTCTTGATGCGTACGCTACTACTTTTCCATTTTGCATAAGTACGCATCCCAAACCTTGTTTAGAAGCATCACTGAATACTTTAAATCCTTTCGTACCCTCCGGAATTGTAAGAATTGGAGCTGTTGTTAATCTTTTCTTTAACTCCTGAAAACTCATTTCACATTCTTTCTTCCATTCAAATTTTATTTCTTTCCGAGTTAGCTGAGTTAAAGGTTTTGCAATCCGAGCAAATCCTTCAATAAACCTTCGATAATATCCAGCTAACCCAAGAAAACTCCTGACTTCATTCACCGTAGTTGGTGTATTCCATTTGTTTATAGCCTCTACCTTTGCTGAATCCACTTCTATTCCCAAAGCTGAAATTGTATGTCCAAGAAATACCATTTTTTCTAACCAAAATTCACATTTCTTGAATTTAGCATACAATTTTTCCTTTCTCAGGATTTCTAGTGTAATCCGAAGATGTTCCGCATGCTGCTTCTGATTTCTCGAATATACCAGAATATCATCAATAAAAACGATCACAAATTGATCCAGATATTGATGAAATACCCGATTCATTAAATCCATGAAAATAGCTGGTGCATTACTGAGTCCAAATGGTAGCACCACAAACTCATAATGACCATATCGAGTCCTGAAAGCTGTCTTCGGAATATCGCTTTCCTTTATTTTCACCTGATGATACCCCGATCTCAAATCAATTTTTGAAAATACACTAGTTCCTTTTAATTGATCGAACATATCTTCAATTCTGGGAAGAGGGCATTTGTTCTTGATGGTAAGTTTATTCAATTCCCGATAGTCGATGCACATTCTTAATGACCCATCTTTCTTCTTCACAAATAACACCGGTCCTCCCCAGGGTGACACACTTGGTCGAATAAAACCTTTATCCAGTAATTCTTGCAGTTGCACCTTCAGTTCTTGCAATTCTTTTGGTGTCATTCTGTAAGGTGCTTTTGAAATAGGCGCTGCTCCGGGAATTAAATCAATAGTAAATTCTAACTGACGATCTGGGGGGGTAGTCCTGGCAAATCATCTGGGAATACATCCTTGTATTCACATACTACCGGCATATTGTCCAATGTTGGACCATCAAACTTTGTTGCTACAACATTTACTAGAAATGCTGTACATTCTCCTTTCCTTAAAATTTTCCGAGCCTTTACTGCTGAAATTACCCGAGGTATATTTCTCACTCTTGCACCATAGATTGTAAAATTCACACCTTTCGGTTTTCGCACCGATATTTCTTTCTCTTGGCATTTTATAAGAGCATGATTAGCCTTAAGCCAATTCATTCCTAATATAACATCAAAATCCTTCATCTCTAATATATGTAGATCCGCCAGAATTACCGTATGATCGAAATCCATCCTTACATTTCTACATAATCCTAAGGATTGTATTGTAGTACCGGAAGGAATATTTACCTCTAGGAAATTTCCTTCTATTATCATATGAGTATCCTTGATTTGCTTTAATATCTTCCTAGAGATAAATGAATGCGTGGCACCAGTATCGAATAGTGTAAGAGCAGGTACATGAAATTTTTTTAACATACCTGCCATTACTTCCGGGTTTACTGTAGCCTCCTGCTGGTTCATAGTGAATACTCGGGCAGTTGCCGACCTTTGTTGTTCTTTCCACTTTGGATAATTAGTTATGACATGTCCCGGTTCCTTACATCTGTAACAGATTCATGTTCCCTTCAGGCATTGCCCAAAGTGTTTCTTCCCACAATTTCTGCACTTAGGTGGCCTCTGTTGTTGTCGTAGCACTATTTCTGTCTTTTTAACTTGCTCAGAATTTCTTCCTTGGTTTGTACCCATTCACTTCATTTTGTTTCATTGTGATTCTGGCGTTCTTACGTCCTCTAATTTCATATATGCTGCTATCATCTGAGCTTTCTCGTATGCTGAGGCATAAGACCTAATACCTTGTGCCGCTAAGATAGTACTAATTCCGGTCGTAAATTTTGCATAAATCTTTTTGCTTTCCTTTCATCAGTATTAATCAAATGAGAAGCATATCTTCCTAATTGATTAAATTTCCTTTCATATTCCTGTACTGTCAGGTTCCCTTGTTTCAACTGTAGGAATTCAGTCTCTTTCTGATCTAAGAATGACTGTGGTATATAATTCTTAACCACTGCTTCTACAAATTTTTCCCAAGTAACTGTAGTTCGTTCTTCTTCAGTCATTGTCCTACAGTGAGCTTCCCACCAATAATCTGCATCTTCAGTCAGCTGAAATATAGTGCAAGAAACTTTCTGCTCATCGGTGCAATTAAGATAAGCGAATATTTTCTCCAGACTTCGAATCCAGTTCTCTACTTCCATAGGGTTCTCTTTCCCAGTTAAGGTTGAGGGTCTGAATTTCTTAAACTGACTAACAATATCATAGTTTTGGGCTGAAGATACAGGGGTTTGTGATGATTGGCTCTGCTGCCCTAATTGTTGAGCTAACCTTCTTAAGACGGAAGTTAGATCCTCGCTCATGCCTGAGTTGTTTTGGTTTCCTCTACGACTCATAGTTCTATTCAATATCAAATTTATTAGTAACAATTAAATGACATAATAATTATGACACATTTTTCATATATTCAAAATACAACATATATTACATGCATAAATATTACATCCAAAAACATCATACATTTATTACATCCAAAAGCATATAGTATATCAAAAGCATTTAGTACACATATCATCTAATATCATATAATTTTCATATAGCCATATAGTATACGTATCAGGTAAAACACATAGTTTTCATCATCATCATCATAAATGATGATTATATTAGGTTCATCATTTTCTTCTTCCCACATCTCGATGGAACTGTCGCTGCTATCTTCCTCCATTTCAGAACTTTCATAGCTACTATCCTCCTCCATTTCAGGACTTCCACAGGTTTCTTGTACTGGTTCCCTCTCAAGCTGCCTTTCCTGGTTTTCCCTTATCTCAAATCTTGGACGTAGTGGTGTAAAATGGACTATTTCTGATTGGGCCCATTCACAATATAGCATCGAAGTAAAACACGGAAAGCACAGGTGTCCATGTTTATCAAATACATAGTCAAGTATATCCAGAGATACATGCACCCAAGTAGATGGCAGGGTGTCGAGAAGCAAGTGACAAAAATAATCATCAGTTATATGATATCCGTTCATTAACGCATATCTATAATGTGATGTTATTTCCCCGATATGAGCCCCTAGATCTTCCACCTCAGTTCTACCCATTTTATGTACTCGTTCTAATCTTTTAGTATTCTGTCTTCTAACATCCTCGTCCATTTCTGTTTACTTTACACACTTTACTGGTTAGTTTAAACAATAATAACAAACTTTCAAATAAGCAATCACACTTTCAAATAAATAACATAATTTAAGCACATATAAAACATTTACCTGATCCCGTCGTGGAGAATGATCTCGGTGCGGCTGTTTCCTTTTAAAATTTTAAAACACACTCTTTTTTAAAATACTTTAGCAGGCGAACCTGCTCTGATACCACCTGTGACGTCCCCACTTAAATAGTACGGAAAATATGATGTGACACAAGTAGGAACATCACTAAAATAGTATTTTTGCATTAAAATATACACACGCCACACATTTACACATCGGAAGTAGTAAATAAGTGTACTCGTAGCTTAGTTTACAATCAAAATTTAAAATATTATTCTTGAAAATATAAAGTCTTTAAGGAAACTTCACAGCCCGTCGAGTTCATTCACCCACTTCAGAATCCACAGCATCTGTAAAAATTTAAAAGTGGAAGGGATAAGTGTTTGTAAACACTTAGTGGGAAACCTCTTATTAATTGCACAAACTAAACATCAATTGTTTATAATATGTGAGCCCCCGAAATTTCACCGGGTATATGCTTAGGTGGCGTGACCAACCCGTGGTGCCGGAACGACCGGACTATATGCTTGCCAACATAAAGTTGGACTTATATGTGGGGTCAGTCGATAGCGGGCCAGACTCAAAATTTAATATTCAACGTTTAATAAGTGCAATTAGATAATAATAGAACACTCGGTGAAGAGCGAAGTGATCCCCACCTTGCAGGTTTGTACCTACAAGTAAAATTTTTAAAATAAAAAACATTGTTATTTATCCCTTCACTTTTATAAATTGTAAGACTTGAATTCAATTTCAATATATACTCAAATATTGTATATTAAAGCACAAATATCAATTAAGTGTGTAAAATCATCAAATAGCAAGTTATAAATATCGACCGTAAACATGTAAACGGACCATTTCAACTTTTCTTAAAAATTTCGTTTTTTTTGCAGATTTACACACCTAACTTTGAAAATTCACCATAAATCAACCATAAGTCCAATACTCCTGAAATTTTAACCATGAACTCCCAACTTCATGAATTTTATCGAAAAACTTTGATTTTCTTTCAAAGCTTAACCGATTATTCTCTGATCATAGCAATCTTCTACCGTTTCTGCAATTACGTCCAAAACCCTAGCTCTACTTCGAAAAATCACCACGAATTGAATACTAGTCCAAAAATTATGAAATTTGAAACCTAAGTTCCATCACAAGTCTATTTTCACATATAAAATATTTAGAATTATCCACCAACAGATTGGATCAAAAACGAAATTCCTTCACAAGTTGTCCAAATTTTCGGTTTTCATGCATATATGAAGAACATATCAATTTATATTCATTCTAACCCATATAATTTCATGATTTCTACTTCTAAAACATATATATTCAAGTAATAAACATGATTTTGGTCATAACTCATGAAGAAATTGAATTAAACATTCAAACATGAAGTAAAACATGTATAACATGCAAATTACTCATCAAAACTCATTTTCCTATCATTTAATTCACATATCATGCATAAACTTCATACTACCACTTAAATAATTACTCAATCAAGAAGAGAAACTTACTTAGAGATAGGTAGCTACAAGAAATCTCTTCTCCTCCTTTCTATAAGTGTAGTATTTGTGTTGGTTTTTCTTGAACTTATGTTTAAATTTTCATGCAAGGTCACCTATTTATAGTAGAAGATGTGTTTGGAGGCTACTCAATACTCCCTCTTGACCGCCACTTTAAGAAGAGTGTGGAGGATTTTGGATAATCTTGGAGGTTAAGTAAAGTACACTTGTTATCTTAAGGTTAGAAGCCAATTTTGACTTTTCTTTTTACTAACCTTATCTTATCTTATCTTAATCTTGAAGCTTCTCTAATTCTCCTAATTTATCCCTAATTTTCGAAAATCAAGAGGAGTCCAAGAGTAGTCTTGTATTTTGTAGAAATAACACATATATACTATGAATTTAATAAGTAGAAATTATGATTATTGGATAATTCTAATAAAATTTACTTATACTATCTTATGAAATAAAATTAAAACCCTTCTAAGACTCTAAATAAATTACAAAGTCTATATACTAATCATAAAAATATATCGAGTAATCGACACGTAATTCGTTTCTTAAAGAAACATTCTTTTTTCAACTTATAACTTATGAAATAAATTACTATACTTAAGGACTTTATTAATTTCTATATCAAATACTTTTAAGACATAAAATAAAGATCATATAAAAATTATAAAACTCAAGAAATAACATGTATTGAGCAAATAATACAGTAATTGTAACTATCGAGTATTAAAACACATAAACATGTTTTTTTACGTAATTTTGGATGTAAATGCGTCACATAGATTCATGAAGAATTATAAAGCATTTAGTAAAGCAAATAAGATCATGAAAACTTAGGGTATTACAACAAGGGTATATTTTTTCCCACTAATGCTAACTGGTTCTATGGGTCCAAAAAGATCCATATGAAGCAGTTCCAAGACTTTGTTTGAGCTATCAAAGATTTTGTTTTTGAAAGTCTTCTTTGTTTGCTTACCCTTTTGGCATGCATCACAAAGGTGGTCTTTCTTGAATTTTATCTCTGGTAGACCTCTTACAAGTTTGTTCTTTACAAGGTCATTCATGGTTTTGAAATTTATGTGATTCAGTCTTTTATGCCAAAGCCAGCTTGCATCTGTAGAGTTGTTTGCTATAAAACAAACATTCTCATCAGCTGAGCTCCATTCAACTATATACACATTTCATTTTCTAGTACCACAAAGCTTGACTTGTTTGGTTTCAGCATCCTTAATCATTCTTGAGTTAGGTGTAAAGTCTACAATGTAGCCTTTGTCACAAAATTGACTCAAACTAAGTAAATTATGCTTCAGTCCATCCACAAGATATACATCATTAATTTGAACATTTCCTTTTCTTATTGATCCTGAACCCTTGGCAGTTCCACTGGCATTATCACCAAAAACTACTCTAGGTCCATTTAGTTCTCTAAGGTTGGAAAGTGTTTTTTTATTACCTGTCATGTGCCTTGCACAACCACTATCAATATACCAGATTTCCTTTGGAGTGGTTGACAAATGTCCCACTTCATCCTTTGTCGTAAGACAAATTAGTGCTGCATTGTCCTCAGAATTTGTGGACTCACACTCTGTAGTTGGGTGAGATGAAGAAGAGGGACTTTCTTCCTGAGTCTTTTCAAACTCGGATAGTAGTGCTCTTATTCTTTCTTTATCCAATTTTTTCTTCTTTTCCATCCTTGTAGCTTTCTCTTCATCAATGTACTTCTTTGATTCTGGGTAGGGGCAATCCTTGATGAAGTGCCCAAGTTTCCTGCAATTATAGCAAAGATAGTTGGAGTTAGCAGCTGATTTACTTGACTTACCTTCTTGCTTAGATGGATTTTTCTTCCAGTTGGCTCTCTTGGCAAATTTCTTGAATTGCTTTATCAACAGGGTCATCTCATCACTTTCTGAATCTGATTCTGCAGTTGGGTTGGACCCTGCAGCTACAAGAGCTGTGACTTTTGAACTTGTTGAATCTTTGTATTTTCTCCTGTCAATATCAAATTCAAAGGCTTTAAGGTCAGAAAACAACTCAAATGTGGATACTTTGGATAAATTCTTAGATTCTCTCATAGTAACAACTTTCATATCCCATTCAGATGGTAAGGCTCTTAGAACTTTCATGTTCTTTTCCCTTTGTGAGTATTCTTTTCCAAGTAGTTCAAGTTCATTGAGTATCTCAATGAATCTTGAGTCAAAATTTTCAAGAATTTCTCCAGATTTCATCTTGAAGTTCTCAAATTTTTGAACAACTATCATGAGCTTATTTTCCTTAATTTGATCAGTTCTTTTACAGATCATCTCTAACTTCTCCCATATCTCTTTAGCAGTTTGCAACTTTTTATCTTGCTAAACACAATTTTATCTAGGGAGTGATAAATAGTATTTCTAGCAACATTGTCGAGGTTTGCTCTCCTCTTGTCTTCATCTGTCCACTCCTTCTTGGGCTTTGGAATGATTTGGGCTAGACCAGACTGATCTTCTACAGTGTTGGCCTTTTCTATTACAATTGGACCATTCTCAATTATGGACCACATTTCATCATTCATAGCAGATAGGTGAGCTTGCATTCGGATCTTCCAATCATCATATTCATCTGTGAAAAACATAGGCACTTTAGATTTCATCATTTTAGGAGCCATAGGAAAATGCAAATATGATTTTTCAAAAAACAGTTATGGGTCTGGCTTGAAAACTTTTAAAAGCATGGTCAAAGCAGTGGCAAACCAACTACTCTGATACCACTTGTTGGTCCCAAAGATGTATCAAGGTCTAGAGGGGGGGTGAATAGACCTTGATTTTTAAACTTAAATTTTCTTTTTAAAACAACTAGTAAAGTATACAAATTGAACTCTGCAGCTGTAGAGTTAAAAGCAAAGGTTTGCAGCTGCAGACTTTTGAAATGCAAAGTCTGTATAATTAATTCTAACACTTATCAAAGTTGGTGTTGTAATACTTTAGAGTATTTTAACATCTTGTGCAGCGGAAATAAGTAAAGTGTGTGAAGTAAAAAATTAAATCAAAGCTTTAGAAACACAAAGAATATGAATGATGCAATAAGCAATAAGATAGACAAAGTAAATGGGCAAGAGATAAAGAACAAGGCGAATTTATAGTGGTTCAGAGGTGTTGTAATCCTCCTACATCCACTGTTACACCACAAAGGTGCCAAATTCACTAAGAAACCACAAAGTCACGAGATGTTCCCCCTAAGACTTAGAGTTCTCACACAGATCAGTCTAGTCTAGGATGAAACACAAATTCACTCAGAAAACTCTCTCTATCTCACACAGAACTAAACACTCACTAAGAATGAAATCTACACAAGGTAGAATACAAGGGTATATAGTGAGGAACAACAACAATGATAAAAATACAAGACAATAATCCTAGCTTCTAAGTCCTAAACTTCTATAGTTGAAGGGCTGTAGATTTTAAAGGCGTAGATATTGTGCAGTATGCTTGAGAGCTTGGGGTTGTTGTTGTTGAACCTCTGAGGTCTCTTCTCCTATTTATAGGAGTCTTGAGGGGTTCTCTAGCCGTTGGAGGGATTGAGAATTTCAAATATTTTACCTCCAGCTTTGACTTCTGCTTAATTAAAGTTTTTTGTCATATAGCAATGTTCTTTAAGTAGTACAAATTGTCTTTTAGTGATGACTGCTCAAAGAGCTGCTAATCATTGAGATACTTGTTTCTACTGGCTAGTAATTAGCTCTGGTAAACACTGAGACTTTTCAAACTAAGAGAGTGAGTGTGCATGATGTACTACACTTAATTAGTCCTACTAAACTCAAGTTTACAGCTTGTAGTCTTTAACTCTGCAGATGTAGACTCTTTGGCTATGGACTTGTCTTCAACTCTTCAGATGTAGACTTGTCTTGAACCAGCTGTAGGGTATGTATCCAATGTTTGCAGATGTAGACTTTTATCTTTTAAATTCTTCATTTTTCTTTGTACCTGCAATGTTAGTTTCCACAATACAAATATATCTATTTTGACATTATCAAAATTAAAGTGAGAAAATCCTTAGGATAAAAATATCCTAACAGTACTTAATTCTATGATTATTCTAGGATTTATTAGAATTATTCAATAATTTAGAGAATTAAAACTATACATCACGAATTATCCTAATTACGTACCAACGTCCTAATTCTACAAGTTCATCATTTCCCAAGCATACAAGGCTTCTAGCCTAGCATGGTGATTTCAAAAATAAAAGCAATAATAAGATCAATAATCATGAACATAATTAAAACTATGAAAGAATTCAAGAACATAAACTAATTATGAAAGCAATTAAATCAAGTTTCTAAATTAAATCTATAAAATTCTGAAAAAGTATGTCTAAGAATATCAAGAGTTCAAGAAATCAAAAGGAAAATTCAAACCGTTCAAAGAAGTAATTAATCTAAAGAATTTGTATGTTAAAAACCTCGATTACAATCTTTAAAACCTTGCCTAAGACTCAAAATCACCTGCCCCGCCCCATTGTCATCCCTACTCGACACTTATAACATAAAAACCTACTGCACTTATGCTACTACTTTAAATATGTATGCTTATTTACTAAGTAACGGTTTTAGGCCCTGTATGTTTAGAATTTCTTTTGCGCTGCAAGATATTAATATTATCCTGTGTTTTGCACGATTACTCTTAAAGTAGAAGCCTAAAATGAAAACCTTGTTATGTTATATGTCTTAAAAAAGAAAAAAATTAGCTTAGTATTTCTTATATTACTAAGTGACGAGTTTGAAGTGTTAAAGTCAAGGTGGGCTGCGTTCCGAATTCTGGGCGTTACAATACTTCTCGTACTTTCCAAATCTAATGTCCAACCTTTCAAACCTCCTATATATCAGGATTCTATTTTCTTTCAGCGCAACCCTAGTTGTAGGTTTTGAAGATTTAGGACTGATAGGGGTGTGGCATAGTCTTGTGTCTTTTCTTTTAAAACAACTACCTTATTTGAAGATAAGATTTCATCCGTTCTTTCTAGTTTATCCAAATAAAATTCATAGGCCTTTAGTTCATAGAACAACTGCTAATTATAAGTGGGTGGATCTTTTGTGTTTTGGATCACTGTGACACAAGTAGTCCATTTTGTAGCAAGTCCTTGCAAGATCTTGAGTGAAAATCTCACTCTTAGCATACAATTAGATGAGTACCCCTTAATTTAAAAAATTATACTTTATTAACACATCATCACATTATTCAATATTATAACATTATATAATACAATCTATTTAAAAAATATGATTTAGTGAAAATGAAATTAAAAAAAAAATCATAGATAACCTTAAAATTTTCCTTGAAAATCTTCACCCGTCAATTTGCAATACATAGAAAATAAACATAATATCGTCAAGATAGAAGAAGAGAGAAAGAAAGTAGAGTTTATATGGAAAAAAATATCTTTAAAAATAAAGTAATCGTCAAATATTATCAATTAGACATTTATGTGTGGACAAATAATCGAAGAACAACACTAAAATATTGTGAAAAGAAAAAGAGAAAGAAGGAATAAGAAAAAATATAGAGTTTAGAATAATAAAATTGCAAATAATTAAGAGTCTTTCAGAAGATATATATATATATATATATATATATATATATATATATATATATATATATATTTAACTCAAGTTTTTTTTTTATTGGTAAATGTTAGTTGTTAGTTGTTAGTAGTTAGAAGTTAGTGCACCAAGCCCCCAAGTACTCCAAGAATTGTCCAAGCCACCTTATAACTCCCTTAATTCATGGAACCCAGTGGCTAGGTGGGTTAAACCACCTGGTTATATTTAACTCAAGTTGTATATAATAAATACTTAAATTTCATAACAATTCAAATTAGTTTAATTGGTAAACATAATACAAAATACTCATGTGGTCCTTGATTCAAACCCAACTAAAAGTAAATTTTTTTATTTTTATTGGACTTCTTCTTATGAAAGATCACAATGTCTTATGACACATAGGATAAATTGACACATAAGCGAAATGCACCTGAAGTCGACACATAAGCAAAACGCACCAGAAATCAACACATCACCTAAAAAAACTCCCTATTAGTATAATAGGGATGGGCCTAATGAGTTGATCTTGTATACGATGTTGAGAGTCTAGTTAATCAATATTCTGCTTTAAGTGCATCTTGAAGTGATCAAATTTGTGAGCAACTAAAGAGAGTTTGACCTCTTTGTTTTATCAGTATCTTCACATATAAGTGTTAGGGTATCCTATATTTCCTTAATAGATTGCAGTGAACAAACTTTTGCATCATAAAGACGTTTATCGTTGAGTAAAATATATTTCTGGCATTGTTAGGATTTGACTGTTTCAGTGCTACCTTTCTTGTTGGGTCAAATTATCATGAGAGATCTTTTGTCTTTCCATCTCTATATTTATTAGTGACATAAGTGTCGGATATTATAAACACTTGGGATTACTCTCCTCATGAGATCACAGTGAGAGGACAAATGTGCCTGCATTTTCACTTACCAAATTTCATAGTTATCCACGAAGAACTTTGGCAGTTTATGGTTATCCATGATTTCTCAAAAGATGTATACATCAAAAAGTTTTTCAACAAACTAGAGATCTTTTTAGACGACCACACAAGTATTTTTTCTAAAAAAAACCAATGATAACATGCGTATGACGAGGAGAGGGAATACACTGTTGAAAATTCTTATAAAACTCCTATACAATCAGTGGATACATGAGGTTTTCATATTCAAGGGAGAAAATGTTTTAATGAACTAAGACATTTATAAGCATTTGGAGCTCGAAACTTTCACATTTAGGCTAAGTCTAGATAGTTGCCCCATTATTATGCTAGGCGACAATTAGTTTATTTTGATCATCTAAATCAAGCCTCGGAGCATTGACACTATACCAATTGAGTTATTTAGGCAAGACTTAATTAGTCAATTCCTTTCAAAAAAAAAAAAAAGACTTAATTAGTCAATTGACTCACTAGTTCTCCCCTCCCCTCCACACTTGTGTTATATGTAAAAGTAAGGGCATTAATGACATTTTACATTTATTTTGTAATGGAGGGTTTTTTTTTTTTTTTTTTTTGTATTAAATAATAATAAAGGTGAAATATTTGTGGTTTTTACTAATTTGTAATAACAATTTTTCATTTGTTTTGGAACAATTTAGTAAAATATTTGGCTTCACATGAAGGAATGAAATTTGGACGATAATTTGTTTCTTGAGTCTGCTTTTTGTAAACCAGTTCAACATTGCACATAAAATAGAGGTACAATGTGATATCGATTTTGATTCAAACGTAATATTAATTTTAATTTAAATATACAGATTAATATAGTTAAAAATGACACTAAATAATGAATTTCACTAAAAATATGAAATAAAATACGACACTAACATAAAATAAAATGAGATATGTGCACCGATCTTAAGATATCACAAGAGATCGTGTCTTGATTTACCTGTTAAACAAGTAGAACCAAATTAAAAGAAATTGATATTTGAGTGGGTCTTGTATGAGTCCATCTCACAATGAAATATGATATAAGTTAGACATAATGCATGTTTAAAAAAAATAAGTACTCCCTTCGATTCATTTTTTATTATCCGTATTACCATAAAAAAAAAGTTTTTTTTTTCCACTTACCCAAAATAGCAAAAAGCAAAATACTACCTCTTTTAACTTACTCCTTAAAAATATAATTTATTTACACTTATGCCACTACTTTATCAACTTTATACCCACAAATATTAATAAACAATTCTTATTCCTTTTAAAAATCTACTTTATACCCACAAATACTAATAAACAACTCTTATATTAAAATCCACGTCACTTTGAAAGTGAAAATCAAAATCGAATGGGAGGGAGTATTAATTTGTGTTATTTTGTTGACAGTAAAACTACGGATAAGTACCTTCATATTTTGATAGCGTAGACAAGTTTTTTTTTTTTTTTTGGGGAAAATATAATGTAGACAAGCTTGAACCCAAAGTCTAGGCAAATTTATGTATATATGGTGAATAGTAAGTGAGATTGATAATATAGAGTGGTTTTGAGTTTGTTTATGAAATTAGAGGGAATCGCCTTTGGGAGGGGCGAGTTTCCCTTTTTTTTTTTTTTTTTTTAGGGTCTCGCTACTGGGAAGGGCGAGTTTCCTTTTTTTTTTTTTTTTTTTTTTTCATCTCGCCGTTGGGAGAGGCGTGTATGTAAGGATTTTTTTTTTTCGATTCTTAGTTATGATAGTTCAATGATAATATAACTAAACCCTATTTGAATTGATTTTTGTAATTATTGTTCAATGATTATGTGATGATTATTCAATGATATATTATATAACTAAACCCAAATTGCTATTGAGATGGTGTAAAACCCTAATTGTTAGTGGAGATAAATATAATTGTGTATTGAAATTGGTTTATATTTATACTATCTTAAAAAAAAAATTATTTTATTGGTTCAAAAGAAACTATAAACTATTTCATAAAAGTTGAAAATTATTTCAAACACTAAATAATATTTTTAAGTAATAAATGTAAAATGTAAAAAAAATGACATTTATAATAATAGTACCAATACAATTAGCGATGGCCCAATCGACCACCCGTTCCACATTGCGGCGGACGTCTTTCACGATAATTACGACGAGGTTGTTGTTCATGTTGGCTTGGTCCGGGCTCCTCTCCGTATGTGTCCGCATATGGTATAGGCGTTGAACTGTAAACTGGGCGTTGTGCGAATTGAGGTCGATGTTGATAATAGGTACTCATATTAATACCCGTATTTAATATGTCAGTAAATGAACCAGGCCATGATGTAAGAAGATCTGTCACAGATTTAGTTAATTTAGATCAATAATATATATATATATTAAAATATATATTATTTATAAGTTGATATTATATACCTGGTTCATTATAAGGTGTCTGAAAACTGGGTTGAGGTATCTCCTGTTGCAACGTCGATGTAGAAGCAGGCTGGGGTACCCCCTCAACGCTTGCCCAACCAACTATCAAGTTAACAATAACATATCATAAGTAAATAAACATAATCTTTAAAAAATATTATTAAGGGTTATGTGTAACTTCCATACCATTTCCAGCAGGATGTGCGTAAGCTCCAAATCCAAATGAGGGCAACTCATAACTTGTGTGAGGCGTAGGCTGAGGTGGCCACTCATTTGATTGCCGAGCATCTATCAAATTAATAGAAATATACATAAACAAGTAAATATAATTTCTTGAATAATTTTAATTTATTATTGTAACTTTGATAATATTGAATTACACACCGTATGCAGTTGGTGTGTTGCCCAAAATTCGAGACGCTCCATACTGTTGGCCCATCGATGTAGAAGCATCTGTAACATGTTATAAAAATATTTAATAATTAAATAAATATAAACCAAAGGAATATCATATTTACAAGTGTAATTCCGTAAATTGCAAACCATTTCCAGCAGTATGTTGTGTGCGGGGCGCAGATTGAGGAACTTGGTATTGAGTACCTTGTCGGGGAAAAGGGGAATCTGATGGCACTGCCGAGGAATGTCTTCTTCGACTCGCAGACGTTGAAGGACCTTCATCGCCGTCACGCTCTACAGACCTCCTTCTTGTTTGTCCTCTACTTGTTTCCCCGACTTCTACGTTTTCAACTGAGGCTCGTGGATGTTCAAGATAAGTAGGAGATTCAATAATAGGCTCCACTTCAGTGATGAAATTCTCAGTTGTTTCTAAAAATTCCTCCATTGATGGTCTATTATCAATGTGAGCCCGTCGTTTACTGATTTTAAATTTTCGAAACCAGCTTACCTGTAACAAAAAAATAATAGAATGTTATTCATATTTCAAACATCAAAAATCAATATATAATTAAATTTGTGATATATAATTTACCAAAACATCACTGGCAGATGTTCTTGGTGGTTGGAAGCCTCGGACCGGTGCTGCAGTATACTCCTCTGGTGAAATCAATCGTCGTGTAATGTCATAGTACCACTGCATATAGTCTTCCGTGACCGGATCACCCCCGTTGATAGGCGTGCAAGGCATGAATGGTTGCCTGCTTCTCCAATATCTAATCCATTTGTCATGCTTGGTCGTCCAATCAAAGCCGGTTCTCCCCTGGCGGTTATACTCATGCAAGCTCTGGTCCCTTTCCTCTACATGACTTGGAATGTTTTGGGCCATTCCAAATTGTCTGAGCACCCTATTCGGATAGTGAAGCTCCACTATCCAAATATTGATCAATGGACATTGCGACCTCCAATTTAAGGTCCAACAACGAGGTTCGAGATTCCTGATCTCCTCAGCGTCCACATCATAGGGATCCCAAATAAACTGTAAAGACACACACAAAACATTAATATCAATATTCTCAAAAAATAATTTATATTAGTTTGAATCATTATAATAATAACTTACTTGACCATTAGACAAACGCTCAAATATGTCGCGATATGCACGAATTGAAAACCTCGTGCTGTCAATATGACTGTGATAATGTATCCACCTATAGTATGTAAAAAAATAAGTATGTATATCCAAACGAATTATAGATAAATGTGTCTATAGAAAAATACCTAGCTCCATACAGTGGAGGCCCCAAATTACGACCATCTACACTTATCTGCCCTTGTTGGAGCATCGGATGTGCGTTCGATGGTTGGATCGTTTTTATCCTTGACCATGCCCATATCTGTTGTTCAATGATAAATTTATTTCAATGTACAATTAATCAATGAAATATTTAAAAGTAATTTAAATTAACCAAGAATTACCTGCAACAAGCATAATGGTCCAGCGATGCTCTTGCATTTATAGTTGCAAGCCATACAGAGTTCGCGATATAAACTCGCTAACACAGCACTTCCCCAGCTGTATTCCCCGACTGTATTCACGTCCCGCAGAAAATACAGATAGACTAATGGGACAGAATTTCGAGAATGGTCGGGCATCATTAATGTTCCCAGGAGTAAAAGTGCACACCCCCGTGCATATTGATCAACGACCTCCTGTGGTGTATAGTCATCAATATCAACAGAATGTCTCACCAATTCGTTTAGGGAAGTCAATTTGATCGCACTATTGCCCCTTATATCATCTGGTTGTATGGTGATGCCCATCAACTCTTCACACAAGCTTTTCCACTGATCAAAGTTATTATATTCATCTCGCCGTATAATGGGCTCTCCTTCTATCGGTAAACCCCATAAAATGGCAACATCTTGCAATGTGACGGTCGCCTCTCCGACGGGGAAATGGAACGTATGCGTCTCTCGACGCCATCTCTCCACTAATGCAGTGATAAGATGACGATCGAGTCTGAATGTCCCACAACGAAGGGGACCGTAAAAACCCATCGTCTTGAGTCTGTCCACCACACGAGAATGGAGTGCGATCTTATAAGGATTTGGGTCTTCTAGTCTAAATGTCCAGAATGGCCCATCACCTCCATTGTATGTACTTAGCACTGTCTCGCTTGTTTTCCTATTAATATAATCTAGCCTCGATCGATGGGTTTGTTGCATGGTGAGTACAGATCTGTTCTTCGGTCCATATAACAGTGCCTCTCTATCAGAATTCATCTATAATTCAAACATTCACACAGATGTATTAGAATTAACACAAATCATACACATAAAACATAAAGCTCAAACACTTTGATTCAACATTATTGTCAACATTTTGATTCAATCCTACAAACTAATTTTATTCAACATTTTGATAACATTTTGACAATATTTTGATAGCATTTTGATAGCTCCTAGGGATTCACAACATCAATGTGAAGGACCAGCTCTATCTTGTGCTTGGTACTGTTGTCTAGCGCGGGTTTGGGCCCAATCCATTTCATTATGAATCCTGGACGTCACATCCCGACCACGACGCCTTATCCTGCGATCTGGATTATGTCTCAGCTGAAAATAGGGTTCATCCCACTCCTGAGGATCCGGCAATGGCTCAAAATACCTAGAGGTGTAAGTTGAGGAATACACTGTTGTACTGTAGCATTCGGGCACATATACACTTGGATCGATTTGGAACGCTCTGCACACCTCCAACGCATGTGAGCATGGGATACCATCCAACTTCCATTGTCTGCAATCGCACTCTCGTCTTGATAATGCAACTCTATATGTGCGACACTGTACTGAGCCCTTAATACGGGCAGTAACTCTGGCTGATCCCACCGAATGATTATAAAGTTCTACTCGATGTTTCATCCCCTCTCGCTGCGCTGAATCATATTTGTCACTAACATGATCAGGCCACTTCCGATGTCTCTGCACTAAAATCCCTGCTTCTTTAGCACGTTCCATAAATACATTTTTGGATCGTGTGAAGGTTGCACTAACTATAGCTGTAATTGGGAGGCGTCGTGCACCCTTAAGAACACCGTTGATGCATTCGGAGATGTTAGTTGTCATAACCCCATAACGGTGACCTCCATCATGACTAAATGTCCACTTGGCAGGATCGATATTAGGATCTGAACCACCGGCATGACTAGACCCTAAATGTTGGTATGGCTCATCCTCCCAAGCACCCCACTCATTATGGCTCTCTTGTAGGGCCTGATATTCAACGTTGGAACCCCCGTGCATATTGACACCACCATGACCTGGCCATTCAGAAGGATAGTACTGGTTCCCCGACTGGCCATGGGATGTTGGGTACTGCACCTTCATTTCAACCTCCACTAATAGCTCAACGGAATTGAGCCCAGCTTGTGGATGGAAGAAGTATCGTAGGTCGTTGTTGTTCCTAATAGGACAACTAGACGAGGCATTCCCATTTTTTATTATGCAAGACACATTCAAAGAATACACTCGCAAATCTAATCCCGTAACCTCAGACAACTCACGTAATAGATCGTAGAAATCAAGCATACGATCAACTCTTCTTTTTCCAATAACAGCTCCGCAAGAGCGCACAATGATTCCAATGTCGCGAGAGGTTGACATATCTTCAACAACACAAAACACTTATAAAAAATTTATCTATAGGCACTAAATTAATTATTAGCCTCAATTATGTTTACGTCTAGTATAGTAAATCAAACCCAACACCCTAATTTCCATACATTTTTAGTGTTTTTTTTTTTGCAGTATTGGAATTTTAGCCTCAATTGAGAATATAAAATTAATTCGTTTTATTTTATTTAATTCATTTTATTTTATTTTAATTTCGTTTTTTTATTTTAATTAGTTTTATTTTATTTTATTTCGTTTAATTCATTTTTTTAATTTATTTTATTTCGTTTATTTTATTTATTTATTTTTGTTTTTTTTTATTTTTTTATTTTTTTATTTCGTTTTTAATATTTTATTTTATTTCATTTATTTCATTTTATTTTATTATTATAGTTAAATAAAATTATCTTATGATTGCAAAAATTAAATTTTAAAATGATGATCAATATTTTCATTAAGTAAGTTGTTAGTTATATTAAAATTTAAAATGATGATCAATATTTTTATCAAGTAAGTAATCTAGAGTTTTTTAATACACTATATATATATTAAATATAGATTTTTTAAAACACTAAAAACACTAGAATTTTATAAAAAAATAAACTTACATTGTATACATAATGCTTATTAACATCACGTTAAAAAAAAGTCAAATTTTACTTTAATAACTTTGATTGATAAAATGTCTAATTTACTCTTCGATTCTTCAAATGTATAAAAGTTATGCATCACCAAAACATTCACTAAATAAACCAAAAGAAACAACACTACTAACAATTTTAAATCAAAATAACAACACTATGACCTTATTAATGTTATTTTAAATCGAAATAGCAACACTACTACCAATTTTAAATCAAAATAAATCAAAAGTAACATGCTAAAACATGTAATTTCTCTAACATATATATATATATATCGACATTATATATATACTATATATACACTATTTCAAAAAATTGCATGCAAAATAATTCTAAAAATATAAAAAAAAAATTGAAATATTTACCACTTAATTTGTAGTGTCTGTACTCCTCAGGTAGATAGCAAAATATCAATTCCTCAAGTACGTGAGACTGCAAGTTTGTAGTTTGGAGGGCAAATTTTATTTTTCTTATTTGAAGAAGAAGAAGAAGAAGAGAGGAAAGGAAGGAGTACGAAGAAGAAGGATAATGAGGAGAGGAGTGAGGTAGGAAGGAGAAGGATAATGATCTGTAAGAACTATATATCAGTGGGGGAGGAAGGAGTATTCCCACGCCATGCTAAACGCCAAGCAGAAAACGCCAAGCAGAAAACGCCAAATGACTGGCAGGCGCGCCTCTGGTAGAGGCGGGTTTAGTCCACGACACGTCGGACTCGCCTCTGGTAGGCGCGAGAACAGAAAATGCCAAGGCGTCTGGCACGGCACGTGGGACTGGCAGGCGCGCCTCTGGTAGAGGCGTGTTTAGCCCACGACAAAGACACGTCGGAACTCGCCTCTGGCAGAGGCGAGTTTATCTGACAAAATCCGGTATAGCAAAGTCGCTTCTGGTAGGCGCGATTTAAGCTTATATCGCCTCTGGTAGGCGCGATTCCCTTTATTTTCGTAAACACCAGCCCTTCCACCCTATTTTCATCACTCCCTTTTAAAAATACCCCAAATAAAAAAATTTGCCCAAAGTCTAACTGCAATTTTGACCATTTAATAACAACAATAATAATAATACTAATAATAATAATAATATATCACCTAACCCCACACAAAAAAAGACACGCATATCTGAGTACTAATAAATCCACCCACAGTCCCAGTCGTCTTCAAACCTACCCACCAATACCATCAAGCAAAAACCCCATCCAGCACTACTCAACAACAAAATTCCATGGAGAAATTAGATTTATCTAAGCTGAAGATTGCGTCATCTTCCCTCGGCGAACGAATAAAGACGAGCGGCGCACAGATGGGCCGCACCATCAGCTCCAAAATGAAGGAAATTCTGCAAACCCCAACGCCGGAATCCAAGGTCGTCGACGAGGCCACCGCCGAGTCCTTGTCGGAGCCCAATTGGGGCCTCAATCTTCGCATTTGCGCCATGATCAGCCGCGACGAATACGACTGCGCCGAGATTGTTAGGGCGATCAAGAAGAAATTGGTGGTCGGCAAAAATTCTGCCACCCAGGGTTTAAGCCTGGAGTTGTTGGAGACTTGCACTTCGAATTGCGAGAAGGTGCTCTCCGCGGTGGCTTCGGAGAAGCTGTTGGAGGATATAGTGAAGTTGATTGATGATCCCAGGATGGAGCAGGAGATTAGGGTTAGGGCGATGCAGCTGATTAGGGCATGGGGGGAGTCCCAGGATCTCGATTACTTGCCAGTATTTCGTCAGACATACATAGTCAGTATTATTCTCTTTTTCCCACACTCTCTTGATTCATTTGGGGGTTTGCTGTAAAACAGGGTTGTATGTACTTTATGGCTAAATCAAAATGCGAATATGGGGAGTCTATAAATATATTTGAAGACGCCTGTTGATGATAATGTGCATATGTGGTTTTGTTAATATTGGAGTAGTGTGTAGTTGTTTTGATTATGGTATGATGAACAGCATTGATGGGAATAGATATAGATCCCAGATACTCGAAAAAAATAAAATTGTTTTGGGTTTTACACCCTGATTCTAGCTCTTTCGAACTAGACATTTTCTTGTTTTCAGCCTCTGCTTTTAAGCTGTTGAAGGTCTTAAATTTTTAGCTCCGATCACTATGATACTCTCTGAGAAAGAGTTGGTAGATTGTCTAGTACTTCTGTCTGGGACTTCCATTTCCTTGAAGCTGCCCATACAATAGTAATCAAGAACAAAGCCGAGTTTGTCATTGATTTGGATTAAGTCAAGTTGCTTAGAGAATTACAGAAATTGGTCATGTGGCCACAACCATATACTAATTTTCTCCTGACATAAAAGACATCGCATCGAACCGAAAAGCTGCTGACACTTGTGGGTGTTCTTTAGAAGGGAAGAATCCCCTTGTAGGATTTCAATGACATGAAGGAAATATCTTCAGAGATCCTGTAGTGAGACTAAATGAGGTTGTCTTAGGATCTTTTAGTTGTTCCAAATTTGAATTAAAATTTTCTGAAAATGCTTCCAAAGCTGCAGCAGTTATTTCACTGCCATTTTCGTTTTTGCATGTGAACTCGTAAAGTTTTCTCATTCAGAATGGGCAACTTCGTGGTTCTTTTTGTTTATTTCCTCTGCAACATTTTTGGTTGTATTATCTTTTTAAATTCTGCATATGTAAGAATTTGATAGTTCATGTTATCTATGCAACTGGTCACACATGTCATTACTGTTTCAGTAGTGGTGTTAAAAGAGGACTGGAAGTTAACTGCTTGCTCCCTTAGTATAAGAGAATGTGGTGGCTTTACCTTTTTTATTTTTTCAAATGATTTGTTCTGCAGGATGCTTACTTTTTCTTCTTTAGATCTAATTTGATTCACTTTGGCAGCAATTAAAATCTAGAGAAATCCCTCCCTCCACACACGAAGAAGGTCTTCCTACTACGCAATACAACTTAGAGTCTTATCTTGGTCAACAGCCGCTATTACCTCCTGATAGTTACCCCATTCCCAACACTGGTGCAGCAAATGAAGAAGATTCCACTTTCCTCAGTTATGGTTTGCAGTCTACTGAAGAGAAAAAGGAGCTTCTTCTTGTGGCTCGAAATACTCTCGATATCATTTCCAGCATATTGAATTCTGATACAGAACCGAAACCCATCAAGGTTAATTTCGTTCAACTTTTATAAGATCTCAATCATGCCATTATCACGTGTTCCTCACATATTCCTTTTTACTGCACTGATATTTCCCTATCAGCTGATACTGTTTTACTGTATCATATTCTGTATCAGATTCCCATATCCAGGACAGTATAGATGAGATATCACACTATTCCTGATTGTTGACAGAGAACTTAGAGTGGTATTCTTAGGGCATCTAACATGCCATATAACGTATTGATAGTGGAGGATCAATGCCTCATGGAAGGGGAAGTCCTAAAAGAAAAATGAAAGAAACTATTAAAAGAAAGAATACGTTTGAATATAAATGAAAATATGGGTTTCTACTGAACACAGTGGCCAGATATTATCCTACATAGTGGGTTAAAGGCTTAGTACTGGTAGTGATGGTGGTTGTAACTCAAGAGTGGTATGGTATTTTCTTTTCATCCGTACACGAATTTTAGACAGCCTTTTAGGATGCCTCCTCCCTTGTCTCTCTTTTTTCTGGCAGTCTAAGCCTCTTTCGTATTGAAATGTATGCATGTCTTTGTAAGAAGCTTAAATCAGTTATTCTGCAAGAATATTAAAGTTTGCATCAATTGTGTTAGAAATTTTTGGACTAGTTTTCACACAACTCTGCCTTTGATCGCATTCTTATCCTTCCACTAGATTAAGGGCAGCTTGGTTCAAATTCTTCAATGGGAATTATATTTAGAATTATTGAAAAATGAAAAGTGAATTATAATGAGAATGGTGATTACATTGTTGGTTTTTTGCACTAGTCTTGGAATAAGTGGGGACAAAATTTGATATGATTGTGTTACATTTCCACTTAAGAAGTATGATGAATGTGAACTGATCATCTTTTATTCTCATTAGCCGCTACATTTACCTAATGTCTGTTGTGATTGCAAGTCCTATGGAAAATTTTGAACCAAACACCCCCGAAATTCTTCAGATACTAAATCAACTTAAATTAAACTTGTGGTGTGGCTTTTGCAGGACGATCTGACTCTTAGTATGTTGGAGAAGTGTAAGCAATCTCTTCCTGTTGTTCAGCGAATCATAGAAACCACATCTGATGATGAAGTGATGCTTTTCGATGCTCTAAACCTTCACGACGAACTTCAACTTGCTATTTCCAGACACAGTGAGCTGGTAACTGCATCAGAATCAGCAGAAACAAAGGACCAAACAACACAAGAGGTTACTGGAAACCCCAAGAGCGAAGAAGCCACTTTGCAGAATGAAACAACGGATTGCTCTAAAGCAGAAAGCTCTGAAGTCAGTAAGTCGAGTCATCAAGAAGAGGGGCTTGATAAAAAGCAGCTGACTTAGTGACCCCTGAAGCTGGTTCCTTTGAGTTTAGAACTGTTTTTAACCTTAGGAATTGTCTCTCCTTAGTTGACCGGCTGTAATTAGTGAAAATGTTTTTACTTGGTTTATGATATATGTTTATGTATGATTTCATTCAACTGTTGAATCCGAGTTTCTTTTGGACCTTTGAACCCTGCTCCTGTTTGATTTTAATTTTATTGTAATAAAAGATTTACATGGCTCCCCCACTTTGGACCGTGCATCCAATTTCCTTTGTACGCAAACCAAAATAGTCAAATTCGATGTGCATTTTTTTCGGCAGTTCAAAACTATTACGCGTTCAACAAAATAAGGTTGTGGTCATAACTAATTCTTATTTCAGGGAAATTAATCAGGTTTATGAAGTTAATAAATTGGTTAATTTTTGGACGAATATATTTTGATTACGAATTTTGATAAATGTTTGCAAGTTCAAAATATAAGATGGCTCTGAAAAAATAAGATCTGCAAGTAAAAGGATTATCAAATTTTATGTAACATTATTTTTCCATCCACTCAAATAGTCTGTTTAATTTTATTTTTTTATCAACTCAAAGAGAATTATTTTTTCCAATCACTGAAGTTATTTTATTTGGGTCTTATTTTAAGGGGAAAAAACCCAATAGTCCTTGTTAAAAAATTACACCTTATGGGTAGGGGTGAGCAGAAAACCGAAAAAACCGAAAAACCGAACCGAACCGAGGAAATTCGGTCCATTCGGTTCGGTCCAAAAAAATTCGGTTCGGTTTTCGGTCCAAAATTTTAAAAAATTCGTTCCGTTCCGTTCGGTCCGGTCCTAAAATTTTAAAACCGAACTGACCGAAAAAATCGAATGGACCGAATTTTATAATTAAATAATATAAATAATATAAATATAAATATATATATATATATATATATATATATATATATATATATATATAAAATTGTATATGGACTAGTAGTCATGATTGAATGAATTAAGTGATTTGTATACCAACCGAATGGACCAAATATTTGTATAAAATAAAAACCGAATGAACCAAATCTTTATAGTTTAAACATTTTATTTGTAATTTTATAAAAAAAAATTATATTAATTGCAGATTTGCATAATATTGGAGGATTGAAGCCAAGAATGAAGTGATTTTATATTTAAATTAATATTGTGTGATTTTAATTAAACTTCAAACTTTGGACTATGGTGTATTTGTGTGTTGAAGATTTTTATTGAATAAAATTATGTTGTATTCGTTTAAATATTAACATTCGACTCTATATCGTATTGTATGAGTATCTCTTTAAATTGTTGGTATTGAATTAGATTTAATGATATTTATAATGCATAATATTTATTATATTGAAATACATATTTTTTTATATAAAATGGTATTTTGGACCGAATTGACCCTAATGGACCGAATGGACCGAACCGAAAAAATTCAGTTCGGTCCAGTTCGGTCCTATCCCTAATTCAGTTCGGTTCGGTCCATACAATTAAAATTTCGGGTATTTCGGTTCGGTCCAAAAACTGGACCGAACCGACCATTTGGACCGAATGACCACCCCTACTTATGGGTCTTTTGTGTACAACAAATCTTCATAGGGTTGTTTCAACAATTATTATTTGATCACATTTTTATCCTATGAATCCAAAGTTTGTTCATTATAGAAATCAATATTATTATTTCTTTAAGAAAATCCACAAAATCCAACTTTTTCTTGGGCAAAAAAACTTTTTTTTATTAGTGAAATAAAATTTCATTTCAACCAACAATACTGGGTATAAGAAATACCCTACAACTACTCCATACAATCTAAAAAATTATCACTAGGTCTATTCATCTATCTTCTAGTACACATTGCATTCTCTCAACCCACACTTCATAGTTCCCCTAGGTGTAATTAACGGTTGAAGCACCCAACCATCCCCAAGTCCTAATTTTTAGTTCCATCATTACAGCCCCTTCATCCTACTTTTGAAGTAATTGTTGAAGTGATTCCTCCTATAATGTCTCTTAACCTTTGTCTCTTCAATTTTGAATATGATTTTGTTGCCAAATTGTCGGCTAGACTTGATTTTTTGTATTTGTGAATTATTTTTCTGCATTGTTTGGATTAGTAAAACAGTTTAGGCGTATTTATCTCAACACGACAACATTAATGGAAAATTTGACTATTTATTTAAAATGTTGACCAAACAACAATTATATCAATACTTCATGTCGTGGAAAGTAGTTAAGGTTATAATTAACATCAATAACCAAATCAAGCTGAAGCACAATGACATATAATATCTGTACAGAACCATTAGATAGATTAATTGTAGTGCACGAATTAGTATGTAACCTCTTTAACACTAGGAAATTAGCATATATGCTACTCAGACCTTTAGTTCTACCAGTGTGATTTTTAATCTGTGAATTAGTGGTTTGAGTAGTTGTAAGAAAATTTTACACACAATTTATCCTCTAAATTTTTTATTGAGAATAAAAAGTTTAATATAGCATCAATTACATGTTAACACACATATATATGCATGCATATATCATAATATATATATATATATACATATATATATATATACATATATATATATATATATATATATATATCGTGGATTATGTGGATTATAACATTTTAAATTTATGAAAATTTTGATCCTCAAATAAAAAATTATAAAATTTGTAAGATATAAATAATATATTTGTGTGAGCCTATTATTCAAACCCATAACATTGAGTCTATTATTCAAACCCAAGAGCAAGAGCGACAAAACGCTAATGCTTGGAGGAGTAGTATAGCTATGAAATTGTGGATGAATGCTATTTAGGAGGATATGATATTACGGTGAATTTTTTTTCTTGTCTTTAACTATTTTTAAATTCGAATGTATGAAAAAAGATCTTGAACTCTTTGTATGTCATAAATCCATAAAATTCTGCAAAGTCCAAAAAGTGCCACAAAATCAATTAAAATCTTGATTTAAAATGTCATACAAAATTCTACAAAATCTTAAAAGTCATAAAAATTCTACAAAGTCTTTTAAATTCACATGACTTTTTTCAACTAAAAAAATCCTTTAAAATTCTAATCCAATACACCCCCCTTCTTTATGTCTCTCAATATTTTACTTTCTTAAATGGTAATTGTGGTCCCTATACTAATGTCTACTTTTTTTTTTTTACATATCTATACTATATTCTTTAATCATCGTGCAAAAAGCAAAGGGGAAATATAGGAGAGGACTGGGGGAGTATAAAATGCTGTATTTTTTTTACCCTTTTTTTGTAAATAATTTATTGTGCCCTTGTTAACCTATGTTGCACAGGTGCGGGGGTGCGGGGGCGATACGATACGAGTGCGGGGATACTAATTTTTAAAAATTGTAGGGTGTGATACGTAGAGGATACGTCTATTTATTTTATATTTTATTATATATAATATTTATAAAATATATTAAAATTCAACAATTTAAATATAGTTATACTTAATATTAATTTACTTATTAGTTGTCCACATAAAATTAGTTTATGTATTAGTTATTCACATCAAAATTAAATGCATAAGTCTAAACAGGTCCATTTAATTTCTATGCAAGTGAAAGCCCATATTCTTTAAATAGTGTAGCCCAATGAAATAATTAAAGAGCCCAACTATATTAGGTCAACTTTCAATACTAGGGTATACAAAACCCGTATTGTTGATAGGCGAACATCAATCATTGTTGGGCGAACAAGTATTAAGGCCTTGATAGAGATTACGAAGAATCAACTCTAAATCAAAGATGATTAACAAAGAAAATAAAAAAAGGAGTGTACAAATCAATCCAGGTGGTGTACGAAATAACGAACAACTCCATCGACGAACAACTTGTTGACGATCAGGTCCAGAGACCCGAGACCAGATATGGACCCTCCATCAAATCGCTAATGACGAACAACATTGATCATAGGTGGTGTATTTACCGGCCTAAGATGTGCATGAGGACGAACAAGGAACCAAGATTTCCAAAGCTCATACCAACCCGAAGTCCCGGCGAACAACTTTTGAGACCAGACCACAAGAGGCAAACAATTTACATTTAAAGATCAAACTGAACCAATCAAGCCGATTATGACGAACAACAATGAGTCTGTGATAAGACCAAATAAGACTTTGTAACTAAGATACAACTTAGATAAGGTCAAACAAAGGTCAAAGGACACTTGTCTAGCATGCAAGCTAGGGAGACCAAGAGTCTTGGATACCACCTGTTTGCTAGTCTCTATAAATAGTGGTTCTCCAGCTAAGAAATACAAGTTCAAATTCACAAATACTCCTAAAGCACACACAAACACACCTAAACGTACACACATACGAAATAAATACGACTTCAACTTTCGTATTTACGATTTCATAACCCGAATCTTCGATTTACCATTTACGGTGGTAATCAATCACACGTTATTGATTGTTGGTCTTAAACCGAATTAAAACAGTCACTAATCCTCCCAATTAAATTTGATCACCAACACGTATATCCTTCTTTCATCACAAAATCGGCCGCTTCTCTCTCCCTATTTCTAAAATTCAACCCTCCCTATTTCGAAAATCCAGACAGAGTCGTCCGTATACCTTCTGCATGCCGGTGCTTTTCCACCAAGCTCCGTCGCCTCACCGCCAAGCGTACAAGCCTCGTCACCGATGCCTGTGATTCCGACTAGCGGCCGTGGAAATTAAAGGAAAAAAAACTTAACACAACCGGAATTGTGACTCCGCCGCACCGGATTCACGTATCCCATATATTTTTTCTTTTCTTTTTTAACCGATTCACTAGGTGGCGAGTCGGGTGCGAATCCGGCACAAATCGCACCCGCACTCGCCCCCTGTGCGAATCGGATTCTACATACCTATTATTTCTCACGTATCCGTGCATCACAGTTGTTAACTTTGTTGTGTTGATAGTTGAGTTTAGTGAATAAAGTGGTCTCAATTACAATGACAATTTTAAAATAAAATAAATATTGTGTAGGGTGTTTACATTGGATGTTACTTTTATTTTAAAAGTGTGAAAATTATTACGAGATAGATGAAAATAGAACGGGTGAAAAAAATTACAGGATGAAGGTGTTGATGATCGGTTCTAATTGAAAGGATTAGTGGCCATTTTAAACCGTAATTTGGATCACCAAATAATTTCGTGTGATTGATTACTACCATAAATAGTAAATATTCTAGATCGGAATTAGAAAATCTTAAATACGTGTATAGGTTATGTATTTACTTCGTATGTGTGCGTTTTGTGGTGTATGAATGTGTGTAGGGAGATTTTTTTTTTGTATTTGAAATTATTTTTATTAATGGAAACCAACTTATTTATATAAATCACCAAGTAGGTGGTGGACAAAAACTATTGGACTTCAAAGCTTTCATGCTTGACATGTGTATTTGAAATTATTTTTATTAATGAAAACCAACTTATTTATATAAATCACCAAGTAGGTGGTGGACAAAACTCTTGGACTTCAAAGCTTGCATGCTTGACATGTGTCCTCTTTGACTTGTTTGACCTTATCTAAGCCTAAACTTAGTTACAAAGTCTTATTTTGTGTTTATTACGTCATTGGAGTTGTTCGTCTTTGTTTAGTTTGTTGACTTCCATCCTGAATCCTTCATTATAAGTTGTTCGCTTCCTTGGAATGGGTGCGTAAAGTTGTTCGCCTATTGCTATGCGTTTTTTAACCATGGTCTTTGTATCTTTAAAGAGAGATGCTCGCTGGATGACGTAAGAGCTGGAATGGTACTTCTCTAATTGATTTATGCACCACTCCTACGTCATACTTGTTCTTCATACGTGTCTTGATTAACTTTAATCATAATCCGAATGTTTGTGCCTTAAAGTTGTTCGTTTATCACCAGAAGTTGTTCGCCTCTCAACATAACTTTTCAACTAGAACAAATTAACCATTAATAAACCTTGTTAAAAATTGAACAAAACAAACAAAATCTTAAATAATACTCCCTCCGTCCCAATTTTGTTTACCCAAAAGCCCCAAAAATGAAGGTTTTTTTTTGTTTACCCATTTTCTAAAATGGCAAAAAACAACACCAATTTTTCAAACTCAACCTTAAAAAAACTACTTTATACTAAAAAATATTAATAAACAATTCCTAAAAAACTACTTTATACTAAAAAATATTAATAAACAATTTTTTTTCTTAAAAACCGTGTCATTTAGAAATGGGTAATCTAAATTGGGACGGAGGTAGTAACATTTATATTTTACTTTTAAATCTAATATTTAAGGTGAAATTGACTACAAATAATTTTTTTAATTTGAATAATTTATTTAAAAGGCTAGACTCGAGCCTATTAAAAAAATTAATACTCCCTCCATTTTAAAATAAATATTTTTTTAGGTTTCTTCGCACATATTAAGACACCTAATATTTATTATAATTACCCCTATACAAATATTACTTTTACAAAAAAGAATTGATTTCATTGGTTCAAAAGAACCTATAGGCTACTTTATATGCCTTGGAAAGTGTTGCAAATGCTAAAAAATATTTATTTCGCAAAAGATGAAAAATGCTAAAAAGACATTGATTTTAAAATGGAGGGAGTACAAATAACTAAAGTTAGACTTAAACAAGACTTTTTAACGAGAAATTCGGATCGCCCAACCCATTCCCGCCCTTAAATCGTGGGGGATTGTCAAGGTTCAAACCATTGCTCGCTCACAACTAGACTCTCTACTACTCATTGGTGAGTGGACCCATTCCTTCATCCCTCTCGATTTCTTAGTTTGTCTTTCTAGACTACACTACATTGGTAGTTTCTATCATTCGGTGTATATAGATGTATGCACATATTTTACTTCTTGGTCTTTCGACTTGTTTGTGAATCCAAATTATATATTTATTTATATATTATATAATTATGACGTTTTACCGGTTCAAACACTTCAATAACAGTTAGATCCGATCAGACCGGGTCTAATCGAAAGCCCTAAGGGTGTTCGGGGGTTCAACTTCCGCTTCCGCTTTTTGTCACAGTAATTTGTTAATTCTTTTGTTATCACATTGTAATCTTTTAGTTGTCATCTGATGAGCTATTGTGCTTGTGCACAACAACTTCAAGATGTCATGTATTCAGCTTCTAATGTGAATGTTACAACTGAAATTTATTTATTTGAGAACTAAAAAAGTAAGCTTGCTTTCCAATAATTGACATGTTCCCGTGGTTGTCTAGAGTCAACATATTGAGTCAATCAACCCGAAGGTTCTATGGGCTGGGCTATGAAAACATAGGCCCGAAGAATTCGTCCTGTCTAGTCTGACCCATGTGGCCCGTGGGCCAAATGGCTTTTGGCCCGATCTGTATTGTATTTTCGTTGTGTTAATTTTACCGGATGGTCTTGAGACTCACTAATCTTTTACTCTTTGCCCTGATTAGCATTTAGTCTAATGAAGTAATGGAATTTTACTGTTACAATTAAAATTAAATTGTCTATAGTAACTGCAGTAATCCAGAATTATTACAATTTACGATTTGTTGTTTTAATTTTTTCGAATCCAGAATTATTACAATTTAAGATTTGTTGTTTTAATTTTTTTTGATAAATTAGTAATGTATTGATGCATGTGAGCACTAACCAACCAATAGTGAAAATTAGACTAGGTCATTTACTTTACTAAGTCATTAGTAAATTATAAATGCAGGGAGTGGATCTCAAGTGACCAACAATATTTGTTTATACATTATTTTTTATTGTTCAGTAATTTAAAAAAAAAAAAAAATTGAACTTCTCCCTCAATCTAAGATAGAATTGGGCCGGACTTCCATTTATGACCCGAATTGCCACATGTAATTAAGACATCAGGTTTTTGACGGAAGGGGATTAAAAACTGAAAATTAAAATTGGCAACTGAGTAGCTATAACTTGATTATGGATTATGAACATAGTGGAGGAAGGCTAAGGCTGAGTTTATTATTAAAATAAGTTGATCACTCAGATGGGTACATTATTATTTTGCCGACGCCAACCATGAAAAACAAAGGTTTTTCTTTCTACATGTGACAAAAGTTTACAAGGTAGCAAAAGAAAAGAGAGTGATCTAGACGCGTTTGGCGAAGGTGGGAGACAGCAAGAAACTCTGACTGCCCCTATTCATCTTGAGCGCGTGAGCTTCGTTGGGTGACATCTGATACGCGTTGGTAAGAACTTGAAGCGGCATTGCTCTGATGACCGAAGTGTAGCCGGCCACCGGGTTGCGCATCGGCCACCCGCTCGTCTTGAACGCCACCCACTCGAACCCCTCGTTCCCGGCCTGCGCCGTCGACGTGAAGTACTGCGGCACCACGAACATGTCTCCCCGGTTAACGCGGTCGTTCATCATCGTCTTCCCGCTGTGGTCCACCACTTGGATTTGTGCATCGCCCCTCGTCACGTACACCATCGTGTGTCCTAGCATCGCCCAATCGGGGCTCAACAACGCCTTCTGTACGTTTTGAGCTCGATTTAAACATCTTATAATTGTGGGGGGAATATAATGAATGAATGAATGAATGAATTACCGACCGGGAGAAGGTTGCCTTTCTCAGCGCTCATATCCATGAACTTGAGGATGGGGAGCTTATTCCTGTCGACAACGTTGAGCTTTCCAGCGTGCCTTGAGTAGATATCTGCTTCTCTTCTGTTGTCAATGTTGGTCCGGATTTTCATGGCGCACAGAGTCTCTTCGATGCCGTTGTCTGATCCGAATTGTTGTTCCTCTTCGGGCCTCATGAAGGTCATGGGCTCTTGTACTATCACGCTCAGCCCTCTTCCTTCTTCCCGTCCCTGTTGCATCCTTCGGATAATCTCCTCCGGCACATTGTATGCCTCCGCCATCAGCCTCGTGTCAAACGACTCGAAAATGTTGCCGAATGTCTGTTCGCCCTGTTCTTGCTGCTGCCCTCTTGCCACTCCGCCAGCCAAGTAGAATGCCTGCAATTGCAATTGCAATTGCAATTTTAATTCATATTATTTCAAATTAGTTCTCACAAAAATCCAAAATCTAAATTAAAAATTTTGAAACAAAATCATATTATGAGAAAATGTTTTTGATAGTGTGGTTACTCTGAATTTTTGGTCGAGCTGGTTGGATTGGTGGTTGAGGTCATTGATGGAAACGGCGACGAGTTCTTCGTTTCCGTCGTTGTAGCACCAATGAACAGCACCTGCCGGAATGGCAACGACATCGCCGGCGCGAATGCGGTGCACCTTTTGGTGCAATTCCCGGCCCCTTCCTTTCTGTTGCTCCTCCGCTTCCCGGGAGTACTGTGGGTTGTGCGCGTTGTACGTCTCCGCGCAACCCGGGAAGTTGATTCCAATAAATCCCTCACCTGCGGTACATTTTAAAAATTAAAATATTGTGAAAAATCCAATTACATTGCCCAAGATGGCTTTTTCCCCCTCCAATAAATAATATGAGAGGTAGGAAGTGGTACCTCTTTCGATGTAAAGGAGGCGTGGGGTAGGGTGGTAGTTGGGGAGGGAGAGGGCCCTAGGGCTTAGAGTGTTCCTCATTGCGACAACGCCGGCGCATTGGAACTGGTTCTGCCTCTCGTCCCACAGCTCGGTGTAGCCGCCCTCCGACTGGATGCGCTGGGCGGGCTGGGAGGCGGAGATGCGCTGGATGCGGCATTGCTGCTCGCTGCTCAGCCGCATCCTCTGCCCCAAGGCGGCGGACACTAGGAGACACAGAGATAGAGAGAGAACAAACTTGGAGGCCATTATTAAATATTAATTGCTGTTGCTGAGTTGATGTGAGAGGTGGGGTTATTTATAGGGGGTGGGGGTTGTCTGCATTTGCATGTCCCATGGAAGACACCTTGGGAACAAAACTATACGTGGTGGAAACTATGTTTTATTTGCTAACACCTTTGCATGCTGCCCAACACTTGGCAGGTACGACCTCAGAAGCCTCCGGTACAACTCCACAGCCAAATTTTATAATCTGGATTATTTCATTTCGTATCATAAGTTATACATGTATTTCTTTATTTAGTGTAAATATATAATACTAACACACATTCTAAACATACACTTGAATTTTAAGCTCAATTTTATTTCAATTTTGAAATACACCAAATTTGTGTGGTTTTTTTAGTTAAGATATTATTAATTACTTGTTAAAGTATTACTCCCTCCGTCTCAATTTTATTTTTCCATTTAACTGTGCGCGGAGTTTAATGCGAGAGTTGAATTTTAGTATTTAAATGAATAAAGTAGTATTGAGAATGATGAATGGTGAATAAAATAGGAGTATTGAGAATGGTGAATGGTGAATGGTGAATAATGTATTATATAAATGAATAAAGTAGTTTCCATTTTAGGAGTCGAAAAAAAAATTGGGACGGACCTTTTTGACAAATTGAAAAACAAAATTGGGACGGAGGAAGTACTAACCACTTTTTTTAAGTATTACTAATTATTATTTTTAAATATTACTGATTTCTGTTTTGGAAACTGACACTACCACCGAAACAAGGAATTGACAGTTGAGGGGAAGACTAAAATTCCTAATTTTTTTTATTATTGTAAGTTAAATTAAAATAAAAACGATACAATAAGTAAAAGAGCTATTTATTGATTATAAAGTACGTATATTTTATGACTTATTTGCGGTGAAATTGGTTAGCAACTAATGATTTTAGTAGAATAATTATAAAAAATAACTAATATTATTCAAAATTAATACTTTTAGTGTAAATAATTAAAAAAATTTTAATGAAACATTCCAACAAAAAAATTCCGTAGTTGAAATTGTTTACAATAATTTTTAATTATATAGGATATTCCTTCCCACCTACAAATAATTTGCCCACGGAAAATTTCTTTGACAAATTGTACTGTAGGTGAATTTTTGTAGCAATGGCTTGTAGATAATTAATTACCTAGATATTATTTCGTAGGCAAATTGTATTTAGGTTGAAAAATGATTAGAAATTATGTAGGCAAGTGTTAGGATAAAAGTTGTATAGTTTTGATGAGTTAAAAACAAACCAGAAAATGTAATAGGATCATCTGGACCTGTTAGCCAGATGATGAACTAGACTAGGACTTAGTCTAGGGGGAATTACCAGACCAGAAGACCTCACCAGAAGAGTCACCAGAAGACCCACCAGAGAACTTCACCAGAGGACTCCACCAGAGGACTTCACCAGATGAGACTGACCAGAGGCAGAGAACTTTCCCCAGACCAGACGAGTCCGGACCAGACGAGTCTGGTGAAACAAAAGATGCTCAGAATCATCTCCTAATTCTGATGAGCATTCTGTTTCATAACCAGATCAGGACCAGAAGACATCAAGGCTGCCTGGTGTCTGGTATTGCCTTCTCTGGAGAGAATCAGAGTTTGGCATTGGAAGATATTGACCGTTGGTGATTCAAATCAAGTCAACAAGATCAGGATTGGAAAGTCTTGAAGTCAATCAATCCAAGGATCTCACCAACCCAATTAATCAATTAGGGAATTGATTGATTGAAGCTTCCCTAAATAGAGGATCTGATTGGATTAGCTCTCCAACGGCTATTCCCTAATCACCTCTATAAATACAGAGTGCAATCACAAGAAAAAGGGCTAGAGAGATAATACGCGCACGAAGATACAATCCAAGCTCTTGTTTATCAAGCATATAGCACTCTTATATTGTTCATACTCTTATATTCACTCTTAAGGAGTAGTTGGACATCAACCTGTTCATCTACAAGATAAGGTTGAAGGAAGTTGTCTTTAGATCGAAGTTAGATCTAAAGAGTTTGTAAGAAAGAACTGGTACTTCACAATTCCAGTAAGTAAGTTGGTTGTTGGTTGGATAGTGAGACCCCTTTGATCAAGGGAGAGTGGATGTAGGATATTCAGATCCGAATCACTATATATCCGGTCTTATTTACTGTTTTCTGCATTTAATTTCTTGTTCATTATAGTGTGCTCTTGTAAAAAGAACTTTGCCAAAGACATTTACTTTAAAGCTTCTGCAATTTATCAAACTAGTGGGACCAACAAGTGGTATCAGAGCAGTGTGTCCAAAGACCACTGCTTTGTAAAGCTTTTTGGTGGTCACCGGGCAGATCTATTGCTCTTTATTGTGTTTTGGTTAAATTTTTTGTTAAATCTCTTTTGTAAAAATGTCTGCAAAATCTTCTTACAACAGCCGTAAGTTACCAGAATTCTCTTTCGAGGATTACAGCCACTGGAGCTTTATGATGAGTAATCATCTTGGAGCTATTCATCACCGCATGTTGGATGTGGCAGAGAGTGGCCCAATTAAATTTTACTGGACTCCTATTGATAGTGGCAGGTCAGAGTCCAGAGAAGAAACAAGTGAAACTGCCCAGAAAGCTGCTGAGGACAGAGTTCCCAGACAGAGAATCCTCAAGAAAAAAGATGAGCTTGACAATGATGAAAGAAAACTCTACAATCTGGACCAGGTGGCACGAACTGAGATTATCAACACACTCACTAAGGAGGTGATAGAGAAGGTCAGAACCTGTGCAACTGCCAAGGAGATGTGGGATAAGCTTGCCCTGCTCTGTGAAGGAACAGAGAAGATCAAGGATAACAAACTTCAAGCTGTTCAACACTCGTTTGACACCTTCAAAATGAAACCAGACGAAACCATTGACCAGCTGGATATGCGTCTCACAAATCTCCTCAACAAGGCTAGTGCCTTAAGTAAGACCTACTCTGAAAAGGAAATAAATAGTAAAATATTACGTTCACTAACCAACAGGTGGAGAATCAAAGTGACTGTGATTAAAGATAGCAAGGATCTCAACATTCTGGATCATCATCTTCTGCTATCTGATCTTAAAGCATACGAATTTGATCTTCAAGAGGAGGATCAAACAGAAGAGGTTTCCTCTTCTGGTCAGAAGGGACTTGCCTTCTCCTCTACCATCAAGACAGATGAGAAACCAAATGAGTCTCCTGCAGATGACCTGAGGCTCAAGGAACAGGTAGCACTTCTAACCCGTAAATTGGATAAAATGAGTTCAAAATATGGCAGGTACAAGAAGCACTGGAAGGAATCTACCAGAGACATGAAGAGTTCCTTCAAAGCTGTAGATAAAGAGAGAAAATCTGGAGACTCAAGGGAGACCAGATTCAGAACTCCAGAGAGGAGAAGAGATAACAGCTCTGGGAGATCAGATTACCAGAGGAGGGATGACAGTTCTGGCAGATCAGACTACCAGAGGAGAGAGAGTAGTCCAGCCAGAGCAGAGTACAACCAGAGGATGAGAGATCCAAGTCCCAGTCCCAGAGGAGATAACACCTGTTACACCTGCAACAAGCCTGGTCACTACAGCTATGATTGTCCTCAATTGACTCCTAGAGAAAGAGAAGAGAAAAGACTCAAGAGAGATATGAGATATGCTGACAAGAGAGCACTACTGGCAGAAGCAGAGGAGGAAGATACAAGTTCCAGTTCTTCTTCTTCTTCTAATTTCGGATCAGATGATGATGTATGTCTTATGGCAGACATCACTGAGGTAAATGAAACTACCCTATGCTTATCTAATTCCAAATATACTGAATCATCTCATTCATCTGGTAACTCCAGAGAGTCTGATATGCAACAAATGCTATCAGATCTCCAAAATTGTGTTCAATTATGTCAAAAACTTGAAAAAGAGAATGGTAGGCTCAAAGCTGAAGTTCAATCCTTATCTCATGAGCAAAAATCCACCAGAGAACTCATGAAAGATCATTCCAAAGAAGTCTCTGAACTTCAGGAAAAGATCACAGAAAGAGATACTCTGGTAGATCAACTCATGAAGGAAAGAGAATCTCAGGAAGATAAGTTCAATGAACTAAGAGCTAAATACCAGACTCTTATCAAGGGAAAACAAATTGAGCAAACCATAGAAGAGATACACATGCCCAGAGAAGCTCCTAAGATACCATCTATTGTATCTATCAAAACAGAGTCTTCTCAACGCATTAATGATAAGAGTGGTTTAGGATATTCTGGAATTACAACCAGATCCACTAAATTTCTTAGCAATAAAGGCAAGTTGTCTCAAAGAGCTGGTGAATTGGTAGAAATCTGGGATGAAAAAGATCCTAATGGAGAAGGTTACAGAGTAGTTAAAAATCCTAACTGGGTTAAAGATTACTCTGTTGACCATATAGATGAAGTTCCCAATGAGTTCACTGAACTGGAAGAGGAAATCTTAGAGCACAAACGCCAGAAAGTAGAACCTATGAAGATTGATGGTTCTGTTCAGATGCCTAACCAAATTAGGAGACCTCAGAGGATACCTAACAGAGTGGAACCTAAGCAAATTAGGGGACCTCAAAAGGGAAACTCTAAGAGGAAACCTAATCAGAATAGGAGATATCAAAGGAGATACACTGAACCAGAGAACCTCAATCAGAATCAGGGATCTCAAAGATGGAATGCTCCAAGAAGATTCCAGAACAAGAAAACTCAGAAGGAATTTCATCATCAGAATAGATCCACTTTTCAAAACCAGAGGAGGTCTTCCAGACCCATCTATAGAAAACCAAATGATCTGGGAAGTTATGACACCAGAGATGGTTCTTCTAGGATGTACCCTTATAACCAGACCTTTAAGACCATTTCTTTAAGGCAGGCTATTCCAAAAGCCAGATTTGAGAAAAGATACACCAGACCTGTTTATAGGAAAGGTGTTCTGATCAGACCAGTAGCTCAATATGTCATTGTAAGAGGACATGTGCTGGTAGATAGATTTGGAAGGAAGATAAGATCTCCTCATCCAGCAAGGGATGGTCTTTATCTTTGGATTCCTACAAAACCTGCAACTAACCAATCAGGACCCAGCTCTAGTAGGGGGCCTAATTGATTTCTCTGCAGGATGATAAGAGCCAATTGGAGAAAGGACTTTCAAGCAAACATGTGTGGTACATTGATAGTGGATGTTCCAAGTATATGACATTCCAGAAAGATCATCTCCAGGATTTCAAGCCAATGAATGGGCCAAGAGTGATGTTTGGTGACAACAACTATGGAGTCACCAGAGGAGTTGGAAAGTTGACTTTCAATGGAGTATCTGTAGATGAAGTCTACTACGTTGAAGGACTCAAGCATAATCTGCTTTCAGTATCCCAATTCTGTGACAGGGGATACTCAGTGAAGTTCTCTAGTGATTCATGCACTGTTTTCTCTTCTGATTATAATGATATCTTGCTAATAGGCTTGAGGAAGGGTAACATTTATCTTGCAGATTTTAGCAGTTGCCCAAGAAATGCTTGCCTGGTTGCTAAAGGACCTGCAGAAGATAGCTGGTTATGGCACAAGAGATTGACCCACCTTAACTTCAAAACACTGAATAAGATTGCCAGAAGAGGTCTTATTCGAGGTCTTCCTAATGAAGTGTTTAAGAAGGATCAGGTTTGTGGTTCATGCCAGAAGGGTAAACAACCCAAGACCTCCTTTAAGGATGTCCAGAGCACAACCACAACCAGAGTACTTCAACTACTTCACATGGACCTGTTTGGACCTGTTTCTCCTCTTATTTTCAGTGGTAGGAAGTACACCTTGGTGATAGTAGATGACTTTTCAAGATACACTTGGGTAGTGTTCTTGTTTAAGAAAAATGAAACTATCACTAAGCTGCCAGAATTCTTCAAGCAGATTCAGAATGAGCAAAACCAGAGCATAGTCAGAATCAAAAGTGACAAGGGGACAGAGTTCTTGAATTCACACATTGCAGAGTATTGCAGAGAACATGAGATTTTTCATGAAACATCTGCTGCCAGAACACCCCAACAAAATGGAGTGGCAGAAAGGAGGAATAGAACCCTTAAGGAAGCTGCAAGAACTCTTCTAGCATAGTACAACACACCACAAAGGTTTTGGGCAGAAGCCATCAATACAGTCTGTTATACCCAGAACAGATGCCTAATTGCCCAGAGACATAGCAAGACTCTATATGAGGTATGGAAAGGTAAAACCCCATCTGTTTCATATTTTCATGTATTTAGATGTAAGTGTTTCATCCATGACAATGGGAAATCAAAATTAAAAACTTTTGATGCTAAAGTAGCAGATGGAATATATTTAGGATATTCCACCACTAGTAAAGCATTCAGAGTTTTTAATAAGAATTCACTTTTTGTGGAGGAAACACCACATGTTGTTTTTTATGAATCTGCTGTTGAGTGCAAGGTGGAATTAAAGTCTTCTGGAGAGACCCAGAATCAGACCACTCCCAGAGTAATCAAGGTCAATCCACCTATTTTGCAAGTTGTCTGAAATTTAAAGTCAAGATTGGATCGATTATGCCAACAAGTATCACAACAAGTTTCGTACTCCGCCAAGGCCTACCATGGAAGCCCGGGAATCTACGTATACTGCAAGCAAGGTGGCAAGTGTAGTCACGGAAGAAGATCTAGTCCGGATACAGTCCCGCTATCGTATTTCGTATGATATCCATTTGTACGCCCCCCAACCAGGAGAGAGAGTTGATAACCCACCTCCAGGCTGCACTGCCATCAATTTAGACATCCTCAACGCGGGACTCCCTCTTCCTTTGCATCCGGTGATTGGGCGGTTCTTGGAAGATATAAATCTGGCGATCACCCAGATCACCCCAAATGGATGGAGTACCCTGTTAGCCTTCATCACACTCTTTGGACTGGAAGGCTACAAAAACAAGATCAGCACGGTGGAGATTCATTATGCAATGACGATCTCCTCGGTTGTCCACGAAGAGGGTCTCGGGTGGTATTATCTTAAGGCCCGCAGCGGCGTGAAGCTGATTGAAGGAGTGCCCAACAAAGTTAAAAGTTGGCACAAACATTTTTTCTTCATTGGCGGCGATTGGCGGGCGTCTTCCGATTCTTCAGGAGGATTAGGCCGTATAAGTTCTCCTACGTATTTTGGCGATATTCGACATAGGTTTTGCTCCTTAGTTCATCGTATCTTAGGTGAACTAATTTTAATTTCTTCCTCCTTGTTTTGCAGGTCCGCGTATCTTAAAGTGGGGACATCCTGACCTGAGTGAAGAGTTCTTGTACGTTCTTGCCCTGATCTCATTGCGGAACGTTAAAGACCGGAGCATAGACCATCTTTCACAGGCGCACTGCCGGAGACTTGCTCAACTTACCACCAGCGCTCACCACTTGGAAGCACAAGCGGAGATCCCCGAGGGTAATCTTACTTGCTAATTTCTCAATTTTTCCTGTTGTTCGTCTTTTGACCTGTTCATCGCCTACGTACTATTGGTCGCCTGTGACTTGTTGGTCGCCGACTTCTGACTCATTTTGCGTGTTTACTTTTTCAGCTCAAAGAGTGACGGTTGCTGTCCCCCAGATTCCTGAGAGTTAGCACCTACTCGCACGCCGGGTTAAACAGATGGCTGCCAACCAATCTTCGAAGAAGAAGAAGCTCGACCCTTGCACCTCCCTGATTAGACTAAGGGCATGACAGTATGATGAGGAGGATGCTCCTCCAGCACCGGCTCCAGTTCCTCGCCCACCTCCTCGTTCCTCGCCTCCCAGAGACACCCGGGGGAAGAAGAGGTTGACAAAGGAGACGACCCCCAGAAAGGAGGACGACCGTTCCAAGCGGACCAAGGGGCAAGGTTCTTCTCAGGCGAGCAAATCTGTTGTTCGCTCCTCGCTTGTAGAGGAGGTAACCGAGCAACAGGTCATAGACGCCATGGTCGCCGGCAGAAGGGGCTCTTCACCTGACAGCTCCTACCTGGGCTATGACCCAGTGAAAATGAGGGAGTAAGTAATTTCCCTCCTGCTCGGCTGATCGCCTCCCTGGATATACTGACTTTTCTAACGTTTTTCCATCTTTTGCAGGTACCGGAGAGATGATTATCCCGGTCGCTCTAGAGTACTTCACCAACTTAGTTGCGTGAAGTCGGCCCCTGCCTACCCCGACCCCAAGGATTCTCATGTTCGGCGGGCTACGGAGCTTGTCCCCCGCTCCTGGACAAAAACTGGTGAAGAAATCCTGCAGAACCAGTCTCTCAGCGACAACGCTCGCCTTCTGGTTTACAACGCCAGTCATCAGGCTATCACTGCCCAGCGAGTCGTTGACCAAGCCATTGAGCTTGAGAGAACTAACCGGGGCTTGGGCCGGAAAATAGAGCAGCTCGAGGCGGACCGGGATGCTCAGCTGAGGAGGAAGGACGAAGAGCTGGCTAAGCTGAAGGCTGACTTTGAGAGAGCCAAGCATACTTGGGAGCGGGAGGTGAAAGCTGCTGAGGACCGGGAGATGGTAGCGTCCAATGCTTCGGAGAAGCTTAAATTGGACTTGGGCGTTGCTACTGATCGTCTGCAGGTCCTGGAGACGGAGAGGGTGGGTCTGGTGGAGAGAGTCGAGTCTCTGAAGGTTCATGTTGACCAGCTGGAGATAGAGAAGAAACAGGCCATTTCTTACAGCACGTACGTGCAAGATGTGACTGATAACACTAATTTCGGTTACATCTGTGCGTACGCAGATTGCGTCCGATCCGTGAAGTATGCCTTGGACAACGGTCTTGATGTAATGACTAGTACCGTCAAGGACTTCGCGGATTACGTTCTCGAAAACCCGCCTGCTGCTGGCTTCGAGATCCCTGTTGCCGACCTAGGAGAGATGGGGTTAGACATGGGCATCTTTAAGGATGATGTTCAAGTTGTAGCTCCCAGGGAGAAGGTTGAGGTGAGCAAGGATGCCACCGTTTACGATGCCTTAAGCCCTATTCTTCCGAATCTCCTTGGTGAAACAAGTACTTCTGCTACTGTAGGCGAGCAGCAGGTGCCAGCGGCGACCAACCAGGATGCACCTCCCCCTCCTACTGAAGATTTCCCGGCACCACCAGCTCCTCCGGCCTCCGAGATTTAGAAGACCCTTTATTTTTTCTGTTTTAGTCGATGTAGTAGGACGATGCTTTTCTTTCTTTGTAATTTTATATTCTTAATGAATGGAATCGTACCTTTTTTATTCGTTCGCCTTTTATTTGCCTTTTGTTTTATTTTTGCTTAAGTGTTTTCTTTCATTACTGAAAGTTCAACACTTTCTTGCAAACTTTTATTTATACATGGGTCACTTTGGCCCTTTAGGACTTGACCTTTTTTTATCTTTAATGCCCTGTTGCTCGCCTCCTCTATATCTGTGCTTATGCATTTAGTGTCTATGGGGCGATCAGTTGGGCTTCTGGTTTTCAAGAACCCTGCTGCCCGCCTCCTTTTGGACTTGTGCTTATAGCACTTGCTTGTCCTCCGGCGAGCAGCTTTTCTGCCAGGCGAACAACTGGGCTTCAATGCCTTTTTGTTTCCTTAGTTATACAATACAACAAACAATTGTCTCTGCTTTTACAAGGTTTTGCCAAAAAAGTTTGAAAATTTTATCAATCTTACTACAATACAACAATACAAATGAGATAATACACATGATAATCTATATGAAAAACTTCACATTCACCTCCTAGCTACTGATAATATTTTTTCAATAAAGTCGCGTTCCAGGTGTATTGGGCCGAGTTGCCTTTCATATCTTCAAGGTCGTACGTGCCGTTATGCCACTTGTGAGTTACCCTGAACGGGCCCTCCCAAGTCGGTCCAAATACACCTGGAGGTGTTGCTAGAATTTTTCGAAGTACCAGATCCCCGACTTTAAATTCCCTGATCTTTACTTGCGAGTTGTAGTACTTTGCGATCCTTCTTTTGTATATTTCGTTTTTTACTTCTGCTGAGATTCTTTTTTCGTCGATCAGATCCATTTATGCAGCTAGTGCCTTGTTGTTTTCTTGTTCATTGAACTCGACTATCCTTTCAGTTGGTACTTTGAGCTCTATAGGTATGACTGCTTCTGTACCGAATGTCATAGCAAATGGTGTTTCTCCCGTGCTCGTCCTATGTGATATCCTATATGCCCAAAGTACTTCGGGTAGTTCTTCTGACCATTTGCCTTTTTTATCCACCAGCCGAATTTTTAATATATGCTTCATTATCTTGTTAACTGCTTCGACTTGGCCATTAGATTGAGGGTGATAGGGTGTCAAAAAATGCTTCTTGATTCCCCATTTTTTGCAGAAGTCTCTTATCTTTTTTCCTTCGAACTGTCTTCCATTGTCGGTCAATATTGCTTGTGGGACTCCGAACCGGCACACTATGCTTTTCCATATAAAATTGATCATTTTTTCTTGTGTTATTGTTACTAGTGCTTCAGCTTCAGCCCATTTCGTGTAATAGTCCACGGCCACTACCGCAAATCTTACATTTCCCTTTCCCGTTGGGAAAGGTCCTATGATGTCTATCCCCCATTTTGCTAATGGCCATGGACTATTCACTGAGATTAGTTCTGTTGGTGGCTTATGAATGTTGGGAGCGAACAGCTGGCACCTGTGGCATGTTTTTGCGATTTTGATCGCGTCTTGTAACAGAGTTGGCCAGTAGTAGCCTTGCCTTACTGTTTTGTATGCCAGTGCTCGCCCTCCTCCGTGATTTCCACAAACTCCTTCGTGAATCTCTTTCAGTACCTCTTAGCCTTGCCCCCTTGCCAAACACTTTAGTAGGGGAAGTGAAAATCCTCTCTTGTAGAGTTGACCCTCCATGATCGTAAATCTTGTTGCTCGTTTGACTTACTTAGCCGCTTCTTGTGAGTCTTCGGGTGTCTCATTGTCCTTGAGATATTTGTATATTGGGGTCCTCCAATCCTCTTCTGTTAACTCTTCTTCAACCTGGTTGATCTTGTAGTCACTTGTGGATGGATCATAATTTTTTGTTATTGCGACTTCTGTAAGCTCTGCCGGTCCCGTACTGGTAGCCAATCGAGCAAGTGCATCTGCTTGTGCATTGTTGTCCCTCGGCACTTGTTCGATGTAAATTTGCTCGAATAATGAGGCTAAGTGCGCAACAATCTTTTGGTATAATACCATGTTTTCATCTTTGGCTTCATACTCCCCACGGACTTGGTTGACTATCAATTGGGAATCTCCGTAGATTTGGACTCTTCGGACTCCCACAGCCAATGCCAGACGCAATCCAACTATTAGTGCCTCGTACTCAGCTTCGTTATTTGTTGCCATAAACTCGAACCTGACCGCTGAGGTGAACACTTGTCTGTCCAGACTGATCAGCACTATCCCAGCTCCTGCTGCTGTGTTATTTGATGATCCGTCTACGTACATATGCCACGGATGGTTATGACCTCTCGTTGGATCCTGAAGGAAGGTTAATTCGATTATGAAGTCGGCTAACGCTTGTCCCTTGATCGTTGTTCGAGGTGCATAGGATATTCCGAATTGGCTTATTTCGAGGGACCACTTGAGAAGGCGACCAGCAGTGTCAGGTCTTTGCAGGATTTGTCTTAATGGGAAAGTTGTTAAGACCTCCACTTGGTGATCAAAGAAGTATGGCCTTAGTTTTCTTACACTCATCACCAGTGCGTAGGCCAACTTTTCCATAGGTGAATATTTAATCTCTGCCTCATGCAAAGCCTGACTTACATAGTAGATTGGCAAGTGAAACTTTCCTTCTGCTCGAACCAAGACTGGGCTGATGGCCACCTCTGACGCAGCTAGGTACAGGTATAGTTTTTCTCCGGAGACAGGTTTTGATAGGATTTTAGTGTCACTTAGATACTCCTTCAGCTGCTCAAACGCTTGTTGACAATTACTTGTCCACTGGAACTATCCTTTCTTGATGGCGTAAAAAAAAGGTCGACATTTGTCTCCTGACCTGGAAATGAATCTGTTCAGAGCTGCCAAACATTCGGTTAGCCGCTGGACTTCCCTAATCGACCTTGGTGGTTGCATGTCCATGATTGCCTTAACTTTCGATGGGTTTGCTTCAATGCCTCGTTGACTAACTAGGTGCCCAAGAAACTTTCCTGAGTGTACTCTAAAGCTGCTTTTCTTCGGGTTTAGCTTCATGTTATATGCCCGAAGAATCTCAAATGCCTGTATCAAATGCTCCAAGTGATCCTCTTTTCTTAGGCTTTTCACGACTATGTCATCCACGTACACCTCCATTGTCCTGCCGATGTGATCATTGAACATTTTATTGACAAGCCTTTGGTACGTGGCTCCTGCGTTGATTAACCCGAACGACATCCTTTTCCAACACAACAGGTTCTTGTTGGTGTAAAACGCTGTGCTTTCCTAGTCGTCTGGGTGCATCGGTATCTGGTGGTATCCAGCAAATGCGTCCATAAAGGTAAGAAGTTCGTGTCCTGCTGTGTTATCCACTAGTTGATCAATATGTGGTAGCGGAAAGTTATCTTTGGGACATGCAGCATTCAAGTCCGTGAAATCAATGCACAATCTCCACGTGCCATTTGGCTTTTTTACCAACACTGGATTTGCCACCCATCGAGGACACAAAGCTTCTTTGATCAGATCATTATCAAGTAACTTCTTCACTTCGACATCAAGCGCCTCATATTTGTCAGGTCCGAATTTCCTTGTCTTCTGCTTCACCGGTTTCCTAGTTGGATCAATATTTAGCTTATGGAAAGCATGCTCAGGGCTAATGCCTACCATATCTGCATGCGACCATGCGAATACGTCGAGATTAGACTTAAGGAACTCGCTCATTCTGGATCTGTATGGCTCCGGGAGCTCAGATCCAATGAACAATTCCAAGTCTTCTCTATTCGGGTCGACTTTTATTGTTTCCAACTCCTCAACCGGGGTTGCTTTCCTTTTTTGGCTCTTCCACCGAGGATCAATTATTGGACCTTCCAAATTGAGCTCATCTTCGATCATAGGTTCTGCTTCCAATCTTGGCTCAATATCATTTACTCCCTTTGGTTCAGGTATAACCTCTTTTCCCTGTTGCTCGCCCAGGCCCTCCTGCTCGTCCTCGCCCTGCTGGTCGTCCACCTCCATCATTTCCGTGTCGATGGACTCCATAATTTCATCCAACACGGAAGGTTCATCATCAGCCCTGCTGCTCGGCTGCTCGTCCATGACAGACACACTGTTATCCTTAGGTTGGAGTTGCATGAGGCACTCTCGAGCTTTCTTCTGATCACCCTTAACTGTACCTGAACCTTTCGCAGTTGGGAATTTAAGACAGTAATAGTACGTTGAAACAACCGCTTTGAATTCATTTATGAAAGGTCGACCGAGAAACCCGTTGTAGGCAGACTGTTGGTTTACAACTAGGAATTCTATCATTCTAGTCAGTCTCCTTTCGGGATTCTCGGTCGATACAAGTTCGACCGGCAACGTAACTAAACCTAAGGGAACGGTTACAGCATCTCCGAACCCCACTATCTTATGATCACATTCCTTTACATACTCCTCACAATCACCTAATTGATCTAGTGTGCTCTTGAATATGATGTTTATGTAGGAGCTAGTGTCCACAAGCAGACGGTGAACTCGGGCTCCCATGATATTAGCACAGATGATTAGTGAATCGTTGTATGGAGTGAGTACCCCGTCTAGGTCCTTTTCGGAGAACACCAGATCCCCCGTCTTCTTGGTTTCTTGGTTCACCCCAACTTCTCTGACCTAAGCCACTACCCTCAAATCTGTCTTTCTCTTTCTTTTGGATACTTGGCCTTCCGTCGGAGCAGCCCCCTACCGGTCCGGATTGCTCAAGCATTAGGATTTCTCGGACAGGTTCGGCTGGTGCTGTCATTGTCTTCTTCCTCTTTTGATCCCTCCTGCTCGGCTGTTCGTCACTCTCCTCATCTTCCGAGCCGGAGGATATGGCCACTCTTGGTTTCTTTCCTGGTTGTCGTTTCACGAACTCTGATAGCTTTCCCTCTTTGTAGAACCTCCATAACTGCTTTAAGAGGTCTCTACACTCACTTGTGAAGTGACCTATGGTCTGATGATATGCGCAGTACTTGTTGGGATTCATCTTTCCCCGCTCTTGTCGTATCTTTCGGGGTTCTGACAGCATGTCTTTATCCTTTACGTTGTTGTATACGGCCTCTATCGATGTGGACAGGACGTGGTTTAACTTCTCTTTTAGCTCAGAACCTTCATTGAAGGCTTTCATGTTCTTAGGGGCTTTGTATTCCCCTCCTGACTTCTTTCCCGACTTCTTGGTATCAGTCTTGTCTCCTAATTCTCTCTGCAAGGTTTCTTGCATCGAAATATATACTCCAGCCTTGTGCCTGAATTCAGAATAAGTTTTAGGGAAAGCTAGGTGCATCTCCTTCCACAGATCTGTTCCCTTCTTGAGCCCTGCCATAACTGCCACTATCTTAGTGTCTTCACTTACTGGTTCTCCTTCCAGTAGGACTTTGTTGAATCTTTTGAGGAAAGCTCTGTCAGACTCCTCGTCTCCTTGTTTCAGATCTGTCAGCCTATGTCTCTGTGTTAAGTAAGATCAGACCGTGGAGAAATGTGACAGGAACTCCTTACTGAGTTGCGTGAACGAGCTTATAGAGCCAGGAGCAAGTGCAGAGAACCATCTGTGAGGGTCGTCGCCCAAAGTTAACGGAAAGTTACGGTACTGCGTTGCATCAGACGCTTTTACATATATCATGTAGTCGGTGTATTTGGACAAATGCACTTTCGGGTGTGACGTCCCTTCATATAAGCTAACAGCTGGGAACTGTACTTTCTTTTGAACTGGCGCGTTTAATATTGCCGGGGATAATGGCGATGATGGGAGTATGGTGGCCCCTCCGCCGTTCTGAACATCCAACTGCTTCTTCATTTCTTCAATCGTTCTTTTGAGGTCAAGCCACTCATTTGGAGGCGCTTCCCCATTAGAAGGCTGTTCATCGTGGTTTGGCTCGAGGCCTTCTTCACGACGCAGTCCCTAGCTAACGGGACGTTTCTCCTGTGTGACCCGCCGGGCCACATTGCTTGCCCCATTGGGACCCAAACGGCCAAAAGCTGACCTCCTCAATCTGTCATGTACTGAGGGGCGAGCAGCAGGGTATGCTCGCTCCTCACTCTGTGATTCTCCTCTCCTGAGTTCACTTTGGTTCCTTATGTCCCTGCTGCTCGACTCCCTGTCCCCTCCTGGAGTGGACTCACCTCGGCTCCCAAGTCGCTCACTTATTGGTGTTTTGCCCTTGATTCTCCTTGCGTGGCCACTATCTACCTCCTCTACCCTTATGTTTTCTCTTTGCTTAGCTCTTTGCTCCGTTGCCCGGCTGCTCGCCTCCGGGGTCTTAGAGGACTTATGTCCTGCTGCCCGGTTGCTCGCCTCCCGGGCTCTTGATGGTCCGGCAGCTTCCTGTCGCCGTTGCAATGATTGCAAAACGGTGATTGTTTTTGCTAATTCCTCCGGGTTTTGGGCTAATGCCTCCACTTCCGGGGGAAGAGCATCGATAGTGACTTGTACATTTCGCCGGGACACGGCTCGCACCGTTCTTACATGGTCGCCCGTTGACGATACCCTAGTTCGTGATTTGCTCGCCGGGTGGTTGCTTGATTCTTGGTGATCTTGTGATCGTACCATTTTCTGAATTTTGATGTTTCTTTGATGGAGATTTTGTGTTTGTTGATGTCTTGACCTATAAACAACTAGCTTTGCATGTAAAGATTTGGTTGTTTACAAACCTTCATCCACACATGTATGCATTCAAGCTTATAGGCTTTGTGCAACACCACTTAACACACTTAAATTCCCTTCTAAATCCCAGTTTCCAGCGGCTTATTGCCGGAATTCTGCAGTTTTCGGCGAATTTTCCCAAAAATTCCTTCAAATCTTCAACCAACGGAGGTTCGGACCCTTCTTCTAGCGCCAATTGTTGATGAACTTAATCCAAATCGATAATTAGTGGTTGTTTTGCTCTTATAAGATCATCAAACAAGAATATAATCAAAGATTAAAGATGAATTTTTATAAGTAGGGATTGAGAGAGAAATTTGCAAGAGTTTTGCCTATTTTTGAATTAAGTGAACTTATTCATATTATCCCATGAAGGGGTATTTATAGAGGTACAAGCAAGTAGGAGGTGTCATCTCCTTAATCATCCTTATTCACATGATGACAAGTGTTAAGACACTTGTTAATTCCTAAGCTATTACATCTTTACACAATGACAAGTGTTAAAACACTTGTTTGTTCCTAATGTAATGCCTAATTATTGGGATTTCTGATGATCTTCCGAGGTGCCCTCTTGCTCGCCTGCTCGCCTCTGGTTGGGTCTTTGTGTCTTCTTGGTTTGGCTGTTCGCCACCTCCTTGTGCCCTTCATGACCAGCTGCCCGCCTCCTAGCCCCTATGACCAGCTGCTCGCCTACTTGATCTTGGTTCTCTGGCCCAGCTGCTCGCCTCCTAGGGCTTTATTCCCGCTGTTCGTCCTCTTCACTATTTCTTATTTTTAATGATCTCTTAATCTTATTATTTTAATATTTTTATTTCTAATCTTGTTGCTCGGCTGTTCGCCTATCAACAATAGCTGAAGGAAATAAAATTAAAACGGTGATTCGAAATTTTAAAAAACAGTAACTGAGAAACTGGATAACCTCAACAATGGATATATGAAGAGAAATTAGTTTAAGTATTAACGATTCTAAATTGAGTGTGTTTTTTATTTATAATATTTGTGATTATTAATATTTTTAATTGAGAATAATATAGGGTTTTGGATATTTTTGGAAAGAAGACGAAGTAAACAGAAGATAGAAGAGAGAAAGAAAATTTTAATTCATAATCTATATAGTGTTTATCTAAGAGTAATATAGATATTTATTGAATGAGCATTGAATGAGCATTTTTGGCTAAAATAATTGAGGGTATGTATAATAATTTTGGGGTTTGTTTGCCTTACGTGATATTGTATAAGAACAAAGAAAAAAGGATGTGAAAGTTGGCTTATTTGTTGGCGTCATGGGCGAGTTTATTGGGCCAAGAATAAGAATCTGAAGATCATGGCCTTTTAAGTATTTGGGCCGTGAAAAATTAGTCTTCGGCCTAGGTTATTGGCACTACAAGGTGGAGTAAGTATACTACACAAAATTTAATTCCTAAGACAAATACTTAAAATGACAATATTATACTTCTAGCCTTCCCTCCAAAAATAATTTTAGTAAATACACTACACCTCATTTTCATACTTCACCTTCGAACAAAGAAAACTATTTCGAACAATTCAAACGAGCTCCATACTTCAAGAATGTGACCCACCATCAATCGACCACTAGGCGCTTGATACGTGTTGTGACAATCTACATTATAAGGATGAACGATCCTCCATGTTCGGAATACGTAGATGTAATTGTTTTGGTATTTTTTAGAAACTAGGGGGACGCTTGGTTAACAACTCTTCAATGGTAATGGGAATGAGATTCAAAATTAGTGTAATTAGCATGGTTCATGAGAACAAAATCACTATCTCTCCTCCTAAATAAGGTAATCACTACTCCATTTTGATTACCCTATTCTCTTCCTACAATCATCCTCCTCAATCACTCCCCCATTTCTCCACCAACAACCATTTGTTGTCAACTTCTATTCCAAAATTGGGGCATGACACTAGCAATGGTGTCACCATTGGAACACTTCTTCCACTAACATATCATTTTTCTTATGAGGGCATAGATGGAAATAAATTTTCATTCTCATTACAATTGAAGAATTGTTAATCAAGCGCCCCCTAGGTTTTTTAAATGTTGAATGGTATATTTTTTGTTGGTGTTATGATGTTTTTCATGCATATTATTGTTCATTGAATGTATAAAATTGTATGGGTATGATAATATTATTGTTGTTTGCTTGTTTCAAATAATTTTTTTTTTTTTTTGAAAATCGCGATTACACTTGTTCGGATAACCAGAGCCGAACAGCAGTCATCGCGATTTTCGAATTTGACTGACGACGACGGAAGACGATGGGGCGGGAGATGAGTTCTCTTTGTGATGGCGACGGACGGCGGTGTTGTGGCTATGGGCTACGGTGTTGTGGCCGTGGCTATGGACGAAGGCGCGGGATGTTGAAGATGGAGTGTATTCAAAATATGTAGGGTATTTTAGAAATAAAATGTAGTGTATTCATTCTAAGTGTAGTGAGTTTATCCATGTAGTGTATTTACTCCATATTGTAGTGTCAATAATCTGAGCCTTAGTCTTTTTTTATGTTGTGGACCAAACCGAAGGATTAAAACAGATCTGACTATATACCCCTCTAAACTTATTATATACGCTCACCTTAACAATTAGATAAAAATGTGTCGAATATTTGTTAAGCAAATCCTCAAAAATCTTCTATGAGTCAGGATCTGTAAATATTTGTCAGTCAATTTTTTTGACAAATTATGTTGAACACATGGTGGTACATTTATAGTGAAGTGCATCTAATAAGTTTGGAGGGATATACATTGGGACCCTTAAAAAAAGTGAATTTTTGTGCACTCAAATGCATAGGATGCACTTAAATTTTAAATTTAATTTCAAGTTAATTTTGACTTTTTAAAACTCGATTTACTTAGTGAGTTTAGAAATATCAAAATTAATTTGAAAATTGACTCAAAATCCAAGTGCATGTTATGCATTCGAATGCATAAAAGAATCTGCGTAAATAAAAATGCATTGATAAATTATTCGGATTTTATGTCAATATTTAAGTTCAACATTATTATTCAAATCAAATATATTGGACATTTCCAAACAAAAAAATTGTATGAGACTTTCGAAAACGCATTTCATTAATATTTTAATATTATGATCAATAAACATAAGCTTCAACACAACACTCCTGTGTAAAACTCCCTCAAGATTCCATGTTATCAACGTAAGTTGTAAGCAAGAAAAGAATATTTGAAGCTGGAAAGTGGTAGAAAGACGAGTGCATTTTACAAGCATATAACAATTCCTGTTAAAGGTGGAACAACAAAACAAAATTGAGAGAATAGGCATTTATTCAACTTGCCTATCTACATTAACATCTAATATAATTAAAATGAAATGGAACTCATAAAATTTTGAACAAGAATTATTCCTTTCATGAGGACAACTTTAATCAAAACATTTTATCTGATTCTCACCCTCACAAAATGATTTTTGAGTTTGCCCCATTTTACCATGAAATTAGCTTACAACTAATATTCTATAGTAAAACAATTAATAGAACAATTTATTTTCTTCTATGAAACAACAAATACTATTTCACAGTATTAGCTATACTAATTGCAATAAAATAATTAATACGATTAAAATAAGTTTTACCGTAAAATTAATTTGTTCACACAAGACTTTACTGATATTTTTGAGTGAGTACTTGCATAAAAATTCAACTCGCACAAAATTTTTCCTTTAACTTAACATTTCGTCCGAGCTGTTTTCTACTTAAACCATTTAAAGGTAGAGTTATAACCAAATATATGCTACTAAAGAGATAATTAGGCATATAAGTACTGGTGGCAATTTGGGATACGAACACAAAAATGATAAGAAAAATGTGAATTAGTGTTTAATTTTACCGTGTCCGTACCGATATCGTGTTGACACAATAAGAACACAATTTTTTTTGTGTCATGTTCGTGTCATGTCTACCTGTTAAGACTGTATTTTTTTAATTGTATATGTTACATTGTATTTTTCACATTAGAATTTTTTTATTTTTTGTCTTGTTCTAATCGTGTCGTGTCAACACAAATTTTTTTGTGTTCGTGTTTCATCTTGTCGTGTCGATACGATAAACGACACAATTACACGATTTGTCACCACTGCTCAGTCTTATAAGAACAATTATTCCTAAAATCACAAATACTATAAACCAAAAGGCCAACCAAAAGAGGCCTTTTTATAAGCCCATGAAAATAAAATGATAGGATGCTCAATCAATTAAGATTTGATTTTATTAGCAAAATCAAATGATAGGATGCTGCTAAGATATTGAATAAGCTTCCAATAACCAATGAAGTTCCCATAAGAAAAGTTGGTTTTCCACCATCAAATTCACTAAACAATTGCCTAACCATAAACTTATCCGAGAGTCTTATATATGAGGTCGGAGAGTAAATAATCCAACATTGAGAATTATTAAATCACTGTTAAATGACAGCAAAACAATACACAAATAAACAGAACTTAATCTCTCTTTTTACTCATCAAAAAAGCACCTATGAATCATGACAAATTGAACTACACTTTCATGGGGTATCATCTCTTGACAATTCTTTCTAGCTAGCAGCACTATAAACAAGCCTCACAAGCATTTTTCCTCAACTCTCTCTCTCTCACTCACTTCCTCTCTTTCACCACACAACCCCTTTTCAGATGTCTTTCTTGAATATCAAGAGACTACTGCCCCCTAAAAAGGTGTGGAAGATCTTCACAAACAAACTCCAACTCATCAAATCACACAAACTCAACCCATCAAGAGCAATCAAGAAGCCCAAAATGCAATCCCACAAAACTTTCAAGAAACTCAACTGGCCACTCCTTTCAATCCAGTGCAAGAAATTTAAGCTAAAGCCCAAACCCCATACGTTGATTCATCTCAACAAATTAACACCTCCTGTCTATGCTGATAGACTCTTTGTGGATTCTCTTTCCACAGTGAAACAACACATGCATGCACCACCTACAGTGTTTAAGAAAGAAGCCAACAACAAGAAATCAAGTTATTTCAAGAAAAGAAAGGAACCTTACCAGAAAAGCGATGAGAAATCAAAGGAAGCAAATGATATGTGGGAACCTATGGTTTTAACATCACCACAGAACCAAGGAATCAATGAAAGGGCTGATGAGTTCATAGCCAAGTTCCGAGCTCAGATGCACCACCAGGAACCTATGGTTTTAACATCACCACGGACCCAAGGAATCAATGAAAGGGCTAATGAGTTCATAGCCAAGTTCCGGGCTCAGATGCACCACCAGGAAATGCAGGCTCGTCGTTTGTAGCATTATTTTCTCTCTCTCTTTTTGCATCATATATACAATATCCACGACTGTAAATTAAACGCCACAATTCAAGGTTCATTTTCATACTCCTCTATTGCAGTTCATGACACCAATTAGCTTTAGTAGTGTCATAACCTCCATAAATAAGTACCCAGAAATTGAAAGACCATAAACGGGAAAGAGAGAAAAGAAAATAGGAATTCAGAAAGATTTAACCCACTCAGCTACCATGTAGAATTTCTCTTTAGCATTTCAATGTAGGAGAACTCACATGTAAATTTTCAACATTTTCAACACCCTCCGCACATGTGATCAGTCCTACGTTAATTTGTTAATCTGAACAAGAACACCCATGCTTCCTCATATCAACAGTTCATTAGGCTTGAGCATGGAGCCCACAATAATACCATGTAAAAGTGATAGTGGGTGGTAGATAATTCATGTATTGTGTATACTATTGAGGTAGAAGAAAATGTGAGAAAAACTTAGGATTACAATCTAGAATGATGAAAGAATAAATAATGAGCTATGTACTAAACATTGAATGACTAAACTAGAAAGCATAATTAAGACAGAAACATGATATAATCTTCACAACAAGATTATCCATGAATTCTGCAGAAGATTTTACAACTCCAGATATAACACACAATCTCTAAGTCCATTGGACCCACCTCCCATACATTTACAGAGAGGGAGACCATCATGGAACCTCGTATATGTTCTAATGCAAGAAGTCCTTCATTGGATCGTCATCATGGATCCTCTTCATCCTGTATGCTTCCATATCCTCAGGTGTCACCTGTGATACAGCGATGATCAGAATCACTAATAAAGCAAACATACAAATCAAGTAGATGCCATCAGAAAAAGGTAAAATACCTCATCGTCCCAGTTGACATTATATTTCCGTTTCCTTTCATCCCTCTCTTCTCTCTTCCTCCGGTCCTCCTAATAATAGCAAGCCAATTTTAGAATAACACAACCAAAAGATCAAGAAAGGAAATCAAAGAACCAGATATAATAAGAAGAGAAGAATTACCTTTTGGAGTGCTTCAGCCAATTTCTTCTCGTCTAGAACTAAGTCATCAGGCACTTCAGCCCCCCAAGCTGCTAGTCTTTTTTCTTCAGCTGGTGCAGGTGCTTCTAGTTTGACAAAAAAAAAAAATACAGATGCCAACTTAATAAAATAATTGAAAAAAAAATAAATATGCTGCAGCTACAGTACATATCTACTTCATTGTTCGTCGACTACAAAATCAAACTTAGTAGCCAAAGTCATATAAATAACAGTTTTACCATGCAATTGGTTAGCATATTGTGTATTTTTAAACAGTATTAGTTGTTATACTATAAAGTGATAGATACATAACTGTTCTACACAAGAGTAACTAATGATATCTTCTCCTTTTGTCGCCTGTCGGCATCATGTCATTAACAAAATGAAAGTCATATTTCATATCATGTCCTAAGTTTTAATGCATAAAATTATTGATTAAATGCAACTCATAATAAGTAAGCATTACTCATTTATACATCATAAACAGTTACCATAAGCATCCTAAACGCTCCCTTATGTCTTATATTTCCTATTTGCATCATGTGTGACAATTTTCAAATATTGAAATCAGGACTTTCTATAATTTATAAGAAATAACACTTAAAAGGGAATCTTACCTTCAGCAGCCTCTTTCCGAGCAATATTAGCTTTCATAAGATCTGAAGCAGCTTCAGCAGCTTCAATACCAGCAGTACCAGTACAGTAGCTGTTTCTAACTGTCTGTTGGCAGCATTTGAAACCCCATTGATGATCCTTCCACCATGATCCCCATACACTTGTATGGTTGTTGATTAAAACATCTTCCTCATATTTACTCTTTGGAATAGAATTTTCCTGCAATGATTATGCTCAACAGGTTAGATAATAACTATTGGAGATCTATCACAAGAGGAATTCAACAGATTTTGGCAATTTTTACCCTATTAGATGCTCTTCTATTTCTCACAGTTGACATGAAAAACGTGATTTTCACAAATTTTCTCATATGGATTAATTCAAATACCAATAAACCGGCGACCAGACATTTACGACACACATCTTGAGTACCATGAAAAAAAAAAAAGTCCCATATGGACCATACCTGGCCTTTTATAATTCTGCCAGCACGATCATATTCAACAACTTTCTCACTTTGTCCGAGTAAAAGTTCCCGTGGAAGTACTTCTTCAGCTGCAGCATTGCCGTACTTCGCAAGGATTGTGTCCTTAGTTTGAGACTTCAACTTCTCCTTATTAATCTTGAAGTTTTTATACAACAATTCTGCTTGTGAGGGAGCTGCTTGCATATGAACATCGTGACCCTTGTCAAATGCTTCCCAAGCATGAATATTCAGCTGCTTGAACTCCAAAGCTTGACCACTCACTCTATTCATATTATCTCCCTGATATTTTGAAAAGGCCACATTAGTAACATAGAAGCTAGACAAAAGACGAAAACAGCAACCCAAAGTTACTATGAAACAGCAAGTACACTTACAACATAAAACTTCTCATTTGGATCCAAATCAGGGAGAGGGTCCTCACGCATAGACCGAGTTTTGGGATCATAATGGGCTGAATTGACATCGAGATTCAGAAGGTATTTGGCAGTATCTTCTCGAATACGCAAATTCCTAGTGGAAAGTGATATGAGTACACAGTCACCACGACAAAAGAAAATTATAGAGGGAAGTGAAATCTGATAAATTACAATTCAAATCTTGGTACACAAAAATGTTGAAACATATAGTGAGAATATGTGGATGCACCTAACAGTTCCAGTGCTGCCACCACCAGTAGTGCGCACACGCTTTTCAACCTTAGCGAAATCCATTTGCTTGCTCTCATCAACCTTGGCCTCATCAATTTTCAGATCATCATCATTATCTTCATCATCACTAACCCCCACTTCAGTATTTTCTCCGTTATTTTTCTCCTCCAGCTTTTTAAGCTGTTGCTCCTTCAAAAATTTGCTTCTTGCTTCATCCCTAGCTTCATACCTTTGAACAACGAGCTTGTAAGATGCTGCATCATAGCCATTCCAACGATCTCGTTTGCCATCATAATCAAGCTCAAATGTCTCAATTTTCTCATCAGGGGCAATATTTTTGCTGGTCCACTTTGCTCCCAATTTACGGGGCCTTTCCACACATGATCTCTTATCATGAGTCATGGCTCCACAACTGTAGGAAGAACAAAAAAAAGTTAATTCGGGAAAAAAATTATCATGACGTTATGTGAAAACCAAGCCCAAACACAACCCATTGCTATAAAGTAAGAATTCCCAAATAAAGAATGGCTGCATACACAAAAAAACTTAAAATATTTAGATCGCCCAACGTACTTTTCACATGCACCCTTCCTGTACTTATCAGCATGGAAGATCTTTGCACCTCTGTCATACCAAGACTTGGTATAATTTGGATCTGATTTCCACTTCCTTTGATGTTTCAAACTCTTAAAAAGTGAAAAAATGCAGGCATTAGATACATATCCAGTTTAATAAGCAAAATCAGAACAGAGCACGAAATCAATTACACAACTTACTGGTCTCTCTGCATTTAAATACCAAGGCGCTGAAGACATATACTGTGGAATGTGAGGGTTGATTTCCTTTCCATCCTCGTCTACCTCAGCAGGCGCAAGCCCTGCCTTCCTCGCCTCTTCCAATTCAAGCTGCTTCCTGTGGTCTTCTCTCGACTTAAACGACACTGAAATTCCCCAACACACACAATTTCCATGACAAAGATACAATACACTAACAATAAAACATCCAAACAACCCCTAAACCCCATTTTAAAGAGAAAAATAAGCAGACTAGCTCCATAATTGACAAGTAATCGAATTTCAAGTTCATAAACAAGACCACAGTGGTGAATCGCCAAACACTAACAGAATCCGCTCAAATAGCTCTGCGTAATTCATTTGTTGCATACTTTATCAAACGAATTAAAAAAGACGACAAAAAAAAAAAAAAAAAACACTAATTCGACAGCCAAGAAAAAGAGACGATTAAAAGATGGGACAGATAGGGGGATGGAGAATTTAACGAATTAAAAAAATAATAGGGGAAATCACAAAAGGGGAAGCATTACCTGAAGCAGTCGCCATTGCCAAAACTCTCCCGGAAGCAAATTCAATTGATTTTCGAAGGGAATACTTCTTTCTGTTTTCGGAGCTCTAAAATCAGGGGAAAATTGTATTCTGCAGGGGCGGGGTTTTTTTTTTTTTTTTATATACCCCCCCCCCCCCCCCCCCCCCCGACACATAAATAGGGATGATAAGGCGGTTGGAAATGGTCATACGTTGTCGTTTTGATCTATTTGCAATTTGCCGCTCATTTTTCCTGCCCAACATATTTCGTATAAAGTATTCCTCCAACAACTTGAATTCTAATTCTATTCTGCCTTATGATTTTGAAGATTTAAATTGGGAAATATGGCAATATGATATTTTTAAGCTTTTATTCATAAAAATGTCACCCAATATTTATTTTTTGTAAAAATTATTGTAAATCGAGAGCGTAAAATAGAGAAGCGAATTTGTTCACCCAGTTCGTCGATAATGATTACGTCTGGGGGCGTACCAAGCCAGGAGTTTCACTAATATTTGTGTGTATGCGTGTATACAATACTGAGTACAATAATCTATTGATAATAGATAAAACCTAGTCTAAACCTAAAACTCGTTTAGGTTATAAGTGCATTAGTAATGTCCACATCAAATCTTCTAGATTTAGTATAATAAATCTGCTGGATTTATAACACTCCCCTTTGGACATTACGACATAACATATATGTCTTGTCATAAAAACTCCACATGCTAGATAGCGACCGAATATTTAGTTAGGGAGGAATGTAATTTATCGATCTTCTGGGTTTACTTCGGGGTTACCGCTCCCCCTGAAGACAACAACCCTTTGAGCTTTCGCATCCCGATACCATGAACATACTTCTCAAAAGTAGATGTAGGTAAGGACTTAGTGAACAGATCTGCTAGATTGTCACTATATTGCACCTTTTGTATGGAAATTACGTCACTCTTCTGGAGTTCGCATGGGTAGAAAAACTTAGGTGAAATATGTTTTGTCAGGTTTCCCTTGACGTACCCATTACTCATTTGTGTGATGCAAGCTGCGTTGTCTTCAAATATAACAGTAGGGGATGTCACGAGTCACCAATGTGTTTTACCAAGGATCTCAACCAAACACATTCTTGTGCGGCTTCATACAAAGCTATAATCTCTGAGTGGTTTGAAGATGTGGTAACCATGGTTTGTTTAACCGATCTCCATGAGATCGCGGTACCACCACAGAGAAACACGTAACCAGTCTGGGATATGGCATTGTGGGGATCAGACAAATAGCCAACATCCGCATAACCTACCAAGGTTTTGTCTTGGTTCCTTCGGTAAAATAGTCCAATATCTTGAGACCCTTGGAGATACCGTAGGACTTGCTTAACACCATTCCAATGTCTCCTTGTAGGAGAAACGTTATATCTCGCAAGCAAATTAACTGCAAATGCAATGTCCAGTCTAGTGCAATTTGCGAGATAGAGTAATGCTCCAACAACATTGAGATAAGGAACTTCTGGTCCCAGAATTTCTTCTGTATCTTCTCTTGGTCTAAATGGGTCCTTATCCACTTCGAGGGATCGGACAACCATAGGTGTGCTTAGTGGATGAGATTTATCCATGTGTAATCTCTCTAATACCTTCTTCACGTAGGTTGACTGGTGTATTAGAATTTTGATTAGGCGTGAAATTGTCATGATTCGTAGCTAAAAATTCCCCAGTTTTGGTCGATTTTGTTGAGTATTTAGAGTCAATTGAGTATTATTTCTACACATTGATAGATTTGTCTCTTTGATGCTCATAGGTGAATAGAGGACGAAAAATGGAGTTTGTAAGACTTTGAATCGACTCAAACGGATGCCCGGATGAGAAGATATCGAAGAAATGCGAATGGTATTAGTGCACGAGAAGAAAAGTATCAGTTGAAGAAAGAGGAGGGCCACTCGAGCTGGACCACTCGAGCGCCACTGCTCGAGCAAGGGTGTTGCTCGAGCGCCCAAAACTTACAGAGGATTTCAAGCATTCGAGCTACTCGAGTGCCACTGCTCGAGCCCATGCACCATTCGAGCTACGCCACTCGAGCGCCAGCGCTCGACCCCCAAATGCATTCGAGCTATTGAGCTCGAGCGCCCCCGCTCAAGCGGGTGCTGCTCGAGCACTTTCATGTTTTTGCCTTCGAATTCGTTTTTCGGCCCATGAGTTTCCGATTCGGCCCGATGCTTATATATACTCGTCCCGAACACATTTTTGGATATCACTTGATACCACATCACTTTTAGAGTTAGTTTTCGGAGAGAAAAAGAGGAGAAGAGACGAGCAAGCTTAATTTTCACGTGTAATTGAGGTTTACTTACGAATTCATAGTTCGGTTTTGATTTTTAGTTTCTTTCTTTTAGTTCTTTGTTCTTGAATACTTGAGACTTCGTTTTATTAATCTAATTTCAGTTCTTAGCAATTATTTCTTAATACCCTAGTTTATGTTTAATAATTTCTTAGTTCAAATCATCATGTTTATGTTCGTTATTTCTTCAATTGTTTTTGTTATCGTTAAAACCATGTCTAGCTAAAACCCTTGCATGTTTGGGTAGGATGAACTCGTAGAAGTAGGATGTGGGTACGTAATTAGCGTAATTCGTGACGTTTAGTTCTAATTGTCTTAATTAATGAATTCTTAAAATCAATCTTAACTTTACCTTTGAATTTCGTTCGAAAAGTGTTCGAGAGAGGACGGCCTTATCACTCTTTAACAACTAGTAGACTTAACGAGAGGGTTTAGAAGGGGTTAATTAATCTACCGGTTTATCTAGGGAGGACAACCGCATCACCTTAGTTAAATTAGGGTCTCGTTAATTAAGCATTATCTATTAACTTGTTAGTGGATTAGTGAAGTCGATTGTTAGGATAAAGTATTAGGGTTTAAATTCTTGAGTTTTCATCTTACGATCTTTTACTTAGGTTATTTCTTGCATGTCACGGTTATCTTGATTATGTACCTGCTCCGTTAGTATACGTAGGAATTCCTATCCTGAGCATCACCATCACACATTTGAATACAAACCTTAGTTGATTCGTGTCATTCATTCTTTAGTTTAATTAGTTTAATTTAGTTTAAAATTAATTCTTTCAAAAATCAAAAAACACGCACTCATATTAATTACGACGCGTAGATCTTCAGGGATCTATTCGCATACATTCCTTCCCTTGGGTACAATATACTTGGTCCCTATACTTGTCAATACTACAGTGAACTCATACTCTTGTGGGAAAACTACTAGTAGAAAGTTAGTATTATCGGTTCAAGTCAATGGCGCCATTGTCGGGGATGGCGATGTATGTAATTTGAATAGAACTTGTAGATAGCTTAGTAGTTAGCAGTGAGTGCTTAACTTTTCTGTTTTATCCTTACGTGTTCGACAGTTACATTTTTATTCTTTTGTTAGTGTTTCAGGTTTATGAAAACATGCTCGCAAGGAGATACGAGCGAAGAGAGACTACAGCTAGATCCTGAGACAATAGCAAGAAGAAATCGAGCCTTTTTAAGAAGGATGAATGCTGTCGGAGGAGAGAACGAAAACATGGACATCAGTAATGAGTTGGATGATGCTGCAAATGAGTTTAATCAGACAGTGGACTGGGTTGAGGGCACTGGAGGGAATGGCAGTCAGAATCAAGTCCCGTTAGGGGAAAGCCAAAGCCAAAACCCGGGTACACAGAACGTAAACAATCCAGCTCATAACCTTGTCCAACATCCTCAGAACAGCCCTGCATATCCACAGAACGACTTCCCACAAAACAATTTACCTTACCCTTACCCATACCCACCATATCCATATCCACCATACCCGTACCCTCCACCTCCTGTTTACAACCAACCACCAGTCTATCAACCACCACCAGTCCAACAAGTACCCGTACCACCTGTTATTCCTCAGCACGTTCCTCAGAACGCTGATCAGAACATGGCTATTCGAGGAAGGTCTGCGGCACAGCCGCAACGATATTATGATGGAGTGGCATTGCCTCCTGTAGAGGCAAACAACTTCTCAATTTCCCCTGGAATTCTAAAGCTACTTACCGAGAATTAATTCAAGGGGGAGGTTGGGAAGGAGAATTCTCATACTCATCTGAGGAGTTTTCTGATGATCGCATCCACGTTTATAACGGCATGTCTGAAGATGCCAAGAGGCTCAGGCTGTTCCCATTCTCTTTAACAGGAATAACAAAGGAGTGGTATGATAACACGCTCCCACAGGGAGGTGTAACCACTTGGGCCAAGCTCGAGCGTCTGTTCCTAGAGCGATTCTACCCTCCATCTACAACCATTAGAGCAAGGATAGAGATCTCTTATTTCCGCCAGAAGCTAGGAGAAGACTTACGTCAAGCGTGGGAGAGATACTCCAACATGTTGATTGAGTGCCCACACCACGGGTACAATGAGGGAGATATCATGGCATTCTTCTATAGTGGAGCCAACAAGGCTGGTCAAGCCCATCTTGACGCGTGTGCTAATGGAGCGTTTCTGAACCATGGTACAGCTAGATGCAGAGAGATTGTTGACAATATTGTCACGAATGTCGGGCAGTGGAATGAGGATCCAAAATTTCAGAGGGCATATCAGATTGAGGAGAGTGAAGGGACGAGGAAGCTGTTGATGGCTATGATGGAGAAGATAAGTAACATTGAGGTTGGGCAGAATTTGGTTGGAGGGAATGTAGCAGTGAGTGAGAAAGTGGACCAGCCCCCAGTTCAGCAAGAGGTAGCCAACTATATGGGAGGACCTTACTACAATCAAGGCGGGTATCCACAAGGTGGCAATCAATTTGGAAGGCCCTCCTATAGCCAACCATTTGTACCACCTGGTCCATAACCTCCTCAAAATCAGTGGAGAAACAATCAAGGCTATCAAGGAGGCCAGCAGCCTCAACAAAACCAATGGAGGAAGAATGAGAACTTCTCGTATGCCAATCCGAAGGCCGAAATTACAGTTCCTCCGGGGGTTGATCCAGGGTCGAAGCCTTCGGGTGGAGAAGGCGGTTCCTCGACTGAGGAAATGTTGAGAGCTATCCTTCAAAAGGTGGAGGAAGAAAGCAAAAGATTGTCCTCTTTGGAGTATGATGTTAAAGAGTTGCATAAGAAAGGTGACCAGTGTGATCAAGAACTCCAGAAGAGAGATGTAGAGTTGAATCGAATTCAACAAGAGAACAATAGGAGGTTCACTTCGATGGAGTACCAGATGAGCCAAATTGCAAAATCATTGGGAAGAGAGCCAGGTAAGTATCCTTCTATGCCGGAGGAGAACCTGAAAGAGCATTGCAAGGCGATCCAGCTTAGAAGTGAGACCAACTATGATGGTCCTCAAATGCCTGCTGATTCTGAGACGCCCAAAGTAGAGGTTGAGATAGAGGGGAAAGAGCCTAAGAAGGATATAGATGAAATTGAGGAGGTAGGAGTTGAGAAGGAGATAGAGGGTGAAGGCATTCAGAGAAGTAAAGATATGGATGAGTTCCAAAAGGACAAAGGCCTTGAGGAGATTGAGAGAGTTTCTAAGTGGAAGAAGGCAAAGGAAGCAAGGGAGAAAGTGAAAGAGACCGAGCGTGATGAATGGGGGGTACCCAAATCGGTGATACCCGTCCCGTATCCACAGCGCTTCATGAAGAAGAAGCTAGATGAAAAGTTTACAAAATTCCTTGATGTTTTTAAAAAGCTACATATTAACATTTCTTTTTATGATGCTTTGGAATAGATGCCTAACTACGCCAAGTTCCTGAAGGACTTGATAGCGAAGAGACGGAGAGTGGATGGGTCCGAGCTTGTGCACTTGAACCACGAGGTGAGTGCTATGGTGCACAAGGCGCTTCCTCCCAAGTTGAAGGATCCAGGGAGCTTCACCATTCTATGTGATATCAGGAACGGGATCAAGAAAGGAGCTTTGTGTGACCTTGGAGCGAGCATTAATATGATGTCATTGTCGTTATTCAAGAAGTTGGAAGGTGGAGAACTTCAGTCAACAATGATGACGCTTCAACTTGCCGACCGGTCTATTACTCGACCTCAAGGTGTAGTTGAAGACGTCCTCGTAAAAGTTGGGGATCACATTTTTCCAGCCGACTTTGTAGTGCTCAACATGGAGGAAGATGAGCGAGTGCCTTTGATCTTGGGAAGACCGTTTTTGGCAACGGCGGGGATGGTGCTAGATGTGGCGAATGGGAAGATCACGTTGAAAGTAGATGATAAAAAGATAAAGATTTCCCTATATGAGGCCATGAAGTACCCGAAGGAGGATGAGAGTTGTTATTGCATAGATGTCATTGATCCTCGTGTTGAAGACACATCTCCTATCCCCAATCTTTCTTATATTCATGATTTTGATAATCCTTCACTTGATAATTTGACCCATGAGCATTACGATCTTGATTATTTTGATAGGGATAAAGGGAAGAAGTTGAAGGAGGAAGAAGTGAAAAATGTGGACAAGTTCCAGTTGGAAAGGAAATGAGGAGTTAAGAAGAAAAAGTCAAAACTCAAGAAATTGCTTAGTAAGACTCCTCTAGATAAAGGTGAGAAGAAGTTGAGACCCCCACCACTTGGGGATGAGAAGGAAGCAAAGGAACTCATGATGAAGGGGCATCAAGGAAAGGAATTCAACCACCACTCTTATGAGAGTAAGGGAGGTAATTTTGAGTATCATGTCCCATAAGCTCCTTTGAGTTCGGTCCGACACGAGGACCTTAAAAATAACGCTGAATGGGAGACAACCCATTTTTTATTTGCTTTTGAGTATTTTATGTTATTAGGGTGTTGTTGAATCGTAAGTTTTAACCTCGTACTTGAGAGTTTATTTTGTAGGCTTGTCTCGAAGGAGTAAAGGTATCATGGAGTTATTCAGATTGAAGGAACCAACTCGAGACCAAGGAGTGTGACACGTTGTTGAGAGAAATTTGAGAATTGGATGATGTAACCCACAACCCCAAACTTAGACCTCTTCAAAAGGTCGAAGTTTGGGGGGTGGAGTTTTTATTTGTTTTATGGTTACATTACACAGGCGCACACCCTCTCTTGAGTTGAGTTTGGTTATTTGGTATCTTGAGATGCTCCTTGGGCTGATATTGATTTGATGTGATACTACATATTTCATGTCTATCAATCATCTTATGCTTGTTGGTTGCTATTCTAGAGTATGATTTGGTGAGTAGAGTTAAGTTGTGAGGGTGAGTTAGGAATTCTACTGTGTGAGTGTATGCGTTAAAGTTGATTTGAGAGTGAACTCGTATGCTTGCGAATTTTCCTTTTGAGTACTTGTGTGATGAGAGTGAGAATTCACTAGGACTAGCATGGATGTGAAAGCTGTGAGATTTGAACCTTTTAGAGATTAAAATGCATTATATTGATCTCTTCATTTGTGAGTGAGTCGTCACCTTAGAGGATGCTAGAACTTATGTGTGCTCGCACTCTTTGATTGTGTCTAGTTTGATATGCCGAATGTGATCTTAGGCCATCTTTGTTTTGATTGAGTCACTTAGCCAAAAATTTTCCTTACCATTGAAATTTGTCCCTTGTTAGCCAGTTTGAGCCTTAAGCCTATTTCATTTGCTAGCACATTTAAACACTATTCCAAGTTCCTAAGCCTTTTTAACCCAATTTGAGTGGAGAATAGGAAAGGTGTGAATGTGAAGGGATCGATTTGAGTTGAAAAGGGAGAGTTGTGATTGCTTGAGTGATTATGAGAAGAAGGTGTGATGAAGAATATGAGTTGTGGGAAAGAGCAAAAGAATTTGAGAATGAGCAAAAGAAAAAATGTGCTCATATGTTTGTGCGAAAAAGAAAAAAAAGTGAAGTGATTGAAAAAAAGTGAAATGAGTTAGAAAAAAATTTGAAGTGTTGAGAGTATTGGAATTGAAAGTATGTTGATTGAAAATATTTGAAGTATTCTGTTCCTAATCTCGAAGTACTAAAGTTTTGAGTTTCTATCCTCCATTCACTTAAGGCACTTATCCATATTGTTATCCCACCTGTCCAAAGAGCCTACATTACAACCTTGAGAAAGTCCTTTTTGATTCGGCATTGATTTCTAGAGTATGGTCGAAGTGGAGAGTGCTTACAAGTCTATGGCTGCTGATATGTGTGATTGATTGATTGAGTGAGTCCCTTATTATTGATATACACTTATGAGGGAGTGAAACACATCGTCGAGGGCACATCCATGTTTGATCTTGGTGTTTTTTGTTGTTATTACATGAGTATGTTTGATCTTGGTGTTTCTTGTGGAATTGGAGATGGAGGCGTCCCCTTTTTTATCGTGATATTATTACGCTTAATAATCTCATGTCTGACTTAAACAGGTGTATCATCAAGGAAGGGATTGGAGATTCATGGAACTGGAAGCACGCAACAAAAAATAAATACACAACAAGGAAAGCATACAGTTTACTGATAAATCAAAGTGATCCAATAAAGATGCCAAGAGAAGAGGAACGTGCATACAATCTAATCTGGAGCAAGCTGGTCCCTCTGAAAGTGGCGGCGCATGGGTGGCGAGTGATCAAGGATAGATTACCCACGAAGACAAATCTGCAACGGCGAGGAGTGCTCAATACCAATGCCGATTTGAGGTGTGTTTTCTGCAAAAAAGAATGAGGAAACTGGAAAGCATTTCTTTTTTGAGTGTGAAGTCTCTTATAGAGTGTGGATGGAGGTGTATAAATGGCTTGGAGTAGCGACAACGGTGTGTTCAGAAACTATTACCAATCTCCTCGCTCATGGCACTTGTGTGAGTGGAAAGAAAGGTAAAACAAGGATCGTCACAGTTTAGCTTGGAGTTGTGTGGTTACTATGGAAATGGAGGAACGAGATCGTGTTTAGAGGAGGGGAGTTGACTATTGACAAAATGGTGGAAGAATTGAAAACTAGAGTGTGGAGTTGGTTATATGTTAAGGATCCGGTATTTTCTAATTTTTGCTTTAAAGATTGGATGAATAATCCTAGAATGTTATTAGGACATAAACTGTAATTCTCCTCTATTTGGAGTTCCGCTCTTGTACTGGGTATTACTCAAACCCTATTTATTTTTATAAAATCTTCTTTACTGATAAAAAAAAAAATTACATGAGTATGATTAAGGGGGGTGAGTTAGTATACGTGTGATCGATCTTTGAAGCTCGAGTTTATTTACTTGCATGATTTGATTCTTTGACTCATTCCTAACAATTTCACTTGACTTATTATTTCATTGCTTGAGGACAAGCAATATGGTAAGTTTGGGGGGGTTGATTAGGCGTGAAATTGTCATGATTCGTAGCTAAAAATGCCCCCAGTTTTGGTCGATTTTGTTGAGTATTTAGAGTTAATTGAGTATTATTTCTACACATTGATGAATTTGTCTCTTTGATGCTCATAGGTGAATAGAGGGCGAAAAATAGAGTTCGTAGGACTTTGAATCGACTCAAACGGATGCCCGGATGAGAAGATATCGAAGAAAATGCGAATGATATTAGTGCGCGAGAAGAAAAGAATCAGTTGAAGAAGGAGGAGGGCCACTCGAGCTAGACCACTCGAGCGCCACCGCTCGAGCAAGGGTGTTGCTCGAGCGCCCAAAACTTACAGAGGATTTCAAGCATTCGAGCTACTCGAGCGCCACTGCCCGAGCCCATGCACCGTTCGAGCTACGCCACTCGAGCGCCAGCGCTCGACCCCCAGATGCATTCGAGCTATTGAGCTCGAGCGCCCCCGCTCTGGCGGGTGCTGCTCAAGCACTTTCATGTTTTTGCCTTCTGATTCGTTTTTCGGCCCGATGCTTATATATACTCGTCCCGAATACGTTTTTGGATACCACTTGATACCACATCACTTTTAGAGTTAGTTTTTTGAGAGAAAAAGAGGAGAATAGATGAGCAAGCTTAATTTTCACGTGTAATTGAGGTTTACTTACGAATTCATAGTTCGGTTTCGATTTTTAGTTTCTTTCTTTTAGTTCTTTGTTCTTGAATAACTGAGACTTCGTTTTATTAATCTAATTTCAGTTCTTAGCAATTATTTCTTAATACCCTAGTTTATGTTTAATAATTTCTTAGTTCAAATCATCATTTTATGTTCGTTATTTCTTCAATTGCTTTTGTTATCGTTAAAACCATGTCTAGCTAAAACTCTTGCATGCTTGGGGTAGGATGAACTCGTAGAAGTAGGATGTGGGTACATAATTAGGGTAATTCGTGACGTTTAGTTCTAATTCTCTTAATTAATGAATTCTTAAAATCAATCTTAACTTTACCTTTGAATTTTGTTCGAAAAGTGTTCGAGAGAGGACTATCTTATCACTCTTTAACAACTAGTAGACTTAACGAGAGGGTTTAGAAGGGGTTAATTAATCTACCAGTTTATCAGGGAGGACGACCGCATCACCTTAGTTAAATTAGGGTCTCGTTAATTAAGCACTATCTATTAACTTGTTAGTGGATTAGTGAAGTCGATTGTTAGGATAAAGTATTAGGGTTTAAATTCTTGAGCTTTCATCTTACGATCTTTTACTTAGGTTATTTCTTGCGTGTCACGGTTATCTTGATTATGTACCTGCTCCGTTAGTATACGTAGGAATTCCTATACTGAGCATCACCATCACACATTTGAATACAAACCTTAGTTGATTCGTGTCATTCATTCTTTAGTTTAATTAGTTTAATTTAGTTTAAAATTAATTCTTTCAAAAATCCAAAAACACGCACTCATATTAATTACGACGCGTAGATCTTCAGGGATCTATTCGCATACATTCCTTCCCTTGGGTACGATATACTTGGTCCCTATACTTGCCAATACTACAGTGAACCCATACTCTTGTGGGGAAACTACTTGTAGAAAGTTAGTATTTTCGGTTCAAGTCAAATTCCTTCTGGGAGATGCTCGATTTGCAGGCTGGGGCAATACTTGGTTTTACCCAAGACTTTTATTTCAAATTCAGCTTTTAAGGTCGAACTGGCTTCGTTAATCTCTTTGCATATTCCGATTATGTTTAGATCATCAACATATATGGATATGATGCAAAAACCACCTTGCGATTTCTTCGTGAATACGCATGGGATAGCTATATCAATTGTGTATCCCTTCTTCTGGAGGAATTTACTAAGTTGATTGTACCACATGATACTTAATTGCTTTAGGTCGTACAATGACTTCTGCAGTTTTATGATATACATACTGCGATTTTCACAATTCCTCATCTGGGTAATCTCAAATGCATCGGGGATTTTCATATAGATGTAGGCATCTAGTGATCCGTATAAATATGTGGTTACAACGTCCATCAATCTCATCTGGAGATTTAATTTAACTGCCAAAGATATTAAATGGCGGAACATTATTACGTCCATTACGGGAGAATATGTTTGATCAAAATCAATACCGGGTCTCTGATAACTCTTTAGATTTGCACACCCAAGTGTAGGTATGTCTCAAGTAATAAAATTTCTCAGGAGTCAAAGTGTCGAACCACAAGGAAGTTTGGAAGAAAATTCAACTAGTTGTACGGTTTTAAGGGTTTATATAATGTATTATTTACTACAGCTTCGAGAATTCACTTTAAGTAAAACACTAGAATCAGTCTTAGCTATTTTGGATAACTCAATTGAAATCTAACAAGCAAGTGATTTCAATCGGAAGGTTAAACATTAAGCACATAGAGAATCTTGACAACTTTCTTTTAGTTGACTTCAAGAGTATATGAAATCAATTGTTGATATGTGAGACTAAGCATTCCTTGTGCCAATATGTCTACAATAAATCAAAGTCTCAACAAATCAATTTTTTTTTCATAATGCATAAGACAACAAAGTAGATTTATCTATGAAAATCTTTATTGAAAAACTAAGAACAATACTTACATTTTACCAAAGCTTCATCCCTAGCTCTAGCAAAATATTTAGCTACTCATACTAATACAAACACAACACATTTTTCTTTGAGAGATACTAGACTAATGAAAGAGATGTTGCAGAAAGTTTGATGCCCAAAATGGTTGCTAAAGAGCCCTTTATATAGGCCACAAGCTAGTGCATTGCAAGAACTTGAAATCAATTTTGGTGTCCTACAAAGACTGATGGTTTAAGCCTACCAACCATTCAAACCTCGTCTTGCTCCCTGAATAAAACTTGTAGACCTTTGAATTATCTTTCCATGGAGATCAAGATCTCGAAAATTGGCTTTATGAACTGAGAATTATTACCAAAATAGTAGAGTTGCTCAGCACTGAAATTATAACCCTTGGCAGATTCTGGTGTCAAGTTTAAAACTTCACATCTCCATTTGTATGCATTAAATCGCTTGGGTAATTTTACAGTATTTTGATAGACTTCTTAGCTGATCATTCCAAGTGGTCTTGAGTTCATTGGATTTTTCCTCGAATTATGGTGAATAAATTTCCAAATTGTGTCCTGTGAAGTTTAAAATCTGGAACATTCACATAGATTTTACTTTTCACCCTTGAAGACGATGGTTTTAACTTTTTGGACCTGAATACAACTTGTAATAGAATGAGTTAGTGATCCAATGTAACTGAAATTAGGTCAATTAGATAAATATATCTCAAAATATGGTCCAAATACGAAAATGTGTCTTGAATTAAAATTCATAGAGTATTTGGACTACAATGTAGTTTTGATTATTTGAGAATAATTGGACCCTAAACTTGCAGATTGAATAAGTATGAAAACTTATAACTTTAGTACATGGTCTTAGGTGTCCAACATCATCAATATCATATCATTTGCATAAATATAACTCAAGTTATGCTCTCAAGAATAATCAATACATATACTAGTCATGTTAAATCATGCTTATGTTTTCCATTATTATAGAAAATTAGATATTTAATATTAAACTATAATGTACGAAATTATATATATGAATATGCTACAAATACTATATGATAATACTCAAAACAATACATGAAACGGATATAACATATGTAAAAATAAACACTAATCAGTCTCCACGAAAACCTTTGAGCTACTAGCCTCGCTTTGTATCTCTCCACAATATTGTTCTCATTTCGTTTTCGTACAAAAAACCAACTATATCCTACAGGGGTAGCGCGCGGGTGTACGAACGATAGAGCCAAATACTTTTCTTTTATTTAGCGATGCGAGCTTTGCTTCAATTGTCTCTTTCCATTTTACCCAATTGGAGTGCTTCCGGCACTCAACGATAGTTTTGGGTTCTGGATCTAGATCGTTATTTATAACAAAAAGAGCAATTGCCGCTGCAAATGTGTCGTTGACGACAGCAATATTTCTATTATATGTTTCTCCCGTATCTATGAAATTCATAGAGACTTCAACGTTTATGTCAACCAGACCTTCTTCATTTCCCAGTGTATCTAGGTCTGGTCGTTCTGCGGTCCTAGTGCGTTAAATATTTTGTGCACGTGCTTTATTACTAGGATGCTCGTCTTCTGGACGAATCTCTTTTGGAGACTTCAAGTTTTCTAGACGAATCTCTTCTTGAGATTTCACGTTCGGCTGACCAGTTTTGCTAGTCATTCTTTTAGGTGTGTTTGTATTGGTTGTAGGTCCTTTACGCTTCTGGCGTGTGGGGGCATGTATACTCGATTTACTTGGGACCTCAACCCTTTGGAGTGCATTTATTACAGGTATATGCGATTTAGTTACACCTCTATGGTCAGTGAACGTGTCTGACAGATTATTTGCTAAATTTTGCAAGTTAATGATCTTCTGAACTTCCAGTTCAAATTGACTAGTGCGTGGATCTAGATACTAAAGATTACTTACGTTCCACGTAAGCTCCCGACATTCATTCAATTTTGAATTCGGATCTCCCTCTAATGCCGGGAAGTGATCTTCATTGAATGTGCAGTCAGCGAACTGGGCCATTAATTGATCCCCAAACAAAGGTTCTAGGTATTTCACGATGGATGGAGAGTCAAATCCAACGTAAATACCTAGCTTCCTTTGTGGGCCCATAGAGGTACGCTTCGGTAATGTTATCGAAACATACACCGCACATAAAAAAATATGCAGATGGGAAATGCTTGGTTCTTTCCCACGAACTAGCTGTAGGGGGGAATGATCATTATATGCAATTTGGACGGATTTGTATCAGGTGTGATGCTTGTAAGACTGCATGCCCCCAGCATGAAGTGGGTAATTTAGAGTTCATGAGCAATGGTCTAGCGATAAGTTTTATACGTTTTATTAGCGCTTAAGCGAGACCATTTTGGGTGTGGACGTAGGGGACCGAATGCTCCACTTTAATTCCTAGGGCCATACAGTAATCTGTAAAGGCTTTTGAGGTAAACTCAGCAACATTATCCATACAAATAGATTTTATTGGATAATCTGGGAACTGAGCTCGAAGCTCGAGAGTTTTTACAATGAGCTTTGCAAAAGTTTGATTACGGGTGGACAATAAACAGACATATGTCCATCTAGTGGAGGCATCAATTAGGACCATGAAATACCGAAATGGTCCTGATGCTAGGTGAATCGGTCCACAAATATCTCCCTGAATCCGTTCAAGGAAAATTGGAGACTCTAGTCCCACCTTGGTGCGCCACGGGCGCAATATTAATTTACATTTAGAACATGCATCACATATAAATTCATCAATAGGAGGGATATCATTATTCGGAATATTATGACCAATGGAATTAGATAGAATCCTACGTATCATTGTTTGTCCTGGATGACCTAACCGCTGATGTCATAACTTAAATGAGTTCGGGTCATGAAATTTCATACTCATGGCTAGATGGAGATTGGACAGCCGGATGTGGGAATAGTACAATCCGGAAGAGAAGGAAGAAAATTTTTCTATAACTTGTTTACGGCTACCTCGAGTAATAGTCATCAAAAGGTATTCGTTATTATTCTCAGTTTCAGTTTCAATGTGATAGTCATTAGATCTTATATCTTTAAAACTGATAAGTGTACGCTTAGATTGTGGGAACAATAAAGCATTATCAATTATGAGTTCGGTACCCATGGTGAGGACAATAGAAGCTCTTCCGGAGCCCACTATCATAATATTACCATTGGCTATCGTAGTTACACTCCCCTTTCTTTCTACCAAGTTATGAAAATACTTCCTATCTCTTAAGATTGTGTGTGTGTGGTAGCGCTATCTACCATACATAAATCACAATTTGTATCCACCATGCCCGAGGAAAAAACCCAAATCTAATAGCTTATATGTTTACAAGCCATGTATAAGAATAACAATATCCAAAATAAATTCAACGGATAGCATATATTAAGGTAAACATATCAAATCTAAATCATAAAATTCATATCATCCATAAAAAAATCCGAAAGATAGGATCCAAAATATAAATTGTTTTAACTAAAAAAAATAAAGTACTAAAATAATCAAATATTCAAATCACTCATTATCTCCAAAGTCTTTGAGCTCTATGCCCAAGAGATCGTCGTTGTCATAGTCAAAGTCTGCTTCAGGCAGGCTGGCATGGTGAGATTCGACTTTAGGAGTCTTCCCCTTGTCGTCCTTCTGCTGCTTTTGATAAGCCTCAACCAAGTGCTTGGGAGTACGACACGTGCGAGACCAATGACCTTTGCATCCGCATCTGTAGCAGGATTGCTCAACCTTATCTTGAGTGCCATATTTTTTAGGAGCGGGATTCGTGTTAGGTGCAGCCTTTCCACAAGCCTGAGCTTGATTGTCTTTCGAGGTACCTGGACCACCGAATTTACTACGATCTCGGTCTTTGCTACGAGTTCGTTTACTTCCTCTCTCTCTTCCACGCTTGCGACCACTTGTACTACCTTGAGCTATAGCATGTGATTTGGGCACTATTTGTGAGCCAACCGATCTCGAGTTATGATTTTGCATAAGAAGTTGGTTGTGCTTTTCTGCCACTAGAAGTGCAGAAATTAGCTCAGAGTGTACAGTGTAGTTCTTAGCCCTGTAATGCTGCTGGAGTACAAGGTTGCTAGCGTGGAAAGTTGATAGAGTCTTCTGGATCAACTCGGCCTCAGTTATAGCTTGCTTGCATAGCTTTAACTGAGATACAATACGATGTAGGGCTGAGTTGTACTCCGTCACAGACTTAAAGTCCTGGAAACGGAGGTTCAACCAATCGTATTGTGCCTGAGGGAGAAGTATATTATTTTGTTGTTGGAAACGGTCCTCTAGGGACTTCCACACCATTCCGGGGTCTCTCTCAGTGAGGTATTCATTTTTCAGGTCCTTATTAAGATGATATCTAAGGAAAATCAAAGCTTTCGCCTTCTGGGTGTCAGTTGATTTCGAATCATCGACAATAGCCTCGCTTAAATTAGTTGAGGCTAGATGGATCTCGACATCTAGCGCCCATGTCAGGTAATTACTACAATCAAGAGCAAGCTCAACGAATTCTCTTTTGGTAATATCAGACATTATACACTACAATTTTTAAAGTGACATGGTGAGTATTGTGACCAATTTATTGACAACGGAGAAATAAGGATTTATTTGATTACTCTAGAGCACATAGAAGCAGGAATTGGGCGCCGTCTACCCAAAATATAATTTACGGTCCGACAAATACCGGACTATAATATGGGGACTATGTGCAAAAGTAATAATGCATGCAAGATAATTAAATCATATAAGTATGCGCATATATCAATTAAGCACATAAGATAAAAAGAAGAATTTATTGGGAACTAATATTAAAATTAATTCCAAAATTTTCGAGTTTAATTAATATGCAAGAGTTATTCCTATTTAATTTTTCAAGTATTTTTCGAAACTTGATAAATTAATTTGAGGGCACAAAAATATTTTCAAAATTATATGAGGCACAAATAAATAATAAAATTCAATTGTCCAAAAATAAATTTATTTTAGCCCATAAAATTGGAGCTTCAGGTCTAAAACATTAAATAAAATAGCCCAAAATATTAATACCAGCTCTTGGGCTTCAGGCCCAAAACACACAATTTTTTGTTAGTGTGGCCCAAACGAGTTGGGTCACTTGAGGCCCAAAAGAAGCAACAGTAGGGCGTGAGCGAAGAGGAGACGGGCCGCGACGTCTTCAGGCGGAGCCCTTAGGCAGCGGTCGCGGGCTGCCGCGCGCCACTGTGAGGTGACGCACTTCGGCCGTGGTTACCCGGCGGAGTGCGGTGCTCGATCGCCGCTCGACCCCGGAGGTGGAAGGGCAGACGCGAGCGCATGGTGGTGAGACGCGGCAGAGCCAAAGGCTCAATGCCCGGCCACTCACAACGGCTATGGAATCGCGGTGGCCGCTGCACCGTGTTGGCCTTCGAGGTTCGTGGCAGCGGCCGCTCCGCAATGCCTCTCAGTTGCGATGGCTTCTGGCCGTGGATAGGGAGCGTGGCCGCACCGCTCGCGGTGGCCTTCGAGGCTCACGGCGGTGGCAGCTTGGCCGTGTAGGGGTGTCGACTCGCGGCACCAGATTCGGGGGGATGAGCACGCGGTGGTGAGCGCCCGTACGATGGCGGCCGGAGGACAGTTGGGGACGGGGCCACACCGCGCACGGCAGCCTGGCGGCATGCGGCGGCGGTCCAGCCTCTGGGCATCTGATTAATAATTTTTTTTTCGGTTCGATCCAATTAATTGCAAACTAAATTATTATCTATGCAATTTAAAATAATTCAAGTGCACATAAAACATAGCACACATGGATCAAATAATTCGATACGATAATTAATAATCATGCAATAGAGAAAATTAATATAGATCCATACCGATTAGCTTCGGGCAAAGTCTCGTGTTGATAACGTGTTGTAAATCGAGAGCATAAAATAGAGACGTGAATTTGTTCACCTAGTTCATCGATAACGACTACGTCTGGGGGTGTACCAAGCCAGGAGTTTCACTAATATTTGTGTGTATGCGTGTATACAATACTGAGTACAATGATCTATTTATAATAGATAAAACCTATTCTAAACCTATAGCCCGTTTAGATTATAAGTCCATTAGTAATGTCCACATCAAATCTTCTAGATTTGGTATAATAAATCTGCTGGATTTATAACAAAAATATTACTAAAAATATTGTGCAAGGGTTCCATTGGGGATCGCACAAGGGTACATTTTTATAAAAAAAGATATTAGGTGATATTTTTTTAAATAAAAATACATATTATCATATTTCTCATTTAAATTGTCGCAATTATTTTTCTTTGGTGACTTTTGATTATTGAGAATCACTTGCATTCTGGAAGTGATATTTGAATAATATTTAAATACAACTAGTAATACTACTTAATTGATGTGCACATTGCTATTAATTTTTTTAGTAATATAATTTATTTAAATAAATAATGTTATTTAATAAAATAAGTATATCTATATCTATAATTTATATCTATAATCTATATTTATATCTATAATCTATATCTATAATACATAAAAAGTGGTTTATAGATTTAAATCATTTTTGGACCTTTTTACCCTTTTCATATTCTCTTTGGTACATTTTCATCCCTGCTTTCATAAGCCCTTTTGGTATTCATTTTTTTCCATCCGAGTGTCTCCTTTTTCCTTTGCATACTATGTCCCTCCATTTCTTTTAGATACACATCCCTCCAATTAGCCATGGCTCTCCCGTACATAAATCCATGGCACATCCGATTTGGAATCCCCGGAAGCTGTACAGTCATTGTTGTCTTTCTTTTTTGGAGCGGTTCGTTCACTTACAATAAGGATGAACCACGGGGGAGTCCGTTAACCACAATTTCTCAATGGTTTGATTCCGATTACAATCTCAAGTATGGAGGATTCCGATTACAATTACAGGTATGGATTGTTCGAATAATTATTAATTAGTTACTTGTAAGTAGGTTTCATGCTATTGAATTCTGGTTCTTTTCAATCTATGTTGTGTAGATTTGGAGTTGTATGATTCATTTTAGCCAACAAAGGGCTTGCAAGTGTTGGGAAAATAGGGGTGCCCGGAATCTATTCGGGATGAAATTTAAATACAATTATTACTAGCATGAATTAATCCTAATTAATTCAAATAATAATTCCAACAACGATTTTATCATCATGCATGTTGAATTAATTCACATAAAATCTATGGCAGAATAAACAAGAAATTATGTGACTTACGTACCTCTTGTAGAATTGGCCTTTGAATAAATGGGACAATCACGATCACGCTTTATCAACCCAAAAGCCTTCTCAAGTATTTCCATTTCGCCTTACTTGATCACCGGTGGGAGATGCTTTCAAGTAATTTAAATAACTAAGGAAAAAGAAAAATATATATGCTCTTAATTTTTCCAACACATGAAATTAGGTTCTTGTAAACTGGAGATGAAATAATCATCTCCTACTTATAGGAGAGGGGTGGTCGAAATTTACAAGAAATATTGAGGAAAAAATCTTTTTCTTGGCCTCCAAGAAATCTTGAATATATCCCATATATTCTTTTCTCCATAAAATATTCCATAAAATCTCAACCTCCTCATCTTAATAAGTAAATTTCGAAAATTGTAGGATTAAGAATCCAAGATTTGGATCTTCTTGAATTTATGAGATAATCTTGTATTCCAAGAATACATATCTTCCATAATATCTTTCCAAGAAAATCAACAAAATCTTTTCTTTCCCTTACATGATATTTTCGAAATTAATGAGAAAAAATCAGCAATAATATTTTCTTTTATTTTAATCACCTTATCATTATTGGGCTACTTAATGGGCTACTTGAGGGGCCTTAAGGATAATTAAGATTGGACCTCCTAAAGGACTTCTGAATTTCAATATTGAGCTCCAATATAATTCAGTCCATTAATATTAATTATTACCACTAGTAAATTAATATTGCACTATCCATCTTAATCCATATTATGATAATATGGGCTCCCGGTTATTATTTCTCGTGTTTAAGATTATCAAGTCCATTAATTAATTAAGCTTCTGAATAGCTCTAAATTAATTAATATATTTCACCCTGGAGTAAAGACAACTCAACATTATTATCCGTACCGAAGAAACTAATTCTTCACTTGCAAGATTTGGTACGATAAAACTTCTGAGCCCACAAAGGGGACAAATCACACGAGCCGTACTCGCACGCATTTCTCCGTATTAAATCTTAGCAACCATCGTATGATTAATATTACTGTCCAAAGCACAAGGTTTGAAGTCACGATGATTCGCACCAACATGAATCAAAGCTGTAACCATTAAGCACACACGGTCCTATTTAAGTGACGGAGATTAAGAAATCAATAACCACTGAGGTCTAATTCTTCACATATCAGAACAGAAGAATTTATCCTCGCTGTAGGTCCTCTTAAACACATACTAAATGTGCTAGTGCAATCTCTTGGTCAAGACAGGCCAATCTGAGATATACACATCGACCTTTCACGGCGGATTGTTCAATTCCACCTGGGTCGTGAATTTGTACGTTTAGTTACAAGGAAACCGTTAATGTGATCTTTTGTGATCTGGTATCACCACATTAACTACAATGTAACACATACTATTTATAATGAACTGGTTGCAATAAATATTCAACATTCAATCATATCTAAGACAAATATGATAAAAGAATTATTCTCATAAACAAGTGTTTAATACATAAGTTATACAAAGTAAAAGCATACTTTCACGTATAACTCCAACAATCTCCCAATTATACTTAAAGTCTGCTTTTTAGTATACATCATCATGCATGTCTAGTGTAGTAGCTCTACGTGACATCTCATGTCAACCTACACTAACCTAATAATTCCTCCCACTTATACTTAAAGCAGATTGGAAATAGTCTTGACCCCCATTCCATCCACATGTCTCTCGAATGTATTCAGAGGCAGACCCTTTGTGAATGGATTTGCTAGGTTGTCCCCGACGCATATCTTTGCCACCTCTTTATCTCCTCTCTTAACGATTTCTCGTATAAGATGGTATTTTCTTTCTATGTGTTTGCTGGCCTTGTGGGCTCTCGGTTCCCTTGAATTTGCAACTGCTCCGGCACAATGATTGTGATGGGCAAATTTGAAACAACGTCCAAGTCTACTAAGAAGTACTTGAGCCAAACCGCTTCTTTCACTGCTTCATAAACAGTTACTTATTCGGTTTTCATGGTCGTATCGGCGATGCATTACTGCTAATCGCTTCTCCATGTCATGGCTCCTTCTCCCATGCAAAATGCACTACCCAAGGTAGATATTCTGGATTCTATATCTGATTGAAAATTTGAGTCCGTGCATCCCATGGGAATTAGACTGTCTGACTGTTAAATCAGCATTCCATCGTTAGTTCTTTTCAAAAACTACAGAATGCATTTAATTGCAGTCCAATAAGCTTTCCCGGGGTTACTTTTGATATATTACCATCATGCCCGAGGCAAAAGCAGATATCCGGTCTCGTACACAACATTGCATACATAAGTCTTCCTATGCCCGAAGCATACGGAACGTCTTTCATGTCATCTATCTCCATATGCGTCTTAGGGCCTCATTATTTTGATAGATGGATTTCGTGCTTAAAAGGTACAAAACCTTTCTTGGAATCTTACATTCTGAAACGCTTCAAAACAGAGCCTTTGTATGAAACTTGCAATAAGCCCAACATCCTTCTCTTGCAATCTCAAGTGATCTTGATCCCAAGGATGTGACCGGTTTTCCCTAAGTCCTTCATATCAAACTGATTTGACAGTCATACCCTTACGTCTGACAATACCTTTACATTGTTTCCAATGAGCAGAATATCGTCTACGTGTAATACTAAGAATACCAACGCAGTTCCGTCACACCTTTTATACACACAACTTTCGAACTTGTTTTGATCAAAACCCATAAGACTTAATAAATTGATAAAAACACTGGTTCCAAGTACGCGATGCTTGCTTAAGTCCATAAATGGATCTCTTAAGCTTGCACACGAGGTGCTCTTGGCCTTTTTCAATGAAACCTTTGGGCCGTTGCATATAGATATCTAACCCGTCAAGACTTCCGTTAAGGAAAGCCGTCTTGATATCCATTAGCCAGATCTCGTAATCTAGGTGCGCAGTGATCGACAAGAGAATACGGAAGGACTTAAGCATAACTACAGGCGAAAAGGTCTCCTCATAATCGATCCCTTCCTTTTGAGTATACCCTTTGGCCACTAGCCTTGCTTTGAAGGTCTCAACCCTTCCGTCCGGTCCTCTTTTCCTTTTGTACACCCACTTGCATCCAATGGGTTCTACCCCATTGGGTGGTTCGACCAACTTCCACACTTGATTATGATCCATCGAACCCATCTCGGCTTCCATTTCCGTTTGCCATGACTCCGCGTCTTTATCTTGGATTGCCTCGTCATATGTCCATGGGTCCGATTCATTACCGGGAATCAAATCCGAAGATTCTCCTATTCCCATGAATATCTCGGGTTGCCTAGCAATCCTCCCACTGCGACGAGGTTCCGGTTGTGAAAGTGTGACGTGGTATATCATCTTGTATACTTGGTATGTGAGTTTGCCCTCTTAACTCGTCTAAGGTAATCTCACTTCTGAGCTTTCTTTTGTTCATATAGTCCTCATCTAAGAATTTAAAGTGTGAACTAATCACGGTCTTTTGATCCTTGGGACTATAAAACATACACCCTTTCGTTCCCGCAGGGTATCCTATAAACAGCTTTAATTCCGAACATGGATCCAACTTACCGGCTTCCTTGTCTAGCACGTATGCCGGACAACCCCAAATCTGCAAGTGTCTTAGACTGGGCTTGCGCCCGGTCCACAACTCCATTGGGGTTTTAGGAACCGATTTGGATGGCACCAAGTTTAGAATGTAAGCCGATGTTTCCAAGGCGTTACCCCAAAACGATTTGGGTAAATCTGAATAACTCATCATAGATCTGACCATTTCTAAAAGAGTCTGGTTCCTTCGTTCCGCCACACCGTTCTGTTGAGGGGTTCCCGGTGCGGTTAACTGGGATACGATCCCTTCATCCGATAGGTAGTTCAAGAATTCATTGCTGAGGTATTCGCCTCTACAATCGGATCGTAGAAACTTGATACTTCTTTCCTTATGCAACATAAGGTAGATGTATCCATATCCCGAGTAATCGTCAACAAAAGTCACAAAATACTCATACCCCCTTCAAGCTATGATCGTCATTGGACCACTCATATCGGTATAAACGAGTTCCAACACTTCCGTGGCTCCTTTCCCCATGGCTCCAAATGCCCTCTTGGTCATTTTACCCTCTAAACAGAATTCGCAAGTTGGAAACGACTCAACTTGAAGAAACTCCAAGGATCCGTCTTTTCACCAATATTTGTATTCGCATTAGATTAATATGACCTAATCTAAGATGCCATAGAAGGGTTTCGTTCATATCAGAAAGAACGCTTCCTTTTATAACTTGAAATAGTCGATGTGTTATTAGATTTAATTTATGAGTGGTTTGCCCAATTAATGGTATAAAGATCATCCAATAATATTCCGGAATTGATAAACTCATCGTTTCAAGAAATAATAACATCCTTATTAAAAGAAACTGAGTATCTATTCAAAACAGTTTAGAAACTGAAGGTGGAGTTCTTTCTAAACTAGGAACATGAAGGACGTCTCTCAAGACCATAACTCTATCTTCAAAAGATAGGCGCACTTCTCCCACTGCTTCAGCTGCCACTTCTCGTAGCATTGCCCGGTGTGATGGGGATCTCACCTCTGCTAAGTCGTTGGGTTAGCTTGAACCCATGCTAAATGAAAAAAATGTGATCAGCGGCTCTCATATCCACTATCCACTAATGGACAGCATACGCCACTTCACAAGTTTCGACGACTAAGGCGTGTGAATTACCTAACTTTCCTAGCCTCTTAGGCTTGGAATAGGAAGACCTCCAATGTCCTCTCTTACCGCAGTTAAAATACTTCTCCTTCGATGCTAGTCTTGGCTTTGCCTTTCGCAACAATTGGATTTGCTTGGATCCGGCCTTTGGTTCTCTTCCTCTTTTTCCCTCCCTTGGGACCAAAAGAGGTGGACGGACCATTAACCACCATAATACTAGACTGGTGCTCCATTATCACCTCCACCGAAACTAAAGCTTGCAAGAGCTCGGGCAAACGACTTATCCGTTCATTCATCTGACAGTTCAGTTGAAACTGCTCAAAGCTTTTCGGAAGAGAATGGAGTATGAAATCTACCTTAGAAGGGACATCAAAATCCGCATCAAGTACTTCCAACTGGTTAAGGTATGCCATAATCTCGAGAACATACTCCCTCACGGGCGTTCCCTTCACTATTTCCAACTTGACCGAGTCATGTTAGGTGAACTGATTAGTCATGGGTTTCTGATGTGAAAACATCTCTTCAAGGCTTTCAATGATTTCGACAGCGGATACAATGTCCTCATGAATGCACCACAAATCCCCAGACAGAGATGTCAAGATGATGCACTTCATGTGTTCATTGTCACGCTTCCAATCATAAACTGCATTTTCCCATTGCTTGACTTATCATTAGGTTTGCCGGGTATATTAACGTGAATAACTCAATTGTATTTTTGTGCAGTAAGGACAAAATTTAAATTACATTCCAATCGATATAATTGTCTCCAGAAAGTTTATTAACTTAAAAGTATATTTAAACAGTGGATTAAAAGGTTGCGACATGATGAAATGAGAATAAATTCATATTAATATCTAGAAAAATATGAAATTATCACATAATTCGATCACATCAATTATATTGAAACCTTAAAACAATATAATCATGCATCAGCCAACATCTCAAAACAATTTAAATGCGCCACGAGAGGTGGTCTATACATTTAAACACATTCAAGCGGATTACAAACTTAAAAGTTACAAATCCTTAATTCAAAATTAGTAGTTGGCTCCCACTTTGACCACAGAAAAATTGACAGGGACTCCGAGGGGAGTAAGTTAATATCAAATTCTTATGCCTAAGTAATAACCATAATTAAATACAGGATTATTATTTCGCTTTGAGCAAGCCACTCGTGGTGAGGGTCAATACCGCCACTGGTAATAATCCACAATCATCCTTTCAGAATTTATTCATGTGAAATCCGTACTTTTGGCCGATCCGAGGGAGAAATGTATTCCAAAAAGACTTCATAAATAAATAAATTATGGAGGCCAAATTAATCCAATTTTAATATCCGGAATAAAATTGCAATTAAAGAAACATACTTAGTAATTTTCGAAAGTAAGGTTTTTCTTGGACAATTAAAATCATGCAAACACATATTAACAAATAATAATAAGTGCACGAAATAAAACATCCATCAAAACAAAATTAAACATGTTGGAGCACTCAAATCCAATTGTCACGGTTCAATTTCTTCACGTCTTGATGCGAAAAATTATCCTTGTTGTTTTCCATCGTTCGTCTCGACACATTCCCACTCGAACAACAACACTTCATCAAAAACAGCTTCGTTTGGGGTTTGGGACGACATTTGAAATCACACAAAAAATCGAGAACGAGAAAAAAAATCCACGGCCCGAGATACGGCGCGCATCGGCCCACGGAGGTGGGCCGCGCGCTTCTCGGCCACGACCCTAGCGCCGAGCGCCGAGTGCCGAGTGCCGAGAGGCGACGCCTCGAGCACGTGCCCATGTGCATCGGGTACCCATCGTGCACGGCGCCTCGCGCACGCCGTGCACTGGGTTTTGCCGTTCGTTCTCGTTTTTCACCCATGCATGATTTTACATCCATGTATGCGCCACACATGCATGCGTCGTCCGGGTACACCGTCTTTAATTCTTTGTTTCCGTCTTCATCTCGAACCGGTTACAATTTATTTACAAAAAATAAATAAAACTAGATCTAGACTAGTCTATTACAATCAACAAATCAAAATAAAAACAACTAATCTACTCGTGGATTTTCTCACGAGAAAAATGAATTCGAACTAATCGAATTAAAAACATTAATTCACACGCATGAAAAAAAATAAACATTAAAACCATGACAATTGGATACCTACAAAAAAGATCTAGCAATTCTACTATCCAATTTCAATTTAATGTCTAACAATTTAAATTCCAATTTAAAGATCAGAGCCCGAAACCGTGGCTCTGATACCAGTTGTTGGGAAAATAAGGGTGCCAGGAATATATTCGGGATGAAATTTAAATACGAATTTAAATACAATTATTACTAGCATGAATTAATCCTAATTAATTCAAATAATAATTCCAACAACGATTTTATCATCATGCATGTTGAATTAATTCACATAAAATCTATGGCGGAATAAACAAGAAATTATGTGACTTGCGTACCTCTTGTAGAATTGGCCTTTGAATAAACGGGACAATCACGATCACGCTTTATCAACCCAAAAACTTTCTCAAGTATTTCCCTTTCGCCTTACTTGATCACCGGTGGGAGATGCTTTCAAGTAATTTAAATAACTAAGGAAAAAGAAAAATATATATGCTCTTGATTTTTCCAACACATGGAATTATGTTCTTGTAAACTGGAGATGAAATAATCATCTCCTACTTATAGGAGAGGGGTGGTCGAAATTTACAAGAAATATTGAGGAAAAAATCTTTTTCTTGGCCTCCAAGAAATCTTGAATATATCCCATATATTCTTTTCTCCATAAAATATTCCATAAAATCTCAACCTCCTCATCTTAATAAGTAAATTTCGAAAATTGTAGGATTAAGAATCCAAGATTTGGATCTTCTTGAATTTATGAGATAATCTTGTATTCCAAGAATACATATCTTCCATAATATCTTTCCAAGAAAATCAACAAAATCTTTTCTTTCCCTTACATGCTATTTTCGAAATTAATGAGAAAAAATCAGCAATAATATTTTCTTTTATTTTAATCGCCTTATCATTATTGGGCTACTTAATGGGCTACTTGAGGGGCCTTAAGGAAAATTAAGATTGGACCTCCTACTGGACTTCTGAATTTCAATATTGAGCCCCAATATAATTCAGCCCATTAATATTGCACTATCCATCTTAATCCATATTACGATAATATGGGCTCCCGGTTAATATTTCCCGGGTTTAAGATTATCAAGTCCATTAATTAATTAAGCTTCTGAATAGCTCTAAATTAATTAATATATTTCACCCTGGAGTAAAGACAACTCAACATTATTATCCGTACCGAAGAAACTAATTCTTCACTTGCAAGATTTGGTACGATAAAACTTCTGAGCCCACCAAGGGGACAAATCACACGAGCCGTACTCACACGCGTTTCTCCGTATTAAATCTTAGCAACCGTCGTATGATTAATATTATTGCCCAAAGCACAAGGTTTGAAGTCACGATGATTCACACCAACATGAATCAAAGCAGTAACCATTAAGCACACACGGTCCTATTTAAGTGACGGAGATTAAGAAATCAATAACCACTGAGGTCTAATTCTTCACATATCAGAACAGAAGAATTTATCCTCGCTGTAGGTCCTCTTCAACACATACTAAATGTGCTAGTGCAATCTCTTGGTCAAGACAGGCCTATCTGAGATATACACATCGACCTTTCACGGTGGATTGTTCAATTCCACCTGGGTCGTGAATTTGTACATTTAGTTACAAGGAAACCGTTAATGTGATCTTCTGTGATCTGGTATCACCACATTAACTACAATGTAACACATACTATTTATAATGAACTGGTTGCAATAAATATTCAACATTCAATCATATCTAAGGCAAATGTGATAAAAGAATTATTCTCATAAACAAGTGTTTAATACATGAGTTATACAAACTAAAAGCATACTTTCACGTATAACTCCAACAGCAGGATCTTCGAGCAATAAAGCAACTCCGATCAAACAAACGCCGTAAACAATTATCTTTGCTCTTGAATACAGTGGATCACTATTGTTGATTACATTTTATGTGTTCTTTAATTACATGCTTTCTTTCAGCTCTAATATAATGTTTTAAACCATCTTTTATTTAGGGATATGTGTATGTATATTAGTGTGCGTACTTGTGAATTCCATATTAGCTAAATAATGTTTATATTTTAGTCTACTCAGCTAAAGATCGCCTCACTTTAGTTTTTTGGGGTATTAAACTATATATAGTTGTTAATGGTAGAACTAATTTTCATATTCTTTCAAATGAAGGTGCAGTTAGAAAATCTACCATTAATGGTTACAAGTGTTTGGACCGATGATGCCACTCGACAACTTGATACAACAACCCAATTCCGCAAATTGCTTTCTATAGGTGATGTCATGTTTCAAGTTCTTTAGGTTATATAATTTTTTAATTTAGTGATTTTTTTTCTTTTTTAAGGTGAGTCTTTTCATTGCCTGACATAATGGACATTGGTAAAACGAAACCCACCTATTCACGAGGTAATTCAGGCAGGTGTTGTTCCCCGCTTCGTTCAATTTTTTATGAGGGAGGACTTCCCACAGCTTCCGGTATCTTTTGTATTATCTATGTGTGTTAGAATCGTTTTTTTAAAGGTATTAGGTTTCCAGTAATAAACTACATGTTTACTTTGTCTAATATACTGCAGTTTGAGGCTGCTTGGGCTCTCACTAATATTGGTTCTGGAACATCTAAGCACCCCAAGGTGGTAATTGATCATGGAGCGTGTTGATATGTCTTGAATCACACACTTCTCTGAGCTGTACGGGGGTCTCGGTGTTTTATCTCAGTGCTATATATATAGTCTTTGAGATCTGTAATCTGTAACCTACATCAGTAATAAAATCCGTTCTCCTCTCTGCCCGTGGACGTAGCCAATTTATTGGTGAACCACGTAAATCTCTTGTCTTTTTACGTTTCTTGTTTATGCTCTATAATCCTATTCTGTCACAACAAACTGGTATCAGAGCCTGGTCGTTTCGATCAGGGTTTTTTCCGCACTATTAGGGTTTTTTGGAGCCGATCGAGAATGTCTGCTTTCAACGTAAAGGTTGACAAATTCACCGGGAGAAATAGTTTTGGCTTATGGCAAATCAAGATGCGATCTCTGCTGAAGCAGCAGGGTTTGTGGGCGCCGCTATCAGGAAAACCTAAATCTGAGGATGCAGATGAAGAAGAGTGGAATACCCTAGAAGAAAAGGCCCACTCGACTATCATGCTATGTCTGTCTGACGATGTTATCATCGAGGTTGCGGATCAGGAAACTGCCGATGGTCTCTGGAAGAAGTTAGAGAGTCTCTACATGACGAAGTCTCTAACCAATAAATTGCTTTTAAAGCAACGTCTGTTCCGTTTACGCATGCAGGAAGGTACACCCCTTCGAGATCATCTAGATAAATTAAACAAAATTTTACTAGATTTGCGTAATATTGATGTTAAAGTAGAAGATGAGGACGCTGCTTTAATTCTGTTAGTATCTTTGCCTGAATCGTATGAGAATTTTGTTGATTCGTTTATTACTGGGAAAGATACTCTGTCTCTGGAAGATGTTCGATCTGCCCTCCACAGCAGAGAAGATCGTCAACAGGCAACTGGCTCGGCCACAGAAAATCAGGCATCGGGGCTGTATGTCACGGGTAAGGGACAAAAGAAATCTGGGAAGAAAACTGGAAAGCCGAATCAGAAAGGTTCAAAAGGTCCTAAACCCAATGACATCTGCAATTACTGTAAAGAACCAGGGCACTGGAAGAATGATTGTCCTAAGAAGAAGAGGAAGCAGGAGAAGAAAGAGGGTGTCGGCGGTTCTGCAGCTGTTGCAGAAACTGATACGAATTCTGAAGATGATCTGGCCTTGGTTGCAGCTGAACAGTCACATCGTAATGATGTGTGGGTTCTTGATTCTGGGGCATCATACCATATTTGTCCTAACAGGGAGTTCTTCTCGACCTATGAGCAGATAGATGGAGGAAATGTTACCATGGCTAACAGTGCTGCCTGCAAGGTGGTTGGGATTGGCTCAGTCAGGATACGGACACATGATGGGGTATTCTGCACCTTGGATGAAGTCAGGCATGTTCCACAGATGACGAAGAATCTGATATCATTGAGTCTCCTTGACAGCAAGGGTTTCAGTTTCAAAGGTGAAGGTGGAGTTATGTATGTTTGTCAAGGTTCAAAGGTGGTTCTGACAGGCTTGAAACGTGGTACCTTATATTATCTGCGAGGTTCCACTGTGACAGGTTCTGCTGATGTTGCATCATCTGAGGTTCAGACCATGGATATGACCAGGTTGTGGCATATGAGGCTCGGTCATATGGGAGAAAGAGGGATGCAGATTTTGTCAAAGCGGGATCTTCTATCTGGGCATAAAGTGCAGAGTCTTGAATTCTGCGAACATTGTGTATTTGGGAAGCTTCATCGCAGCAAGTTCCCAAAGAAGGCAGTTCATCAGACCAAGGGGACTCTTGACTACATTCATATGGATTGTTGGGGTCCGTCACGTGTTGAGTCTATTGGAGGCCACAGATATTTTGTGTCTATGATTGACGACTACTCAAGGATGACTTGGGTAATTATGATGAAACACAAAAGTGAAGCTTTCAAGAAATTCAAGCAGTGGAAGGCGTTGGTAGAAAATCAGACTGGGAAGAAGATCAAGAGACTGCGAACTGATAATGGCCTGGAGTTCTGTTCGTCTGAGTTCAATGAGTTCTGTAAGGATGCAGGGATTGCTCGACACCACACTATTCGACATACACCGCAGCAGAATGGTGTGGCAGAGCGCATGAATCAGACATTGCTGGAGAGAGCAAGATGCATGCTCTCGAATGCTGGTTTGGCTAGAAAGTTCTGGGCAGAAGCAGTAAACACGGCGTGCTATCTGATCAACCGTGGTCCTCACACTGGCATTGATTGCCAGACACCTTATGAGGTATGGTCTAATAAACCTGCAGATTATTCTTTGTTGAAGGTTTTTGGTTGTACTGTTTACTATCATGTTAGTGAGGGTAAATTAGAGCCAAGAGCTAAGAAGGGTATATTCGTTGGTTTCGGGGATGGAGTTAAGGGATATAGAATCTGGTCACCTTCAGAGAATAGAGTTATATTCAGTAGGAATGTGATTTTTGATGAGAATTCTATGTTTAACCCCACTGTGAAGTCTGTTTGTACAGAAAATTGTAGTAGTGTTGATAAACAGGTGGAGCTGCAAGTCACTCTCGATGAGATTAAATCACAACTCCAAGGTGGAGAAGATCAACATACTCCTGCTGCAAGTACAAGTTCTGATGTTCATCCAGAAGCTCGCCAGACAAGCATAGCTGTTGATAGAGCTAGGAGAACAGGCGTGAAGCCTCCTGTGCGGTACGGTTTTGAGGATATGGTGACTTATGCATTACAAGTCGCTGACGAGGTGGAAGAGGAAGAACCATCTGCAGGTGAACCATTCACCTACAGAGAGGCTGTTTCATGCAGTGAGTCGGCCCAATGGCTCACTGCAATGAGAGAAGAGATGGAATCGCTTGCCAAGAATGAGACGTGGGAGCTGGTCAAACGGCCTAAGGAGAGGAAAATTGTTACTTGCAAATGGATATTCAAGAAGAAGGAAGAAACCACACCTGGTGAGGGTGTGAGATACAAAGCTCGGCTAGTTGCAAGAGGGTTCACACAGAAGGAGGGGGTTGATTATAATGAGATATTCTCACCAGTGGTCAGACACACTTCCATCAGAGTGTTACTAGCAATGGTTGCACATCAGGATTTAGAACTTGAGCAACTAGATGTGAAGACAGCTTTTCTACATGGAAAGCTCGAAGACGATATCTACATGACTCAGCCAGAGGGGTTCCAGGTTCCGGGGAAGGAAGATTATGTTTGCAAGTTGAGTAGGTCTTTATATGGGCTAAAGCAGTCTCCAAGGCAGTGGTATAAGAGGTTTGACAGTTACATGATCCAGTTGGGATACAACAGGAGTCCGTATGATTGTTGTGTGTATCACAACAAAGCTGATGATGGTTCCATGATCTATCTTGTCCTGTATGTGGATGATATGCTCATAGCTGCAAAGTCCAAGTCTGATATTCAGAAGTTGAAGGATCTGCTCAGTGCTGAGTTCGATATGAAGGATTTGGGTGCTGCCAAGAAAATTTTGGGTATGGAGATATATAGGGAAAGAGAGAAGAAGAAGCTTTTCTTGTCACAGAAGAGTTACATTCAGAAGATTTTGTCTAGATTTGGCATGTCTACCGCCAAGCCTATTGATACTCCAAGTGCTACAAATATTCATTTATCCACTGATCATGCACCAAAATCTGTAGCTGAGCAGGTGTACATGTCTCGAGTCCCATACTCTAATGCAGTAGGGAGTTTGATGTATGCTATGGTCTGCACTAGACCAGATCTTGCACATGCTGTTAGTGTTGTCAGCAGGTTCATGGGACAACCTGGAAAGGAGCATTGGCAAGCTGTGAAGAGGATTTTTCGTTATCTCAGAGGTACGTCTGATGTTGGTCTCATTTATGGAGGTGATGCTCACATTTATGTGACTGGTTATTCTGATTCTGACTATGCTGGAGATGTTGATAGTAGAAGATCTATGACTGGTTATGTTTTCATTTTTTGTGGTTCTGTTGTTAGTTGGAAGGCAACTCTGCAGGCTACAGTTACTTTGTCTACAACTGAAGCAGAGTATATGGCACTGACAGAAGCTGCTAAAGAGGGAGTTTGGTTGAAAGGGCTTGTAGGTGATCTTGGTCTACATCATGATCAAGTTATTGTATTCTGTGACAGTCTGAGTGCAATCTGTTTGACCAAGGATCAGGTCCATCATGAGAGGACAAAGCATATTGATGTGAGGTATCATTTTCTGAGGAATGAGCAGAGAATCAAGGTGATGAAAGTAGGTACTGCTGATAATCCTGCTGACATGTTCACCAAGCCAGTCCCGCATAGCAAGTTTCGACATTGTTTGGACTTGCTAAACGTCACAAGCTGTTAGTTGCCCAAGGAGGGCAAATCTGAGGCAGAAAGGAGGAGTCTGTTTCATCTGGCATTGTAATGATGCATCTGCAAGGAAGATTCAAGTCAAGGTGGAGATTTGTTGATATGTCTTGAATCACACACTTCTCTGAGCTGTACGGGGGTCTCGCTGTTTTATCATTTCGGTGTTTTATCTCAGTGCTATATATATAGTCTTTGAGATCTGTAATCTGTAACCTACATCAGTAATAAAATCCGTTCTCCTCTCTGCCCGTGGACGTAGCCAATTTATTGGTGAACCACGTAAATCTCTTGTCTTTTTACGTTTCTTGTTTATGCTCTATAATCCTATTCTGTCACAACAGAGCGGTCCCCATATTTGTGAAACTTCTTGCTTCTCCAAGTGATGATGTTAGAGAACAGGTGTGTATTTGCCCTTTAGGTTCTTAGTTTGTTTGATGTTATATTGATTTAAACTTTCAAGTTAGTTCAAGCTTTAAACAATTCTTTGCGTTAATAAGATATATTCTTATTTCAAATGCAAGCAGTATAGGCCTTAGGAAATGTAGCTGGTGATTCCCCGAAATGTAGAGACCTTATACTTGCTCATGGAGCTTTGGGTCCTTTGCTAGCTCAGTTAGATAAACATGTCAAGTTATCCATGCTCAGAAATATTACGCGGACGCTGTCAAATTTTTGCAGAGGCAAACCACAGCCTTAATTTGAACAGGTTTGTCTCTCAGGGCTTGGTTTCTCGGTTCTAGGTAGCATCTACTTCTTTCCATTCCATCTCTCCCTTTCTGGATATTCTAATCCCCTCTCTATCCCTCTTTCTTTCTTTCTTTCTTTCTCTTTCTGGCATATTTGTCACCGTGTCTGCTGGCATTAATATACTTAGCAAACCACTCTCTTGGTTGGCCAACCTCCAGTTTACACAAGTTCAGTTTAATCACTTAGCCTACACATTACTAATGTAGGGGCATTTTTCACCTCCTGAATTGCATAGGGCATAAAATATGATTATTAATTAGTTTTATGTACTCATTGAAGGATCCAGTCAATCTCCCAGATAACCTAAGCGCAAATTTCAAAAGCTTCATAGAAGATTTATAGAATATGGTGAAGTATCCATAGCTGATATGTGTAAAGATCTTCTCCTTCCATCAAAGTAAGGATAAATCTAATATATATACTTGATTTTTATGGTAACGGATTCCTCAGGACAAGCTGACATGTAACATCCATTTGTTAAAGATATTTATACAAAAACAAAAGTTAGACAGAATACGTTTTTACAAAGGAAAATGACATAACTTCATTTTGCTTGCTGATTAGGTGATGGTGTCGTCTTGAGAAGCTAAACAGATGGATAATGCTTGTAAGGTATTTATCTAATGGATAAATTGGCTGTCGAGTTGCACTGCATGTTGTTAGGAATATTTAATCAATTAAAAAGTTACACCAACCAGATTGAGAGTTTCCATTTTCTTCCTCAGATCCTTATCATTTATATTTGTTTGCGAATTAATGCATTTGGATTTTCGGTCAATCATTTGATACCAATTACTCCTTCCGCCTACTAAAAGTATGTTCATTTAGTGATGATTAAATGTTAAAGGAAATAAGATTGTTGTAGAAAATAGGTTGAGCTTACTTTTAGTGAATAGAGAGAGTATATCTTATTCGGACTCTTTCTGGTTGAAGTTTTTTTTATGTGTTTTGATTCTTGATAATGGATGTGAACTATTATATTTTGATTAGATTGGTTTGGGTGTTCATATACTAACTGATAAAAGCACTCTAGAACTGAAGTTCATGGTCACGATGAAACTTTGTTAATTCTTGAAATGTTTCATTCTTTGTTGTCCATATGAATCGTTTAATTATTTTGCTCTAGAAAATCTATTTATGCAGGTTCAATATACATAAATAAACCTCTTTGGGGTTTTCATGACAGCAGGATTCAATGTGTCATTCACCTAGAGGTAGCACGATTAATATCAGAGAGGAATACCTGGATAGAAAAAAATTCTCCATTTTTTCACCGCCACTTTTTTTACTTGTACTTACTTGAATTTAAATTTACTGCTGGTGAAAGAGACGTGTAATGACGAAGACATTGTCCAGGTGATTGATTCAAAAATTGAAAGCTTACCGATCAAACAAAAGTGTTTGAAGTGGAGATAAAGGTTTTTAATCTCTTTGCTAGATGATTAGTTATTTATAAAATTTTGTTCAATTACATAGACATACTTCTAAAACTTTCTGATTTTTATGTCATAACAACTCCTGCCACTTCCTATGGATCCTCTCAATGCAAGAAATATCAGGCTTGAAGGTTAGCATTGCTATTAAATTAAAATATTATCATTTAAGTGTACAAATAATTAACATATGCTCTGTAATTTACATGCCAGTTGAATTGAGTCATTTATCACTTTTATATTAATAATTTAATATAGTGAAGAAATTTAACTCAAGCCTAATGTAGTTAGTTCTTCTATAATTATATCCTACATAAAAGTCCAATGAGTGGATGTTTGTTGTGAATCTTCTTCAAGACAATGGGAGAAGATTTCTCATCTTTATCATATCTAATCCTAATTAAGTGGTTTGAATAAGGAAGGTCGTCTTTGTTTATGATCCTATTATTAAGAATTAAAGTTGTTATAGCCTTCGGTGTTGTTCTTGACATCACATTCTTCTTTGTTATCACTGAGTTATTCGGTGTGAGTTTGCTAAGGTAGTAAGTATTGAGTATATTGTATATTTTGTATATTGATGTTGTATCCCACATTGGATTTTTGTAGATGTCTTCTACCTCTGTACATGTATTTATTATTCCCATTACCAGTGAATAAAATATACTTCCAATTATCTTTATTTGGTAACCAGAGCATAATTGGCAAACACTACAAAATTCGATCCTTTACCCTTTTTTTTCCCTCTTGTCTTTTCCAATTAATTGGAAATCATGATCTTCATTCCTGAGATCTCGCATATGATTTCCGCAGTCCTTTGACTTGGCAAGGTGATTTCCAACTCCCTTTTCTCTATTATGGTAATTCCCATTAATTATTAAAATATTTTGATCTCATTAATCCCTGCACGTAATCTCTCAAATTGTCCTCTCCACTACTGCTATACCCTACAATATTTCCGCCGCCATACTCTTTTCCGCCACCATACCCACGCTCTCATCGTGCTGATACCGGCCTCACGCCACTGCACGCATATCTTCATCTATTTCTCATACTACATCTCACCATGTCTAATACTCCAGACACTCCGGTCGTCATCAACGCCGTTTCCGGCTCAACCGCGACTGCCTCTCATGGCGGTTCTCCACCGCTAGTTGCCTTCAACGTCACGTCACAGGCACCACTTAAACTCGATGACAAGAACTACGGTTCTTGGAGTTTTCAAATGAGTACCCTTTTTACCGGGTACGATCTTTTCAAATATGTTGATGGATCCTACCCATGCCCGGCTGCTACGGTCGTCGTCGACACGGCCTCTACCCCAAATCCGTTACGCACACACTGGGTTCGTCAAGACCAGTTACTGTTGAGCGCTATTATTGGCTCCATCACAGCCCCTCTTATCCCTTTTATCTCCACTGCACGAACGTCTCATCAAGCATGGTCGACGCTTCTCAATATCTATGGCAAATCGTCAAGGGGGCGCATACTTGCTCTAAAAAATCGCATACACAATCCCGTAAAGGGATCTCGTTCTATCATTGAGTTCATGCTCGAAATCAAAAGCGTCGTAGATGAACTCTCTCTTCTTGGAGTATCAACTGATATTGAGGACTTAGTCCTCAAAGTCCTTAATGGACTTGATGAAAATTATAAGGAGATTTCGAATGCACTCCAAGCTCGTGACACTGCTGTTTCATTTGATGAACTCCATGAGAAATTGTTGAGCACTGAGGCTCAACTTGCTGCTCGAACACAGGCTACCTCCCCTCAGCCAATCACTGCCTTTTCGGCTAACTCAAACACTAAGAAAGCAACCTCATCACCTAATCCACGCTTCCAGTCACGCCCGGGACCCGCTGGTCATCAACGATTTCAGCACCATACCTCACGTCCACCGGCTCCTACAGGTTATCAGGGCAAATGCCAGTTCTGTGGTGTTCATGGTCACTCCGCCCGATGCTGCCCAGATTTCAGTTCGTATATCCCGCAGACTCTGTTGCCCCGACCACCTGGAACCTCTGCCTATTCATCTCCATCAGCGCACACTGCTGCTTCTCACCCATCCAATCAAGGCTGGATACTTGACTCAGGTGCCTCGCATCACATCACTACTGATTTGGCCAATTTGTCTCTCCATAGTCTGTATGGTGGGATTGACGATGTGATCGTTGGCGACGGTACCAAATTGTCAATTACATATACTGGGAGTCTTCAATTTACTGATCTGCTTTCCCTTAAATTTTTGGACACTTTGCTTGTTCCCTCTATGTCCAAAAATTTAATTTCTGTCTCACAGTTATGTAAGCAAAATAATGTTATTGTTGTGTTTTCTGATTCTGGCTTTCAGGTGAAGGACATTCGTACGGGGGGAACAATTCTTCAAGGACGGCGCGTTAATGGACTTTATGTGTGGCCATCAGAGGTTCGGTCATCATTGCCGGTGGCTCTCCCAACAGTAAAAAATTCATCCACACTTTGGCATGCTAGGCTAGGTCATCCTTCTTCCAAAATACTTCACCAAACTTTATCTAGTTACAATTTGTCTAGCAATAAAACGGTTGATTTTAGCTGTGAGTCTTGCAAATGTGTCAAGAGTCACAAACTACCTTTTCATGAAACATCTTTGACATCTGTTATGCCACTTCAATTGGTTTTTTCTGATGTTTGGACATCTCCGATTTTATCTTGTGATGGCTATAAATATTATGTCATTTTTGTTGATCATTTCACTAAATATGTCTGGCTATATCCTTTAAAAAGAAAATCTGATGTTTTGTCTACGTTCATTGCTTACAAAGCATTAGTTGAAAATTTTCTTAAAACTAAGATCACTACCCTGTACACTGATAATGGTGGAGAGTATATTGCTCTTCGCCCATTTTTGGCCACACATGGCATTACCCATCTTACCACTCCACCTCACACTCCTGAACACAATGGAGCCTCTGAGCGCCGCCACCGTCACATTGTTGACACTGGTCTTGTGCTGCTTCATCAAGCTTCCATGCCTCTCCATTATTGGCCTTACGCCATCTCCACAGCTGTGTACCTTATAAATCGTATTCCCAAAATTGATCTTGACATGGTGTCTTCCTTTGAGAAATTATTTAACCGGCAACCTAATCTGACCAAGCTTCGTGTATTCGGATGTCAATGTTATCCTTGGCTTCGTCCTTATACAACACATAAACTCAATCCCAGGTCACACCCATGTGTCTTTGTTGGATACTCTCCTACCCAGAGTGCCTACCTATGTCTTGATCGTACCACCAACAAAGTCTTTACATCTCGACATGTCGAGTTTGTTGAGACTATTTTTCCATTTGCAAACCTTCCTCCCTTACTACCCACACCTTCTACTCCACCTATATCCACCTCACCTATTCCTCCTCCGCCACCGGTTGTTGTGCCCTCGCCCTCTGTTGCTCACATTCCATCATCGTCGTCTTCTTTGGAGCCATTCTCCTCCCCACGATGTGCTCCTTCACCACCGCCACCACCACCTCCGCCAGCTCCTCAAATTCGGCATCAGATGGTCACTAGATCTCGCAACAACATCACTAAACCTAATCCGAGGTATTGTCTCACCTCCTCTGTCTCTCTTGATATTGAGCCTTCGACTGTGTCACAAGCTCTTGCAGATCCGCGATGGCGTGCAGCCATGTCTGCTGAGTTCAATGCTCTTTTAAAAAATGGTACTTGGGATCTTGTTCCTCCTTCCACCGCTCAGAATGTTGTTGGTTGTAAGTGGGTCTTCCGCATTAAACGCAAATCCGATGGTTCAATTGATAAGTTCAAGGCTCGCCTTGTTGCTAAAGGGTTTCACCAGCGACCCGGCATTGATTATTTTGAGACGTTCAGTCCAGTAGTCAAGCCTGCCACCGTCCGAATAGTTCTCAGTATTGTTGTAGCTCGTAACTGGCCCTTACGACAATTTGATGTCAACAATGCCTTCTTGCATAGTTCTCTCCCAGATGATGTTTTTATGGCTCAACCTCCTGGATTCACTGATTCGAACCATCCCTCGTTTGTTTGTAAACTACACAAGTCTATTTATGGTCTAAAGCAGGCACCTCGTACTTGGTACAATGCTCTTCGTGCCTTCCTGATTTCTTCTGGTTTCATCTACACCAAATCAGATGAATCACTCTTTGTTTATAACAAGCAGGGGGTCACTGCCTACTTTCTGGTTTATGTGGATGACCTCATCTTCACCGGCAATAACACTCAGTTTATCAACAAGTTTATTGATGACTTGGCCTCTGAGTTCTCCGTCAAAGACCTTGGTTCCCTTTCTTACTTCCTTGGAATTGAAGTTCTTCGCACGTCTTCTTTGTGCTACCTATCTCAACGACGGTACATCACTGATCTACTCTCGCAACATAACATGCTCGCATCTAAGCCTGTCTCTACACCACTTGCCACGGGCACCAAGTTCTCTCTTCATGATGGTAGTAATCCTTCTGATGCTACCTTGTACCGTCGTGTTCTTGGCAGTCTTCAGTACCTCTTACTCACACGGCCCGACATTGCTTTTGCTGTTAACAAACTGTCTCAGTTTATGCATGCCCCTACTGAGACTCACTGGGGTGCTGTTAAACGCCTTCTTCGTTACCTTAACGACACTCAACATTATTCCCTCCATCTCCGAAGCAGCTCACCACTTACTCTACACAGCTTCACTGACGCTGATTGGGCAGGAAACTGTGATGATAGCACATCCACTGGTGCATTCATTATTTTTCTTGGTGCCAATCCTATTTCTTGGTCCTCTAGAAAACAACGCACTGTTGCTCGATCTTCCACTGAGGCGGAATACAGAGCCATTGCTGCTGCTGCTGCTGAACTACAATGGACTACATCTTCTTTCGGAGTTGTTTGTCCCTCTAACTTCACCTTCGCCAGTTTTATATTGTGATAATATTGGGGCTACATATCTTTGTTCCAATCCAGTTTTCCACTCCCGCATGAAGCATATTGCAATCGACTACCATTTTGTTCGTGACCTAGTTAAAAATGATCAGCTTCGGGTATCCCATGTCTCCTCGGCTGATCAATTGGCAGATGCCCTCACCAAACCTCTCTCTCGAAATCGGCTCGGTCTTTTGATGAACAAGATTGGTGTCGTCAACCGCCCACCATCTTGAGGGGGCGTATTGAGTATATTGTATTTTTTGTATATTGATGTTGTATCCCACATTGGATTTTAGTAGATGTCTTCTACCTCTGTACATGTATTTATTATTCCCATTACCAGTGAATAAAATATACTTTCAATTATCTTTATAGTAAGGTTCTTGATGTTTCAATTTTATAGTGATGGCTTGTACTGATGAAGAAGAGGCTGTAATTTAGGTTGGTGATCTTGTAGGTACATGTTTGCTTTCTACTTTTGAATCATGTATGTTTTCTATATTAAAATATTTTTTTCTCCCTTCTCAATAAATGCTAGGTATGCATGCAGCAGAGGTATGAGATGAAAGTATTGAGAATAACAAGTGAAGTTATGGATCTGAAAGTCAAAACGTTTTTCATAACAAATTTTGCACATTTTCTCGGTTATATTTTTTGAAATTTCTGACACTTTTACTCCTTCTATTCCTTTATATATTTTTTTTAAAGTTGTTCAGGGTTGAATTAAAATATTTAAACTAGGTTTAACAAATAACTAGGGCTTTAGAAGAAAAGAAAACCAAGTCCACTTGACATGGAGTGTGGTTGGTGATTCTCTTGCAGTTGAAGAGACCGCACATGCAGGGTAAAAAATTGGGCGACAATATAATTGTTCAAGAAAAATATTAAAGAGGGGTGAGGTAGGAAGGGATGCAATTTTACAAATAAAAAAAGGATATGGATAAAATGGTCCCAAAATAATTTACAAAGCTATGTCACTTTTATATATATTATAGATTTGACGATTTTTGTGTGATAATGAAGTTTAACTTCACAATGTTAGCATTAATTTTATTTTTACTTTATGTTCTAATATTTATTCATTGATTTTTTGGTAGTATTATGTGGTACTAAACTTTATTTTTGTAGGTTAATATATGTGAAATATATTATTACCTTATATGAATATAAAATAATGCTTAGGAAAAAAAGGACAAGAGGCGTGCACGTTAGAACCCCTCTTGTGCCTTTTAAAACTATGCTTATATTGTGAATATTTTGACTTTTAAATTGAAGTATATATCTTTGCAAGGAAGGATGTTTGTTTAATATATTAGCTGGAAGAATTCATTTCTATTAGTTGCTTTAAGATATTTATTCTATCATTTGATTTAACCATAGTTTGTTATGGTGGCATATGTATGCTGATGTTTCTGGGCTGTCATAACTAGATATAACTTTGGTGGTGTATTGAAGGTTATGCTTCCACAATATAATTATTGATCCTGTATGCATGTATCTTCTACAGTTCAGTCATTATTTATTTTACCTTGAAAATATTTGGAAAATTCAGCTTAAGAACATGATGCTAAAGAGTCCCTGATCCAAGCTACCAAGGAAGTGTTTGTTTCTGCCCTTGGTTTCTGAGTTCAATGCAACAAATGGGCCAAATTGTCCATTTACTTCTCGAAGATTCCAGAAAAAACTATTTTTGTGCAAAAGGGGATGAAAGCGCTGCAGCCATATTTTGAGCTTACGAATGTGAGGATTGACCATCAATATTAATATATTTTACCTTAACATTATGTTTTATGTCAATCAGCGATTTATGTTTGTAGTTTGTGGTCTTTACCACCGAGTCATGTTATTTTGAATTTAGAAATGAGTTGGGTTCATGAAAAGCAACACACTCTAAGAATTATGTCTTTAATTTTCCTAATTTAACATGATACATAGGGGCGGACGCAGAAACTAAATGCAGGGAGGACACAAAATTATTCTACGGAAAAAAAAAGGAAAAAAAATATAAAAATAAATTAATAATCAATCTCAAATTTAATATTAAAAATTCAATTGCTATGATGTATAATAGATTTTGAATGAGGTGGTCCTACGGTGATGCATATTATAATTTAAGAATGAGACTTTTATACTTCAAATGAGTGAGTGATAATTTGTGCTAGTTTGCGAACAGTATCACCATGAAATCGTCTAATACAAGAATTTGCCTATAATGTACATAGATTTTTTTTTTAATATATTTAAGTAAAATGTGTGTGGTTAAAAAAATTTGTGTCTAAAACAAAATATAAAAGTTCAGTGTGACCCTAATAAACTTTTAGCATTACAATAAGCATAAATAATCAATACTTCCTCCGTCCCTCAATAATTTGCAGGAAGAGCGGCACGCAATTTAAAATTAAAGTGGAATGAGTAAAATTTTAGGAAGGAATTTAGTAAAACTTTATGTATAAAGTAAAGAAAGTAGTTAAATAGCTCTTTTTTTTTTTAGTTTGCAAATAATTGTGCGACCTATCGAAAAGGAAAATCTGCAAATTTTTGTGAGACGAAAGAGGAAGTATATTTATATCATAAATTAATGAATAAAATGTAATAAGTTTAATTGATAAAATGTAATAAATAAATTAAAGTGACTAAAGAAAAAAGTAATAGCATGATGCAAATAGCATATGAAATAATTTGTCATATTTTAGGTGTTTTCTTGGATGTATTAGAAGGATCACAAATTCTAGCATACACTTGGATTTTAAGTAATTTTGATTTTTTCAAAACAAATACAAACATACTGAAGTATTTTTGTTTTTTTTGTTTTTTTTTTTTTTGCAATTGGGGTATTGCTGATTTCTGCTTGGAGTATTTTTTTTTTTCAAAATTTAAGTGCATACTGTTGTAAATCTAGAAGATTTATTATTCCAAATCTAGAAGATTTGATGTGGACATTACTAATGGGACCAATAACCCAATGGGCTTCATATCTTAGATTAGGGTTTTACAGTTATAAATATATCATTGTACTCAGAATTGTAGACACTCATACACAAGAATATTAGTGAAACTCCTGGCTTGGCTCGCCCCCAGACGTAGTCGTTCCCGACGAATTGGGTGAACAAATCCCATCTTTTATTTTACGCACTTATTTACAACACGTTATCAGCACGAGTCTCTATCTGCAATTAATAGCACGAGTCTTTGCCCACAAAATTTCTAAGCCTTCTTCCCGCCTGAATCGGTACGTTTTCTTCGGCGTAATATGTTTTTAAAGAAAGAGTAGAGATGCTATTATGATTTCGAAATAATCTACGCATATCCCTTATCATTAGAATAATATTAAGTGGATTTGATTGTTGATGTGGTTCGTTTGCTTATTATTTATATGATTAAATAATTTGTCCTTTTTCTTTTCTTTTCTTGTTGAATGGATGGGAAGGGGTTTCTTTTCTTAATCCTAATTAAGTTTATACGGAGTTCTATCTAGCTTCAATTTAAGCATATTGACGCTTCGACAAACTGCTATTATATTCGACGAAAGTCTTATATTGATCGATGGGTTTTTCAAAGTTTTATTAATTATAACCATGCCTTGTGAATTAATTGTCATATCGAATTGTTTAATCCATACGTTACATATTTTTATATTCACTTAAATTATTGATTCGATTTGGTTTTCGTTCTTGCAATTAATTGAATCAAATCGTGTTTCGAATTGGATTAATTTCAAATTGAGAATCGAACGAGCAATGGCCGCCGCCCGAAGATGAACGGCCGCCGCCCGCCAGCAGCCGCCGCCGCCCAGCGCGACGCCCACGGCCCAACGTCCGCCGCCGCCCAGCGCGACGCCCGCGGCCCAACAGCCGCCGCTGCCCAGCGCGGTGCTCCCCGTGCGCCGTCCGCCGCCGTCCGCGCGGCGCTACCCGTGCGCTGCCGGTAGCCTCTTCGCCGCCTCCGTGTGCGGCGTCGAGACGGCGCAAGCCCTCCGCACGTGGCGCCATTCTCCCCGGAATTTTGTGAAATTCTAAACTAATTTTGGTTTCGTTTTAGGATAACACAAAATTCCAATTAATTTATTTTTAAAAATCCTGAAAATATTTCGTTAAATTTCATTAATATACATGAAATATTTAGCCTCATGAATATGCATGTTTATTAAGTCGTAAATTTTCCTTGAAATTATTTTCATGTGATTATCGTTTGAAATTATTTTCATGTGATTATCGTTCATATTAAATTATTTTGCATGTATCTATGATTTAATTGTCTTAAGTGCATTTTTTTTCTCGCACATAGCTTATTTCTTTATAGTCCGCATATTATGCCCGGATAGGCGGCGCTTGGTACTTGACTGACCGTAATTTATGTTTTGGGTAGACGACGCCCAATACTTGTCTCTATGTGCTCTAGAATAATCAAATAAATCATTATTTCTCCGTTGTCAATAAATTTTGTCACACCTCTTACCATGTCACTTTATTAATTGTAGTGAATTATGTCTGAAATCACTATGAAAGAATTCGATGAGCTCGCTCTCGATGGTAGCAACTACCCGACATGGATGCTAGATGTCGAGATCCATCTAGCCTCGAATAGGTTGAGCGAAACCATTATCGAAGGTTCAAAATTCACTAACGCCCAGAAGGCGAAAGCATTGATTTTACTTAGGAACCATATGAATGAAGGTCTGAAATATGAATACCTCACTCAAAGGGATCCCAGAATGTTGTGGAAGTCCCTGAAGGACCGTTTCCAACAACAAAGTGACATACTCCTCCCTTCGGCACAATACGAATGGTTGAACATCCGTTACCAAGACCTTAGGTCTATAACGGAGTACAACTCTGCTTTGCAGCGTATTGTAGCCAGCTTGATCCAGAACTCTGTATCAACATTCCACGCTAGCAACCTGATGGTCCCGTGAAAATATTTGCATTTGGGAATTTATGATTTTTTTAGACACCGGAGTGCACTGAAATGCTTTGTAAATGAGTGGTCAGTGCAGTGCTTAAGCAAATCAGTAAAACAATAAAGAACACAACAATGTAAAGTGGTTCAGAGGCTCAAGCTCCTACATCCACTAACCTGATTGAACAGGATAATCCACTAAGGATTAGCTTGTTTTTAACGTGCCAAGGTGCACTCTCAACTGGACTCACACCCCTCCGCAGAGCTGCCTCTCGAACTGGCCTCACATCCCTCTTCTCTCAGGGACTGCCTATCTACACCTAACTTCAACCACTAACTCTAACACTCGGGAAAGGGTTTGGGTTTGGTGTTGCTTTCTCCAACTAGGTGAGATTTTCCCTTACATGGTTTTAGCCTGAAAGCTAGGATTGGGAAAATCTCTCTAAGCTTAGGATGTATATGATAGGCTCGAGTATACAAACTAGAACACTCAAATATGACTATGTAGAACTCAGGGTCAGTGTTCTTGATGGAGATGGTGCCTCCTTATGCCTCCCTAGAACTTGCACTCTCTCTCACATCTGCTCCACTCTTCTAAATGCAGCTTGAGTTTGTATTTATAGTGTGGATTTGAATGTTACCGTTGGAGAGAGTAACATTCAAATCCAGACTATCTCTGGAGTGAAATTCTCCTTTTCAGTGAAGTACGGCCTTGTCAGCTTTTGTCAGATTCGCTGCCTTGTCTTGATTGGTCCACGTGGACTGAGTCCAACGGCTCTTTTGTTCAGGGTACTTGATCAGGGTAGTCCTGACTTCAGGCGACTTGTCTTCAGCTGACTTGAAATCCTCTCAGGATACTTTTCTTCAGTAGGCTTGAAGTCCTCTTAGGATACTTTTCTTCAGTAGACTTGAGGTCTTCTTAGGAACTTTCATTGGACTTGAAGTCTACTCACTAGACTTCCTTCATTCGACTTTAAGTCTTCTCAGTGGACTTTCTTCAGTAGACTTTAAGTCTTCTCAGTGGACTTCCTTCATTGGACCTTAAGTCTTCTCAGTGGACTTCCTTCATTGGACCTTAAGTCTTCTCAGTGGACTTCCTTCATTGGACTTTAAGTCTTCTCAGTGGACTTCCTTCATTGGACTTTAAGTCTTCTCAGTGGACTTCCTTCATTGGACCTTAAGTCTTCTCAGTGGACTTCCTTCATTGGACTTTAAGCCTTCTCAGTGGACTAAAGTCCACTCAGGAGAGTTGACATAAGGCAAATTGTCAGCCTCATTCCTCAGTAGTCTGACTCCTTGAGGATCTACTAGGCACAACATTGATCCTCATGATCATGCTCTTCACTGAGTAGTCCACTGACCAGCTTAGAAAGTCAGGTTTATACTCAGTGGGACTTCCTTCAGGACGGTCTTCAGGTCTTCAGGGTTCTGACTTGATGCTCCAGTCTGTTTGCTCTAGTATAGCTCTGACTTCTCAGGTTCCGAGACAGCTGAGTTCCCCCTCAACTGAATACCTGTAAACTGAAAATAGACTAGCCTAACCTGAATCTTATAAGACACAATCCTGACTGCTCATTCCTTATTACAAGTCATTTTGGAAAATCATCAAAACTAAATATCCCAACACAACCCAGTACTCCAGCAGCAGTATAGGGCCAAACATGCGATTGGGCGCAGCCGTGGAAGGGGGAGAGTGAGTAAGAAGTTATGGACTAAAGGCCGAGGTCGTAGTTCATCCAGTGGTCACAGAACCTGGAATTTCGCTCCACGAAAACCTAGCTCTCAAGGCATGATTGAGCAGTCCTGCTACAGATGCGGATGCAAAGGCCATTGGTCATGCACGTGTCGTACTCCCAAACACTTGGTTGAGGCTTATCTAATAATGCAAAAGGACGACAAGGGGAAGGCTCCCATGGTTGAACCTCAAGAAGACAGCCTGCCTGAAGCAGAATTTGACCAAGACAACAATGATCTCTTGAGCCCGTAGCTCGAAATTTATGAGACAATGAGTGATTTGCACATTTGATTATTCTAGTACTTTGTTTTTTAATAAGACAATTTTATGTTTTTGGATCCTTTCTTTCGGATACTTCGTTTTATTTTATGGATGATACTATTATTTTAGCTTTGACGTGTTTACCTTAAATAGTTGTCCATTAAATTTATTTGGATATTGTTGTTCTCATTTATGGCTTGTAAACATATCAGCTATTAGGTTTGGACAATTTCCTCTTGCATGATGGACGCACATAGTGATTTATGTTTGGTAGATAGCGCCACCATACATACAATCCTAAAAGATAAGAAGTATTTTCATAACTTGATAGAACGTAAGGGGAGTATAACTGCAATAGCCATGATAGTACGTTGATAGTGGGCTCCGGAAGAGCTTCCATTGTCCTCCCCGTGGGTACCGAACTCATAATCGATAATGCTTTATTGTTTCCATAATCTAAGCGTACCCTACTCAGTTTTAGAGACATTAGGATAAATGGATATGAAATTGAGAACAATAACGAATATCTTTTGATGACTATTACTCGAGGTAGCCAAGTTATAGAAAAACTTCCTTCCTTCTCCTCCGGGTTGTATTATTCATACATCCGGCCGTCTAATCTCCATCTAGCTATGAGTATGAAATTTCATGACCCAAATTCCTTTAAATTGTGGCATCAACGGTTAGGTGATCCAGGACAAACTATGATACGTAGGATTCTATCTAATTCAATTGGTCATAATATTTCGAATAATAAAATCCTTCATGTTGATGAATTTATTTGTGATGCATGTTCTAAGGGTAAGTTAATAGTGTGCCCGTCGCGCACTAAGGTTGGACTAGAGTCTCCGGTTTTCCTTGAACGAATTCAAGGAGATATTTACGGACTGATTCACCCAACATCAGGACCATTTCGGTATTTCATGGTCCATATTAATGCCTCTACTAGGTGGACATATGTCTGTTAGCTGTCTACCCACAATCAAGCTCCTGCAGAGCTCATTGCAAAAACTATCGAGTTTCGAGCTCAGTCCCCAGATTATCCAACCCATTCGCATGGATAATACTGCCGAGTTTGTCTCGAGAGCTTTTACAGATTACTGTATGGCCCTGGGAATTAAAGTGGAGCATTCGGTCCCCTACGTCCATAATGGTCTTGTTGAGGCGCTAATAAAACGTAACAAACTTATCGCGAGATCATTACTTATGAACTCTACACTACCCACTTCATGCTGGGGGCATGCAGTCCTACATGCATCGCACTTAATACAAATCCGTCCAACTGCATATAATGATCATTCCCCCCTACAGTTAGTGCGTGGGAAAGAACCTAGCATTTCCCATCTGCGTATTTTCGGATGTGCGGTATATGTTCCGATAATATTACTAAAGCGGACCTCTATGGGCCCATAAAGGAAACTCGGTATTTACGTCGAATTTGACTCTCCATCCATCATGAAATACCTCGAGCCTTTGTCTGGGGATCAATTAACGGCCTGGTTCACTGATTGCACGTTCGATGAAGATTACTTCCCGACATTAGGGGGAGATCCGAATTTAAAATTGAATGAATGCCGGGAGCTTACGTGGAATGTAAGTAATCTTCAGTATCTAGATCCACGCACTAGTCAATTTGAACTAGAAGTTTAGAAGATCATTAACTTGCAAAATCTAGCAAATAATCTGCCAGACGCGTTCACTGACCATAGAGGTATAACTAAATCGCATATACCTGAAGTAAATGCTCCCCAAAGGGTTGAGGTCCCAAGCAAAACAAGTACGCATGCCCCCACGTGCCAGAAGCGCAAAGGACCCTCAAGAGATAGTAATACACCTAAACGAAAGGCTAACAAATCTGGTCAGTCGAATGTAAAATCTCTAGAAGAGATTCGTCTAGATAACTCAAAGTCTCTAGGAGACGAGCGTCCTAGTGATGAAGCACGTGCACAAAATATTCAATGCACTAGGACCGTGGAATGACCAGATACAAATACAATGGGAAATGAGGAAGGTCTGGTTGACGTAAACGTCAAAGTCTCTGTGAATTTCACAGATACGGGAGAAACATGTAATATAAATATTATTGTCGTCGACGACACATTTGCAGCGACATTTGCTCTTTCCATTAATGATCCGGATCCAGAACCCAAAACTATCGTTGAGTGTCGGAAGCGCTCCAATTGGGTTAAATGGAAAGAGGCAATTGAAGCAGAGCTCGCATCGCTTAACAAAAGACAAGTATTTGACTATTTCGTTCGTACACCCGCGCGCGCTATCCCTATAGGATATAAATGGGTATTTGTACGAAAATAAAATGAGAACAATATTGTGGAGAGGTATAAAGCGAGGCTTGTATCTCAAGGGTTTTCACAGAGACCCAGGATTGATTTCGATCAAACCTATTCTCCCGTCATGGACTCAATAACGTTAAACTACTTGATATCTTTGGCAGTTAAAATGAATCTCCAAATGAGATTAATGGACGTAGTAACCGCATACTTATACGGATCACTAGATGCCGACATTTATATAAAAATCCCCAATGGATTTGACATTTCTCAGATAAGGGATGGTGAAAATCGCAGTTTGTATAGCATAAAACTGCAGAAGTCGTTATATGGCTTGAAGCAATCGGGCCTCTGACTTAGTGAGTTCCTTCAGAAGAAGGAATACACATTCGATAAAGCTTTCCCATGCGTATTCACGAAGAAATCGCAAAATGGTTTTTACATCATATCCGTTTATGTTGATGACCTAAACATAATTGGAACATGTAAAGAGATTGAAGAAGCCAGTTCAATCTTGAAAGTTAAATTCGAAATAAAAGCCTGGGGTAAAACCAAGTACTGCCTCGGCCTGCAGATCGAGCATCTTCCAGAAGGAATTCTTATACATCAGTCAATATACGTGAAAAAGGTATTGGAGAGATTTCATATGGATAAATCTCATCCACTTAGCACCTCTATGGTTGTCTGATCCCTCGAAGTGGATAAGAACCCATTTAGACCAAAAGAAGATTCAGAAGAAATTTTGGGGCCAGAAGTTCCTTATCTTAGTGCTGTTGGAGCATTGCTCTATCTCGCAAATTGCACTCGGCCGGACATAGCATTTGCTGTCAATTTGCTTGCAAGATATAGCGCTTCTCCTACAAGGAGGCATTGAAATGGTGTTAAGCATGTTCTACGGTACCTCCAAGGGGCTCAAGATCTTGGACTGTTTTACCGTAAGAACCAAGACAAAACCTTAGTAGGTTATGCGGATACTGGCTATTTGTCTGATTCCCACAACGCCATATCCCAGACTGGTTACATTTTTCTCTGTGGTGGTACCGTGATCTCATGGAGACCGGTTAAACAAACTATGGTTACCACATCTTCAAACCACTCAGAGATAATAGCTTTATTTGAAGCCGCACGAGAATATATTTAGTTAAGGTCCTTGGTAAAACACACTGGTGACTCGTGTGGTATCTCTAAAGGCGATACACCTCCCACCGTTATATTTGAAGACAACGCAGCTTGCATCGCACAAATGAGTAATGGGTACGTCAAGGGAAACCTGACGAAATATATTTCACCTAAGTTTTTCTACCCATACAAACTCCAGAAGAGCGACGTGATTACCATTCAAAAGGTGCAATCTAGTAACAATCTAGCAGATCTGTTTACTAAGTCCTTACCTACGTCTACTTTTGAAAAGTACGTTCGTGGTATTGGGATGCAAAGACTTAAAGTGTTATTGTCTTCAGGGGGAGCGGTAACCCCGAAATGAATCTGGAAGATTTGATCTAGAAGATCGATTACATTCCTCCCTAACTTATTATTTGGCCGATACCTAGCACGTGGAGTTTTTATGACAAGATATTTATGTTATGTTGTAATGTCCAAGGGGGAGTGTTGTAAATCTAGAAGATTTATTATTCCAAATCTAGAAGATTTGATGTGGACATTGCTAATGGACCAATAACCCAATGGGCTTCATATCTTAGATTAGGGTTTTACTCTTATAAATATACCATTGTACTCAGAATTGTAGACACTCATACAAAAGAATATTAGTGAAACTCCTTGTGTGTGATATTGTGCCAAGCCAGGAGTTTCACTAATGATCTTGTGTATGAGTAATTACAATTATGAATACAATAGTTTATTTATAAGAATAAAACCCTAGTTTAAGATATAAAGTTCATTGGGTTATTGGTCCATTAGTAATGTCCACATCAAATCTTCTAGATTTGGAATAATAAATCTTCTAGATTTACAACAATATTAAAAGATTACTAAACATACCCCAAGTTTAGATAATTATGTCCTTTAAAAAAAATTAACCTAAATTTAAAACACAAAAAAAAAAGTGAATAATTATAAAATCACAATTTTATTCACTTAAAAGTATACACGATCAAAATAAAAGTGAAGAGTTCCCATATTTTAAAGGAAGAACAACAAATTTGACCTCCGAAATCATTCAAACACAATAAAATAAAGGTGATCTTCTTAATCTAAAAAAAAAATAACTTGCAAGAAAAAAAAAACACAACGTACGCTAACAAAGTGTGTTTAAATTTTATTCCAAGTACACTGAATATTTTACCTTTACAAAGTGAACTATAATTTAACTTCTATTAATTTTACTCACTGGTGCTACAAAAAAAATGCGAACAAAATCTCACACGAAATAATACTAATGCACTACGGATACATATTAACTTGTCATTCAGTGTAAAAAAAATTTACTTACATTAATGTGATCCTTTGTGCCGTTTGACTCCATTAATTAGACATTATAAACTTGAATTATCTTGTGTTAATATGAACGAAAATAATCCAGGAACTTGGATTTTAGGAATTTAATAAAAATAATCAAAAAACTTGGTTTTTCGAAATTTCGAAATGTTAATTTTGCGGTGTTGAGAATGAGAAAAGTGATCGAATAACTAAAGGAAACTTAGTTCATAATTAAAATAATATTAATGAATGAGCAATTTTAACTTTTAACTTAAACTATTTTTGGCAAAGATAAAATTGGGGCATGTATAAGAGAATTGAGGGTTTGTTTAGCCGAGGCCTATTAAAAAATAAGGGCCCCATTTGTATGGTGAAATAGTTTTGGAATGGAATCACCATTCATAAATCTATTTTAAATCTATGGTTGATATAATTTTTTAATTGGAATCATAATTTTATAAGGAATGGTAATTCCCAAAAATAAAGAATTGACATTCCTTTCAAAACACATGTTTTTAGTTATTACATTTAATGAGAACTCAATTATTTTATTTAAATAATCAAAATAATATTAATATAATAATAACAACTTTATAAATGATAATATTATAAATTTCAATAATATAATAAAATTATAAAAATTATTTCTTAACAATATTATTTTTTCTATAATTATAAATAATAATATAAAAGATAATATAATAATTTTCAAGAATAATATTATTTATAAACAATATAAATCATAATATATTAGTTTTCTGATAATATTATTTGACAACAATATACTCCATCTTTCCCACAACTACTTTTACACTTACTTTATTTGGATGTCCCACAACTATTTTCACACTCCTGAAAATCAAATAACTCTCTCACAAAAGAAAAAAAAAATTACTTTATTAAAAATATTCAACCCCACGCTCACTTACTCATTTTTCTTAAAAGTGTGTCATTCTCTACTATGAAAGTAGATTCGGAACGGAGGGAGTACATAATAATAGTATAATATTTCTCAACAAATGTACTAATAAAAATATAAATAATAATAACATTTACTAGTAAAAATAATTTTATTATTCTTAGTTAAAAAAAATACTATTATTAAAAATATATATTTGTTTTAGAATATAGAGAAATACAGAGAAGAATAGAAGAACACAAATTTATTGACCCGATTCGTCAGGAATGACTATATCTGAAAGTGTACCAAGCCAAGAGATAATTCACTATTTCTTGTATATGAGATTCCTTTATATAGGATACAATCTAGGGTTTTAGGAATACATGAAATATAATGAAATGACTAAATTACCCCTCCATCAATTACTTTTGATGAAGGAGCATAAATGTATTTTTCCTTCAACACTCTCTTTTTTGCCAACTCAAAAGGGTGAAATGGTGCATGAATGTTGCTTTGCTAAAAACCTTGTCAAGTAACAAAAACTCAATCGAAAAATAAATATTTGCTGAAGAGAAAAAGATTCACGACGCACCTATGTGGAGACTCTCCCTGAATTCTACACCTTTCACATGATACATACATCTATCAAGTGAATTAAAAAAGACTATACATCTCAATTTTCTTTAAGATGTTTGTCATTTGTCTTAGTCTTTTAGACAATAATTATATAAACAAATCAACCTCATTTACTTTAGAGTTTATTTAAGTTACTTGAATCTTGAACAAAACTTGTAGTTGTTGGTTATAGAAGACTTCAGTGATATATGCTTCATATTATCACATTTGATGTAGCCCCACTTCATCTGTTGAAGGCAAGGATGAAAATATAGCGATATATCTCGGATATATCACAAATTTTGAAATTGGGATACGGATATTGGGGTGCAATGTATTTTTCACAACGTATCGCGGATATATCGCGATATTTTGCAAATTATCGACATCGATATCGATTCACTTGTAATATAAAAATGAATGAGAAACGGAAAACATCGCAGATATATCGCAAAATATCGCAGACATATAAAAATATCGCAAATTTTTATGTGTTTATATGTTTATTGTTTTTCTAAGTTGACCTAGCATTAAAGTGAGTATGTATATAGTAAAATTGGTTCATACATGAATCACTTTGCAATACTTTTTAGTGTAATCAATTAATACTCTTTAGTGTAATCAATTGATACCCTTTAGTTAAATAATTAATGTTCTTCGTACCCTTCAGTGGAAACAATTAATACCCTCCAAAACTAGTACCCTTTAGTAAAAATAAATAATATGTCATCAACTAATACTCTTTATCCAGGATTACTCCAATGTGATGAGTTGGTACCAATATTATTTGGACAAAGATGACATTTCTACCTCTGTATTTGAACCTCATAGGTCATCATTTTGATACTAATTGTATTGTATCATGTAATATTCGTCATCTTGTATTGTATTATGCACTATATTTTGTATTGTATTATGTATTATATCTTGTATTATATTGTCAATTGTTTTACGTTAGACATTGTTTATATAGTCTATTATCTATATGCTTACTTTAAACATGTAATTTTATAATGATTTTAAATGGAACATATGCATAATATCATATTATAATACTCACTAAAATTTCATGTTAAATTTTCAAGATTTTAATAAAGTTTCAATCATTTTTTCAAAAAATTTGCGATATCCTTATGTGATATCGATATGTCCATCGATATTTCCGTAAATTTAAGATTGCGGCATTACTTGTGATAGCGATATTTTCATCCTTGGTCCACGATTAAGGTCGCTTTAAAAAAAACATTTCATTAAGGTCCACGATTCTATCTGTGGTCCCTTCCAACATTTACTATAATGAATAACAGACTATTGTCAATGATTCTTTCTTAAGTATCAGAGTACATTCCTGAGACCATTCCAGTGACACTGCGTTGGTCCTAGACGAAATCTAGCTAACAAGTTCATTGATAAAGTAATATTTGGTCGAGTGTATTGAACTAAGTACAATAATGCGCATGTTTCACTTAAGTAGGGAATTTCATCTCCCAATAGCTTTTCGTCATATTCCTTCAGGCAAAATGAATATTTCTTTAATTTCAAACTTCAACCAATCATGAGAGTGTTAACCATATGCACTTTGTCCATGTTAATTCGCCTGAATATCTTCTGGACACATACAAACTGGTGGATAAGTATCTCCACATACTTAGGGTTCTAGTTTAAAGCCTAGACCAAAATTGAGTTTTTCCAAGATTCTTTATCTCAAATTCGGATTTCAAATAGTTCATGTTTCTCTTACTTCATTAAGAGTACCTATTCTGTTCATCAACCATCAACATAAAGAATTGCAAATTTGAAATTTATTTTCTCTATAATATGTAGGGTTCCTATTCATCGTTCTTGTAACCTATCCCAATCATATAGTCACTTAGACGGGTATATCACCTCCATCCAGATTATTTCAATCTATAAAATGAGTGTTTCAATCTTGCACTCCGTGTTTTAGAGTCACTTTAGTTGGGTAATAAAAGGTCATCAAGCACTTGTATATATGTAACTCTTAAATCAAGACGCCCATAGTGATATGTTGTAACCACATACATTAGTTGCATTTTCAGTCCTTTGGAAGCTAACTAAGTAGCAAAACGATAAAACGTCCATTACGGGAGAATATGTCTTCTCATAGTCAATTCCAGTGAGTTGTGAGAAACCTTGAGCTATAAGACAAGTTTTATATAACAAAAACTTATATTTCTCATTACGCTTTATGACAAAGACTCAATTATGTCCTACAAGCTTTACACTTGGCCGGGCTAACACTACCAGACCAAATAAATGTCTCTTTATCAGAGAATCAAATTCTACCTGGATTGATACTTTTAATTTTAGGCCATTATGCTCTTTGTTTACATTTCACAATCGAGTGTAGTTCAATATCATCGTGCCCTATACTTTCTTGAGAAACAATATAAATTAATGCATCATTAATATGTGTGCAATGTCTGTCCATCGACTCATATGCACTCTCATAATCATATAGGAATTTATGCATTCTCTAGAATCATATTAAACATCAGAGCGCCCTTCAGTAATGATTCATGAACATGAGTTTAATTAGAGATAATCTCATGAGATGTATTCCTCAACACTGATGATCAATCAATTAGATTGTCCACACCTACCATTCTTTCCTTTAGGTGGGTGTCAATCAAACCAGCTAACCTCCCCCTTTTCTTTTTGGGAGTCACGACCTCAACCACACCTCCACCAAGTATGGTTGCAACACCTTTTCAGCGGTGTAGTGCCCTTTATTGGGGACTTCTAACCTTGCAGACACATTTGCAGCCACTATAGAGACCTAGTCACTTTAACAATATCAGTAAATGCATCAGGCGTCGAATCTGCTATGTTCTGAATATATATTATTCGTTTTCACTTTCACATTGAGAGGTTTCGGGGGTCAAATGAGACAAAGTGGAGACAAACACGATACTTATTATTATTCCCTTAGAAATTTCTTCTTCTTATCTCCCCCTAACGATGGGAAGATTCAATTCTCTTAATAAAAAAAATAAGTGAGATTACTTAGACTTGTGTTTCAAATTTTGGACTATTGGAGACCGGAGAGAGACGGAGAATCATGTAGCCTAAGTGTACAGACGGTGGATTTGCGTGAATCTAAATTATCTAATATTAATATTATTCTGAAGGTTCATTTCTCTAGCTGACTCTGAGCTTGGCTCAGGATTTCTACCACTATGTGAACCACACACAGAATTAGATGTTACCTCAGGCTCATCCCTAGCCATAAGGCAAAGATCATCGTACTCATCATTAGAAAAGAGTTCAGGCGACCTCTCCTCAGGACCATCCGAGTCTGTAGCTTCCTCAGCGAGCATAACTCTCCGGTCAGCGTACCTCTGGTCTCTCTTGGCCCTCCTGTCTTCTCTTTCCCGTGCACTCAGTTCTGGGCAGTCATACTGATAGTGCCACTTTTCTTATAGTTATAACATGTAGCCTGCTCATCTCCTCTTTCCTTTCTTGGCTCAGGGTTCCTTCTTGAGTCAGGTTCCCTATGTCTTGATGAGCTTTCAACCTTTCCTGAGTGTCTATCATCATGAGTATGTCTCTGTTCATCTCTTCGATCGGGCTTTGGATCTGATTGTCTCCTTTCATTGCCACGATCACGTCTTGGTTCAGTGTTTCTTCTTTCCTCATATCTCCGAGAACTTTGGTGGCTTCCTTCAGGTTTCCTGTCACGAGTATCCTGATAATATTTCTTATAACGACCAAACCTGGAATTGAGCTTTTCAAAGCGTCTGGCCATCAGGCTGTACTCCTCAGTGAGCTCTTCTTTGCTCATCTCCATCAGTGACTTTGATGAAGATTCGACAGGTTCTGACTTACTTTGAATGCCACACTTTTCTCAGGTGCTTTCTCTTCCTCTTTAGGCCGAACTTTCTTCTTTCTCTTGTTCAGGTCATATTTCAAAGCCTTGAGCTCTGAAAAAAGTAAAGTCGAAGTTATATTACTCATATCCTGAGTGTTTTTCAACATAATAACACTATTATCCCATCTCTCAGGAAGAGCATTTAGGATTTTAGAAGCAACTTCTCTCTTGGGAACCTCTTTTCCCAACATCACCAACTCATTCATCATCTTGATGAATCTTGACTCCATCTGATCAATAGATTCGTCAGGCAGCATCTCGAATGCTTCAAATTTCTGAATGACAATATTCCTCTTGTTCTCCTTTATCTTTTCCGAGCCCTCACACATGCTGGTCAGCTCATCCCAGACCTCCTTTGTCGTCTTTAAGTTCATCAGCCTCACTGATTTCTCGAACGGTACCGTATGAAGAATAATGTTTCTGGCCACGTTGTCCAGTCCCACCATCTTGATCTCATCATTTGTCATATCCTTCCTCTCCTTAGGAACCTGTATGCCAATGTCGAGATCATCATATCCCAGTCCTCTAATATTTGGGATGGTGATCTTGATAGGTCCGTCCCTGATAACTCGCGGCATTTGGTCATGGATGGCATCAAGATGTGCCTCAAGTCTAAACTTCCAATAGACAAAGTTAGAAACAAAAAATTCAGGCAATGAAGCTTCAAGTCTCCTCGAAGTCATGATGATGCAAGTTTTATAAAAAGTAAACTCAGATCTGTTCAGCGACCACCAATAGTTTCTCCTCTGAAACTATTAGTATTCAAAGTCAGTGGTCTTTTGAACCACTGCTCTGATACCACTTGTTAGTCCCGGTACAAGACTGAGAGATATGTGTATGAGGGGGAATACACGTATACAAATTTTTCTTTTCTTTCAACTGAATGAGTCCCCTTTCTCAGAGTGGTGTAGAACTCAGGGTTGATAACACACCTACTAACTGTAAATGAATGCTTGTCAGTTGGCTAACTATCAACTTGAGTTCAGTGCGGAATGCGTGAGCCCTAAAAGTTTATAATCTTGTTAAAGTTTGCTTTCTGAAAACTTGATTACTCTTTTCTGAAATGGTGATTAGAAGGGCAGTGCTCAGTTTAATGATCAGGCTGATTGATTCAAGCCTGATAAACAATGCAATGAATGACTTAATGAATGATCAGTTAAGGGCAATAATCACAGCAATAAAAAACACAATGAAGTAACGTGGTTCAGAGACTCAAGCTCCTACGTCCACGGTCCTGATTTAACAGGAGAATCCACTAAGGATTGGCTTATTTTTAACGTGCCAAGGTGCACCAGAATCAGCTATACTCACTGACCCTTACTTCCTCCTTCTAACTTACTATCAACCTTAACCAACAAACCTGACTAGAGGGTTTTGGTTTTAGTTTTGTTTCCAACTAGAGTTGTGATTATCCTTACAAGGCTAAGCTATGCTAAGGATGGATAATCACTTCTAAGCTTAAGATATTACAATGAACGCTCAGTGGAATACAGAATAACTCTCTTTGCTAAGACACACTTGGGAAATTTATTGTTTTCGAGTGCTTCTTTGAATGCTGAATGCTTGAGAGTTTGAGTAGTTTCTAGCTTGGAGATTTCCCGCAACCTTGAATGGGTTCAAGGCCTTCTGTATTTATAGGTGACTTTGAAAACTATATATTGGAAGAGATAACCTTCTAGTCATCTACGTAGGGTTTGTTCAACGGATACATCTCCCATGCAGCAGCCGTCCTTACATGGATTTGGTAAAGCATTTAATGCTCCATTTAATGCTTGTCCGTTGAAAAGTGCAGTCTGAACTCGATCTTCATGTCAGGTCCGTACGTGAGTGTCCTTCCTGGATTGGTCCACGTCATCAGGTTGGTGAGAATGTCAGATCTTATTCCTATGTTTCAGGCTTGTCTTATTCAGTTCTTTTTGTCTCGAGCACAACGGTCTTGTCCTGAAGCTGACATTCCTTTTGCATTGCTTGACCCTACTCCAAGTCTTTTCCCATTACTCAGTGTCATCATGTTCCCTACAAGACTGAGTTAGTAATGACCTCAGGGTCATACTCTTCATCACTGACACTTACTCAGCCAGCTTAGAGAGACTGCCGTAAGTTCAGGATGGTTCTCTTGTGTCTTCAGGCTTTAGTCTTGATTGTCATCAATGAGTACTCCTCTCATTGAGTTCTTGTGAAGTGTAAAATAACTAAGTACAATTCTAACCAAGACTAGCCTGACCAAAGCACACTAAGGCAACTCATCTTTTCAGGGGCTTTGGGATCTAATCAAAACTGACATTGTCCCAACATAAATGACTAGTTGCACCACAATCATCTCCTGATAAAACCTCCGACCAAAAGCTCTCGTCTATCTCCACCACATTCTCCAGCGAATACGTCACCTTGTCGGTGTCGGGGGCGTTGGCAAGTGATGAGACTTCACTGGATGAATACAGAGGAGAGTTCGGGTCCGTATTCGATATATCGGTTAGGTGCATTCGGGTTTGGGGCCTGAGCCTTGATTGTTTATTGAGCCTTTTCTTGAAGTGGGTGTTCCATACATTTTTTATTTCATTGTCTGTGCGGCCCGGTAAGCTAGCTGCAATCACATACCATCTGCAAAATAAAAAATTGAGGAATAGATTTGATCAAATTTAATTTCAAATTACATGAAATTAACAACCCCTTGAAGGAGCTACAAATTACCTGTTTCCCAAGTGTTGATGCAATTTCATGATGATTTCCTCCTCTTCCGGGCTGAAATTTCCCCGCTTTATATCGGGCCTTAAGTATTCATCCATCAAAGTCGGCAACTCATCCCGCACCTCCACAATCCTGAAATTTGTAGTGATAAATATTCCGGATATTTTTTGTCCTTGCATGGAGATAATTAATATCTTTTAGTATAACCAACTAATGCTTTTCAATTAAATAATTAACACTCTTCGATTAAACAACTAATACTCTTCGTATCATTCAACTAGTACCTTTCAGTTAAACTATTAATACTCTCTAAAACTAATAGTTTTCAATGAAAATAATAATTTCCTCTACTAAGATCAACTAATATCCTTCAAATTAAATCATTATCACTCTATACTTTGCTTTAACTTTACCTAATTTTATGGGGACGAAAATGTTAAAAAATAAAATTAACAGAATAATTTTAATGGACTAAAATCAAACCAAAAAATTTATGCTGGTGGAATTTAAAGTTGGATAAAGTATTATTAATGTAGATTCCGTACCGGCCAGTTTGGGAAGAGTCCGCCAGTCGGCATGGCCATTGTGGTGGATGAAAGTAGTGAGGATTAGATCTTCTTCAGGAGTCCACGACCCTTTCTTCAACCCTGTTTTCTCACAACATGGAGCCCGCCCCATTTCTTCAATATATATATATATATATGTGTGTGTGTTTGGGTGTGAGAACTGGGTTAGTGAGTTTTTGATGAAGATTGGAGGTTGGCTACTTAGCTGTGGTTTGTATAAATATGAGAGTTATGAGATTATAATTAATATATATATATATAAGGACATTTTTTTTCATGCAATTAAAATGATAAAATAATAAATGGATTAAATAATAAGGGATGGGTCTTCGAGCCATCGAGTAGTGGAGTGAAAAAATGATTGGACCAATGGGCAATTTGGACAAATAAAACGTGGATTTATTGAATAATACATTGAATATTCTTTTATTTTATTTTATTTTCTGTCTTTTGGGGTGGGGATCAATGAATAATAATTTATGGGTTAAACTAATAATGTGTTAACATAAAAGTAGATCCGAATCTATATAGAGATATGGTTTTATAGATATTTAATTTAAAATCTTGAAATCATAATCTTTATTTTTGAAGATTGTTAATCCAGGCTAGCTGATTACACTGGGTGATAGACTGATAGTATTTATATTTGAAATAAAAACATAATAAATATAATAAAAATAAATAATTACATACAAATTATGATCAGAGAGAATCACTCGTGAGTAGAAGTGAGGAGAGAGAAAAAGTTGTATTCAATGAAGCAAGTGAAATACATTTGTTTTAAGGTGCAATAGTGAATCTGACTTTCCACTAAAGAGAGTGAATTAATTTTGTTGTAATTTAGCGTGTAAATAAAGAGACACGATTTGTTGACCCAGTTCGTCCGGAAGGACTACGTCTGGGGGCGATCCAAGCCAGGAGTTCCACTAGTATGAGTGCGTATATGAGTACATAATTCATGAATACAATAGGATATATATAATAGTAAAACCCTAATCTAATGGGTCAGGCCCAATATAATTCTTGGTCCTTAAGTAATGTCCACACCAAATCTCCCAGATTTGGAATATAAAATCTTCCGGATTTACAACACTCCCCCTTGGACATTACGATATAAATGTCTTGTCATAAAAACTCCACGTGCTGAGGATCGGCCATGATAATAAGTGGGAGGAATGTTATTGATCTTCTAGATCTAAATCTTCCAGATTTATTTCGATGTTACCGCTCCCCCTGAAGATAACAACACTTTAAGTCTTTGCATCCCAATACCACGAACGTACTTTTCAAAAGTAGACGTAGGTAAGGATTTAGTAAACAAAGCTGCAAGATTGTTACTAGATTGCACCTTTTGGATGGTAATTACGCCACTCTTCTGGAGTTCGTATGGGTAGAAAAACTTAGGTGAAATATGTTTCGTCAGGTTTCCCTTGACGTACCCATTACTCATTTGTGCGATGCAAGCAGCGTTGTCTTCAAATATAACGGTGGGAGGTGTATCGCCCTTGGCGATACCACACGAATCACCAATGTGTTTTACCAAGGACCTTAACCAAACACATTCTCGTGCGGCTTCAAATAAAGTTATGATCTCTGAGTGGTTTGAAGACGTGGTAACCATGGATTGTTTAACCGATCTCCACGAGATTGCGGTTCCACCACAGAGAAAAATGTAACCAGTCTGGGATATGGCGTTGTGGGGATCAGACAAATAGCCAGCATCCGCATAACCTACTAAGGTTTTGTCTTGGTTCTTACGATAAAACAGTCCAAGATCTTGAGATCCTTGGAGGTATCGTAGAACATGCTTAACACCATTCCAATGTCTCCTCGTGGGAGAAGCGCTATATCTCGCAAGCAAGTTAACTGCAAATGCAATGTCCGGCCGGGTGCAATTTGCAAGATAGAGCAAAGCTCCAACAGCGCTAAGATAAGGAACTTCTGGTCCCAGAATTTCTTCTGAATCTTCTCTTGGTCTAAATGGGTCCTTATCCACTTCAAGGGATCGGACTACCATCGGGGTGCTAAGTGGATGAGACTTATCCATGTGAAATCTCTCCAATACCTTTTTCACGTAGGTCGACTGATGAACAAGGACTCCTTCTGGGAGGTGCTCGATCTGCAAGCCGAGGCAGTACTTGGTTTTACCCAAGGACTTCATTTCGAATTCAGCTCTCAAGATTGAACTGACTTCTTCAATCTCTTTGCATGTTCCGATTATGTTTAGGTCATCGACATATACGGATATGATGCAAAAACCGTCTTGCGATTTCTTCGTGAATACGCATGGGAAAGCTTTATCGAACGTGTATCCCTTCATCTGAAGGAATTCACTAAGTCGGTTGTACCACATAAGGCCCGATTGCTTCAGGCCATACAACGACTTACGCAGTTGTATGCTATACATACTGCGATTTTCACCATCCCTTAACTGAGGAATGTCAAATCCATCTGGGATTTTCATATAAATGTCGGCATCTAGTGATCCGTATAAGTACGCGGTTACTACGTCCATTAATCTCATCTGGAGATTCAACTTAATTGCCAAAGATATCAAATAGCGGAATGTTATTGAGTCCATGATGGGAGAATATGTTTGATCGAAATCAATCCCGGGTCTCTGCGAAAACCCTTGTGCTACCAGCCTCGCTTTGTACCTCTCCACAGTATTGTTCTCATTTCGTTTTCGTACAAAGACCCATTTATATCCTACAGGGATAGCGCGCGCGGGTGTACAAAACGATTGAGCCAAATACTTGTCTTTTGTTAAGCGAGGCGAGCTCCGCATCAATTGCCTCTTTCCATTTAACCCAATCGTGGCGCTTCCGGCACTCTGCGATTGTTTTGGGTTCAGGATCTAGATCATTAATAATGGAAAAAGCTATTGACGCTTCAAATGTGTCGTCGACGACAGTAATATTTCTATTATATGTTTCTCCCGTATCTGTGAAATTCACAGAGACTTCGACGTTTACGTCAACCAGACCTTCCTCATTTCCCATTATATCTGGGTCTGGTCGTTCCACGGTCCTAGTGCATGGAATATTTTGTGCACGTGCTTCATCACTAGGACTCTCGTCTCTTAGAGACTTGAGATTATCTAGACGGATCTCTTCCAGAGATTTTCCATTCGACTGACCAGATTTGCTAGCCTTTCGTTTGGGTGTGTTACTATCTCTTGAGGTTCCCTTACGCTTTTGGCGTGTGGGGGCATGAGTACTCATTTTGCTTGGGACCTCAACCCTTTGGGGAGCATTTACTGCTGGTATATGCGATCTAGTCACACCTCTATGGTCAGTGAACGCGTCTGGCAGGTTATTTGCTAAGTTCTGCAGGTTAATGATCTTCTGAACTTCTAGTTCAGATTGATTAGTGCGCGGATCTAGATACTGAAGATTACTTACGTTCCACGTAAGTTCCCGACATTCATTCAATTTTGAATTCGGATCTCCCCCTAATGTCGGGAAGTAATCTTCATCGAACGTGTAATCAACGAACCGGGCCGTTAATTGATCCCCGGACAAAGGCTCGAGGTATTTCACGATGGATGGAGAGTTAAATCCTACGTAAATACCGAGTTTCCTTTGTGGGCCCATAGAGGTTCGCTTGGGTATCGTAATCGGTACGTATACCGCACATCCGAAAATACGCAGATGGGAAATGCTAGGTTCTTTCCCACGCACTAACTGTAGGGGGAATGATCATTATATGCAGTAGGACAGATTTGAATCAAGTGTGATGCATGAAGGACTGCATGCCCCCAGCATGAGGTGGGTAGTTTAGAATTCATTAGCAATGGTCTCGCGATAAATTTGATACGTTTTATTAGCGCCTCAGCAAGACTATTTTGGGTATGGACGTAGGGGACCGAATGCTCCACTTTAATTCCCAGGGCCATACAGTGATCTGTAAAAGCCTTCGAGAACTCAGCTGTGTTATCCATACAAATCTTCTTGATTGGATAATCCGGGAATTGAGCTTCAAGCTCGATAGTTTTCGCAATGAGCTCTGCAAGAGCTTGATCGCGGGTAGACAGCTACAAGCATATGCCCACCTAGTGGAGGCATCAATAAGGACCATAACTGAGCGGTCCTGATGCTGGGTGTATCGGTCCGCAAATGTCTCCTTGAATTCGCTCTAGGAAAACCGGAGACACTAGTCCAACCTTGGTGCGCGACGGGCGCACTATTAACTTTCCCATATAACATACATCACAAAATATTCATCAACAGGAAGGATTCTTTTATTCAAAATATAATTAGATAGAATCCTACGTATCATGTATTGTCCTGGATGACTTAACCGCGGATGCCATAATTTAAAGGAGTTCGGGTCGTGAAATCTCATACTCATGGCTAGATTTTGACGGCGGATGTATAAATAGTACAATCCGGGGGAGAAGAAAGTTATTCTATAAGATCGTATGAGTGGTGGCGCTATCTACCAATCATAAATCACTACCTAAACCCCATTATGCCAGAGGAAATTAACCCCAAACAAATAGCTGATATGTTTACTAGCCATAAATAAAAACAGCAATATCCGAATAAACACATGGATAGCTATTAAGGTAAACACATCAAAGCTAATAAATTCATTCATTAAATATCCAAAAGAAAGGATCCAAAACATAATAAGCAATTGTTTTATTCGGAAAACAAAAACTAGGAATAACTAAATACGTAAATCTACTCGTCATCACCAAAATGTCTAAGCTCAATGCCCTTATGATCTACGTTGTTTAGGTCAGAGTCTGCTTCGGGCAGACTGGCATGGTGAGATTCAACTCTAGGGGCCTTCCTCTTATCGTCCTTCTGCTGCTTTTGATAAGCCTCGACCAAATGTTTGGGAGTACGACACGTGCGAGACCAATGACCCTTGCATCCGCATCTGTAGCAGGATTGTTCACCCTTATCTTGATTGTCAGATTTTCGGGGAGCGGAGTTCGTGTTGGGTGCAGCCTTCTCACGAACCTGAGCTTGATTGTCATTCAAGGCACCTGAACCACCGGATTTGTTACGACCTCGGCCTTGGCTACGAGTTCGTTTACTTCCTCTCCCCCTTCCACGCTTGCGACCTCTTGTACCACTTTGAGCTACAGCGTGTGCTTCGGGCACAGCTTTTGAGCCAACCGGCCTCGCATTATGATTCTGCATAAGAAGCTGATTGTGCTTTTCCGCTACTAGAAGTGCAGAAATTAGCTCAGAGTGTACAGTGTAGTTCTTGGCCCTATACTGCTGCTGGAGTACAAGGTTGCTTGCGTGGAAAGTCGACAAAGTCTTCTGGATTAAGTCGTCCTCAGTTACAGTCTTCTGGCATAACTTCAACTGAGACACAATACGATGTAGGGCTGAGTTATACTCCGTTACAGATTTAAAGTCTTGGAAACGGAGGTTCAACCAATCGTATTGGGCTTGGGGGAGGAGTATATCATTTTGTTGTTGGAAACGGTCCTTCAGGGACTTCCACAAGGTTCCAGGATCTCTTTCAGTGAGATACTCATTTTTCAGGTCTTGATTGAGATGATGCCTAAGAAAGATCAAAGCTTTCGCCTTCTGGGCGTCAGTTGATTTTGGATCATCGACAATCGTGCCGCTAAGGTTGTTCGAGGCTAGATGTATTTCAACATCTAGCGCCCATGTCAGGTAGTTATTACCATCAAGAGTAAGTTCAGCAAATTCTCTTTTGGTAATATCAGACATTATGCACTACAATTAAAGTGACATGGGTAAGAGGATTGACCGAAAAAGATAGACAACGGGGAGACAAGGATTTATTTAGTTATTCTAAGGCACACAGATGCACGTACTGGGCGCCGTCTACCCAAGGCATAAATTTACGGTCCAACAAATACCGGGCGCCGCCTACCCGGGCATAAAGAGCGGACTATAAACTATGTGCGCAGTGTTAAAGCACGTAGGATAGTAAAATCACTCAAACATGCAATAACTATAAATAACGATAATCACATAAAAATGATTTGCAGAAAATATACGGTTTAATGGACAGAGGAAATAATCATTAGAATAATTATTTCATGTACATTAACGCAATTTAACGAAATATTTTCAGGATTCATTAATAAAACTAAAGCACGGATTTTATGTTATCAAGAACACAAACGAATCGGGTTAAGGTAATCATTAAAATCCATGAAATAACGTCGCGTTGGTTGCGCACAGCGGACGGGGTCGACGCACGTAGGTCGATCGTGTGCGTGCGGCAACGGGCACCGGCGTGCGAGTTTGCACGTGGCTTCGGTCTCGACGGGCGCGGGCGCGCGGCATTAGGCGCGACGGGCGCGGATGCACGCAGCGCTGGGCACGACGGGCGTGGGCGCGGGCGCGACGGGCGCAGGTGCGCACGGCGCTGGGCGCGATGGGCGCGCGCGCGCGGCACGAGCGCGACGGGCGCGGGTGGCGCTGGCCGATGATGGCTATGGGAGGCGCGAGCGCGCGTGGCACCGGGCGCGACGCTGTGAGCGTGCACGCCGTGCGGGCGGCGGTCGGCGCTGGCCGATGCGGGCGACGAAGGGGCGCGACGCTGCGCGGCACCGGGCACGACGCTGCGGGCAGGCGCGCCGTGCGGGCGGCGCTCGGCGCTGGCCGATGCGGGTGACGGGAGGCGCGAGGCCGCGCGGCACCGGGCGCGACGCTGCGGGCGTGCGCGCCGTGCGGGCGGCGCTCGGCGGTCGTTGCGTGCGACGGGGGGGCGCGAGCGCGCGCTGCACCGGGGGCGACGCTGCGGGCGTGCGCACCGTGCGGGCGGCGCTCGGCGCTGCGTGCGACGGGAGGCGCGACGCTGCGCGACACCTGGTCGGCGGCGGTGGCAGCGGCGGCGGGCGGCGCGAGGACGGCCGTTCGACTACGGGCGACGGTCGTTGATTATTGATTTAAATCACAAAAATAATTTTCACGTAATATAATTATGCACAGGAAAATTCAGGAACGAAATCAATCGGTAAAGTACATGAACGATCAAGTGATTCATATAAAATAAATTAAAAGCGTACCGTATAATCTCGGTTAGAGACTCGTGCTGATAACGTGTTGTAAGCGTGTAAATAAAGAGACACGATTTGTTGACCCAGTTCGTCCGGAAGGACTACGTCTGGGGGCGATCCAAGCCAGGAGTTCCACTAGTATGAGTGCGTATATGAGTACATAATTCATGAATACAATAGGATATATATAATAGTAAAACCCTAATCTAATGGGTCAGGCCCAATATAAATCTTGGTCCTTAAGTAATGTCCACACCAAATCTCCCAGATTTGGAATATAAAATCTTCCGGATTTACAACAAATTTTACCAATTTCTTTTCTTTTTTACTTTGCACTAATAATTTCAAAATTCCTGAACTTTTTAATTTTAAAACTATTTTCAACACACTATATATCAAATTAAATTGTCTTTCGAATATTTTTTATTTAATACATATATTATACAAATAAAATTAATCATATTTAAATAATTTATTTTATTATTAAGTATTTTCTATTGACTTTAACTATATGATTGATTGAATTTAAATAATTTTTATTTAGACTATAAAAGTTCTTTTAAATGTTAAAATAATTTTATGAATTTTTATATTTGTTGTGAATTTAGTTTACAATTAAATAATTATAATACTCACATATATACAATATAATCTTTACATATTAATTGATTTATGGATAAAATAAATTTAATTTAAACTTTTTTTTTATAATTGTTCATTATACAATCTCGGTTTAAAATTTATAATATTTTATCCGTGCATCGCACGTGAGAAATACTAGTTGTAATAATTTCACAAGTAATGGGTCTATCTAGATCAAACTCGCATATCGGTGGATTGCACCGGGTCAAGTATGTTTTTTAAAGAAAAAATGCGTCAAAGCAGAAACTAAAAACTCATTCATAGATGTGTTATTATAAAGGGTAAGTATGTATTACTGTAAAAATAATTATGTGCTACTGGTCCTTACAACGACAAATATTTTTTCTTATACTAGAAGGACATATATGTGTTTTTAAATTTACTAGTATTTCTCTCGTGCGATGCACATATAGAATATTATAAATTTTAAACGCGAGATTGTATAATGAACAATTATAAAAAATAGTTTAAATTAAATTTATTTTATCCATAAATCAATTAATATGTAAAGATTATATTGTATATATGTAATTATTATAATTACTTAATTGTATACTAAATTCACAAAAAATACTAAAATTCATAAAATTATCTTAACATTTAAAAAACTTATATAGTCTAATTAAAAATTATTTAAATCGAATCAATCATATAGTTAAAGTCAATAGAAAACACTTAATAATAAAATAAATATTTTAAATATAATTTTTTTTTATTTGTGCAATATATATATGTTAAACTAAAAGTGTTCAAAAGATAATAATTTAATTTGATATATAGTGTGTTGAAAATAGATTTAAAATTAAAAAACTAAAGAATTTTGAAATTATTGGTGCAAAGTAAATAAGAAAAGAAATTGGTAAAATTAATCCACTCTCTTTAGTAGAGAGTGAGATTCACTATTGCACCATAAAGCAAGTGCACTTCACTTGCTCCAATAAATACAATTTTTTCTCTCTCCTCACTTCTATTTTTATATATACTAGTATTTCTCTCGTGCGATGCACAAATAGAATATTATAAAGTTTAAACGTGATATTGTATAATGAACGATCATAAAAAAAGTTTAAATTATATTTATATTATCCATAAATCAATTAATATGTAAAAATTACATTGTATATATGTGAATATTATAATTATTTAATTGTATACTAAATTCACAACAAATACTAATATTCATAAAATTATTTTATTATTTAAAAAACTTATATAGTCTAAATAAAAATTATTTTAATTCAATCAATCATATAGTTAAAGTCAATAGAAAACACTTAATAATAAAATAAATATTTTAAATATGATTTTTCTTTTTATTTGTGCAATATATATGCTAAATTAAAAATATTCAAAAGTCAATTTAATTTGATATATAGTGTGTTGAAAATATATTTAAAATTAAAAAGCTAAAGAATTTTAAAATTTTGGGTGCAAATTGAAAAAGAAAAGAAATTGGTAAAATCAATTCACTCTCTTTAATGGAGAGTGAGATTCACTATTGCACCATAAAGTAAGTGCATTTCACTTGCTCCAATAAATACAATTTGCACTTCACTTGCTCCAATAAATACAATTTTTCTCTCTGCTCACTTCTACATTTATATATATATATATATATATATATATATATATATATATATATATATATATAGATAGATTATTCATCTCTTTAAAGCTTAGTGTTTTTTTTAAGTTAGTCCTTACTATATTTGTAATTAAAGTAATAACCCATCATTCTTTATACAGTAACAAATTTTTAATACCTTAAATGTGTTACTATAAGGACAAAAAATTATTTATGTAAGCACAAATAAATATTTAATTTGTCTGTATAGACACACATTTGTCGTATTGTTACACATGTTTGACGTTATAATAACACAACCTGAGAGAGAACTCTCATAATTTTGCGCAAACACATCTTTTTCCATATAGTAACACATCTTTTAATTTTTACACGTGTTACTGTACGAAAAAATATTTATTTGTGTAAAAATAAATAAATATTTGAAAAAAATCAGGACAGTAACACATATTTGTTCATATAATAACATAAATTGAGAGTGAACTTTTGAATTTTGCCTTTACGTGAAATTTTTGCAAAGACCCGTCCAACTCGGCTAATATCCACGATTTTTTAATTTGAGCTATATTATGCGGATTCTAAAATCGTAGAAAATCTCATATGAGTTTTTGTCACGATGGAATATAATGCCTAATAGAATTTCAATTATGCTCGATCAATTTACTATAAATAATTGAAAGCTTTTTAACATAATCTTAAAAGCTTAAAAAAATAGACAATTCAGTTGGAAAATTCAACGCCTGGGATATGACTTTGTCACTTGACATCGGCACATTGATGTTTGCACCAAAAACTATTGGCGATGGAGTGAAAGGCTACAATAGAAACGTGTTGTTTGAGGTAATTTTTAAGTAGGTCTTTGTATGTCTTGTATGAGAACAATTTGAGAAGGTCTTATATGTTAGAAACATGCATAAATTGTATGAGACTATCTCATGGCATGAGACAATGAAATTGAATATAATTAGGGCATTAACACATTAATACATTGGTAGGAATAAATGTTAATTTGTGTTATCTCATGCCATGAGTCAGTCTTATACAAGTTTTTGCCAATTTTGAATCACAAGAATCACATTTTTATTTTGAAATGGGATCCAAACATATAAAACAAATATTTTACTAGTTTTATAGGCTAAGTCTCTTGTGCACCTGATGCATGGTGTAGATTAATAGTTGGAGTTGTTTACATTAACAAATGCATGGATAAAAAGTTTTCAGTATTATCGGTTTCAGTATAAACAACTTCAATTGTTAAGTGAGTGCACCATGCACCAGATGCATATGAGACTTTGACATTTTATTAATATCCAGATTAGTTATTATATTAATATTATGTGTTGCTTGTAAAATAAATACGGTATATGTGAATAGATTGATATTATTACAGATTAAATTGATTCTTTAGCAAACATAGAAATTATAAAGGGAAAAAATCTCTCTATTACATAGGCCAAAACTCACTTTAGACTCCGCTACATAAGAAAAAATCAATATTTTCTACTTTTCCACCATTTCAAAAATGAAATTAGTTTCCTATAGGGATCTTTTCTCATTTTCTACTATTTTCTACCATTTTATACATCTTATAAAACATTGTACATCGGAATTTTTATATGGATCTTTTTTAATTTGCTACCATTTCAAAAATGAAATAAGTTCCCTATAGGGATCTTTCTAATTTTCTACCATTTTGAAATTTAAATCAGAATTTTTTAGTCAATATGTGTTATCTATTGGTCATTCTAATGTCATTTGTTTTTAATCCACGCACATTCCATTTAATTTTTTTTAAATGATATATCATAATTGTACATATATATTAAAATTGTATATCATATTAGTATATACAATAAAAAATTGTATATCTTAATTGTATTTTTTTCCTTTCTTTTTCCAGATCCATGATCTGCTCCAAACATTGAATTCCAAATCCTATATGCGCTTAATAAGATATATGGACGATCAATTAAGATATATAGATTCCAAATCCCATATGCGCACACATATATCAACACACCCACTCTCTCTCTCTTCCCTGCACATGAATTATGAATAATTTTTGTTTTTCTCTTTCGATTTATTGAAATCACACACAGAGAAGATGAAGACAAGATACGCATCCACAAACTCAAACGCAAAACGAGAAGATTATGTTTCATTATTGAGAGGAAATGAATTTTTAAAGTGTTAACCGTAAATTTCCGGCGAAGATTAACGGAGTTCCCGGAGTCTGATCCTCAAATTGTTTGAGGGGTTTTACTCTCCTCGTCAAGAGCTTTCAATAGGTATTGGAATTGAGACCAACCGTTCTCCGGCGACGACATCTGAAGCTGGAAAATCTGCTCTTTACCGAAGCATCTGCACAACGACTGCCTTCTGCACACGCGGTGTGGAACGTCGGCGTATGTGGCGCCGGAGGTGCTCCGGAAGAAAGGGTATGACGGCGGATGACAGAGAGATGAAGAGTTTCCTGCCCTCTGGACGAAAATCAATAGAAATGGAGAGAGAAATTAATTTGTGGGAGAAAAGCAAAAAGTAAGTCAGTGTAGTGGAGTCTAAAGTTATTTTTGAATTATGTAGCTTAGAAGAATACTTTATTGGTTGATGTAGTACACACTAATTAACCCAGTTATAAATAAACGTAGCAGCCAAGATCCTAGCTAGTGGCATATGACTACCACATCTTAGTGGTTGGTGTCTACGTGAAATTAAGTCATCATCTCAATGAATTAATTAGTCCTCATGCATGAACCTTGAATTTGAAAAGAGTTTGCCTTTTTAATGGAGATAGGTGATAAACAGTCACATTTAATTTTACACCGTTTAAAAGAAGCTGCAGGAAAATAAAAGGTTGGCAAAGTATATATGCATGTGAACTTTCATAGTAAATCTTATTTTAAGAGTATTAATTATCTATAATACATTTAAAAGTGGCTTGAAATGGTAAATCATTTTTGGGACAATTTTACCCCTGCTATCGTTTATTTTATACCATTCAATCCTACTTTTATTTATGAATTTCATCCGTTCGGATTGTCTTCCCGACTTTCCCTACTTTCACTTCCCGTTCGTCTTACTCCCTCACGTGGATCTTTGTATTTTACAATGTTTTTGCGTTTGATTATCCGTCTTCAGTCAACCAATCGATTAAATTAAATGTGCCAAAGAATGTTGCGTTCCAATGAGGATGACAGCTAACCAACGTGTGATCCACGATGTAACTGGAAGCGATTGCTGATCGGCCCAGTAGGTGATTTAATTTCCATTTGGATTTCATTGATTAGGTTTTACGGCTTTGATTTCATTATTAGATAACCATTTATGTTTGGCAACTATTATTCTAACAGTTGCACTATTGATTTTTTATGTATCTAGATTTGGGTTTCAATTTCGTTGTAATTTTTTTGGGTAGCTGTAATTCTATTGCATTTCGATTTTCTTTTATTCGAATGAGTGTATCTTAATCTAATTATCTTTAGTTAATTGATTTCATATTGATAGGAACTGAGAAAGAATGTGCAAGGGTTTTAATTGGCATATAGTTGATTACATTTGTGCTATATTGGAATTTCATTCATGGTAGAAAGTAGAATTTATTGTTGTTGGAGGCAAAATTTCTCCTTTGAAAATGGTGGATGGATGGGCACCTAACCCATTGTCTGATTTGTATATCCACTCGATCTTTGTGTAAGCCCATTAGATGGTGTTCCTTGATATCTTTGTGATTTCCTTGCTTTGACGTTCTCCATTTCCATGCCACCGATTCACCCCTTTTTAAGGTATTCCACACATTGGTTGGATAATTTACAACAATCTTTATCTACTTCTTGGAAGTCTATAAACCATATCTAACAACCAAACTCACGAAACTCTTTATATTACTTCAATATTTGGTGCGAGCTGCTCCATAATTATGCATATATGTACAAAGGGATGCAATTTGATTGTAACAATGGATGGTAGTTGTGTTTTCTCTCATTTACACACAAGTACTCCACACGCACAGCTCACTTCTCTTTTTTGCGCAATATTTTGTTGTCAGTTTATTTTAATAGATCAAACCTAGATATCGTAATTTTGAATTTTGATCACACTTTATCGCCTCATAGTGCTGGCTCATTCTTAATTTTTATTATAATTCAGGTTTGTTAAATGTATATCCTAATATTGATTTAATTTCATTTTAAAAATAAAAAGAGGCATGTTTTTCCTGATTGTTACCAATATGTTATGTTTTAAGATAAGGGTATGTTGGGAAATTGTATAGACTTGTGTTTTGATTAAGATGCCAAAAAGTTCCTCCTAAGTTATTTATAAGTAAAATTGTTCAGTAGAGTTAAAGATTAGAAAGTCAGTTCAAATGTTAAGGAACTGAAGTGCGGTTAGTAATTTCGGGAGTGTATTGAAGAATGAAGTTTGCTGAAGACAAACTGATCTGAGAAATAGTCTAAGTCTTGAATGTTTTCTAAGTGCATTCACACTAAGACTAAAGCTATCAGGAGAGAACCAAGGTCTACTGATGTGAACTAACAAAGCACATTCAATGCTAAACACATTAAATGCTGTTAGTTAATCTGGTTGGAACAAGACAAAACGAATTTCAGTGAAGCTTACATAAATGAAGGAATAAGAAGGTTCTCTCAGAGGAGTTCCACCTTAAAGCAAGACAGGATTCTGAGTAAGTAGACTGAACGGCCCAATGAGAAGATGACACGTAGGTGTACTCTACTGACAGCCGACCTATCACAGACTGACAAGTAACAAAAGTCTTTCCCTAGCATTCTACAGAAAGTTGGTGAACAGGCATGGTCTTTCAGCCGTTTCTTGACAAGACATAAAGCTTCAAATAGAGCCGTTTGAACCAATCAGATACAAGAAGACTTACTTGAGAAGATTCAACTCCAACGGGAAGATTTTCAAGAAGGTCTATAAATACAGAAGGACGTGCCCATTTCTATGCACGAGAAACACACAAGATCAAAGCTATCTCTACATTCATAACTTACTACGAAGCACTCGAAATTACCTCTATTTCCCAAGTGTTTCACAGTTGTAGAGAGCATACCAAACCTTCTGTAACCAAGCTTAAAAGCTATATCCAAATCTTAGAAAGAGATAATCCATCCTAAGCCCTGAGTTAAACTGTAAGAATTATCTCACAACAGTTGGAACCAAACCCTACTCAAAACCCTACTCAGTTGTTAGGTTGAGAGTTAGTGTTAAGTGGTGTTAGTAAACTGATTGTTTGTATCAGTCTGAAAGCTGGTTTGTTTTGGGAACTAGGACCTGGAATTATCCTAGTGATCAATCATCCTAAGAGAGGATTAATTGATCAGTGCACCTTGGCACTATAACACAAGGAATTCCAAGTGAAAGGAATTCTCCTGTTTAATCAGGACAGTGGACGTACAAGATTCATCTCTGAACCACTTTATATCTTGTGTACTTACATTCTGCTATCTCTTTAGTCTGAGTTATTCATTCAAAGTTTATCAAAGTAAAATGAGATTTCTTAAGGGCTCACTAATCCGCATCTGAAAGCTAATTAGATAGTAGGTCAACTGAAAGTCTTGAGCTTTCAGTGGAGGTATTATCTCAGTAAGCTTTCACAAGTAATTCTCAGCAGACTTCAAGTCCACTGACAAGTTACTGTCTTAAGTAACCTGATAAGTTTTTAGAAGTTTAAATTTATAACCTCAGGTGTATTCCCCCCCCCCCCCCCTGTTAGTGTTAGTGTCCTAGAGACAATCTATCGAAAGGACATAATACTAAGATAATATTCAGATTTGGTTTAATATTATTATTGATTTAATATTAAATGTATGGCATTACACTTATCTGAATATGATGTTTGATTGTTTGCATATATTCTTATTTGTGTTCCCATGAATCACTACTGTCATTGAGTGAGTGAGAACTCAGATGACCTAAGTATGATTCTTAAATAGCCCCGATCAAGGATCATCAAGAATGGGATATTGATGATGCAATTGAGATTGGTGTGCGATCTGCATCATACTCTTAGAGAGTGTAGTAAGATCTCACTTACTACGAGATACCGGGTATCTCATGATGGATGCACAGATACCTTAGAGGGTATTGGTATACCCATCCGAGAAACCGTTTGATGTAATTCCACATAATGTGTCTACGGGTGTCTCGGTTAGTGGGAGCGATGTGATACTCCTCTGACTTGAGGTCAATACGCACGACATGTGTGGAGTGGTGAACTTTGACCATGACCGACGCTTGCACCCTTCCACGGGTAGATATGGCATGGATTGGGTTCATCACGAAATGCATGTGCGTGGTAGTTGAGCCAAGAATAGGATTCATTCCTCAATGTGGATTTAGAGAGAATACTCGTCTTCTCATCATAATTGGATCTAAGTCGTCAGCCGACGCACATCAACTTAGACTTTGTGGCTAAGTGTGATATACTTGATCAATTAGTGATTGGAGATTATATGATTAAGTTATTTGAATAGACACTTCATCATGTTCAAGGCTTAATCGAGTATTCGTGAATGAAAGGAAGATATCACAATAGCCTACAGTATTACAGGTAGTTGCAGATTTCCTCGCAACGTACCTCGTATATTGAGAATGTCTGATTTATTGTCTAGGGTTCAATTAAGACCGTTAGTTTGACTAATCGCTCGATATACGAGGGCCTATGGGTCACACAACAAATAATGACAATTTACCAATTATAGTTGGTTGATTAAATATTGTATTGGATATAATATTTAATTTATGGAGAATATAATAATAATTATATTTGGAATTAATTATTATTATTATTTAATTAAATTAGATTTAATTAAATATGAAATCCCAATAATAATATTTGGAATATTATTATACAAGAATAATAGATATGGTAAAGATATTATTCGTAGGAACGTATCTAGGGAAATATAATCCGTAGAGATTATATTACGGGCTAGGCCCGATATCTTGCTTAGGAATTAAGCCAAGTTAATCCCTATAAATACGTGTCATGGGAATTCAGAAAACGTGATACAAGAAATATAATTTCTCCATAAAATCTCAGTCTGAATTTTCCTAGCAAATTCGTCTCGAGATTCAACGCTGGCATATCGGTGCGGGTTGGTAGAAAGCCGTTACGTGGATACCATAGTTGAGGATTCCGCGTACAAATCGCTGTAAGGATTTATATATCGTTATTTATCCTTTAATTGTTATGTTATACAACTATGTTTGAGATTCGTTGTTGGTGAGTCGTAATCTTCTGCTGCGCCGAACATGGTGTTCGTGCCTCTAAAACCCAACAGTGGTATCAGAGCGTCAGGCTCGGTTGTATACATAATTCGTGTAATTTTGTTGGTAAAATTATTGTGTGTATTTCTAGTTATTTTGCCCGTAAATTATTATTTTGGAAATCAATGAATTTTTTTTTTTGCGTACAAAATTAAAGATTTATAAAAACTAATTGTTTGTATGCGTGAATTATTTTCGGGGAAAGCAATTAACATTGAAATTGTTAAGAATTGTTTTGAAAGCAATTATACTATTTTACAATTCTGATTTAAAAAAAAAAAAAGGATTGTTTTCTTCTTTTGAAGCAGACTTTCAAAAACCCCTTTTCTGGAATTGATTTTCACGCCCAAGAAAGTACGCCTCCACCATGAACAGGTTGTTGTTCACCATTATGATGGCGATTGAGTCGTTTTTCATCGGTGAATAGGGCCACGAGGTCGCGCCTCGGATTTCTTGCCGGAGACGTCGATCTCCGCGATGCCTTCGCTGCAACTCGCTGGGCGAATTTCTCCGATGAAAGGATTCTGGCCGTAAAACAGCATCCCTTCGAAAGCTCGATGGCCACTAATTGCTGGGCAAGTAGTGGTTTTTGCTATCGTCTGGCGTCGCGGGGAATGACCAGCCGATTTTGATTGTTTCGGGGATCGAAAACTGCCGCTTTTAACTCCGTAATCTGAGGATGTTGGGAATCTTAGGAGGTGGCGGTTTGACCGTTTTTCCGCTGCGTTTGACGCCTTTGATCTCGGCCATGGGCACAGCGTATAGTTTGAGGACTTGATCTTGAGAATTTGATTCTCTAGGAGGGTTTATTTGCAATTTTAGACATTTCTAGAAATTGTAATTTGAACCTTGGGCTTTCCTACAATTTCTGAACTATTTGGAAATTGCAATTTAGCCCTTGGGGTCATTATACAATTTTGAGTTTTCTGGACAAATTGCAGATTAATCCTTGGATAAGATTTTCAAATACACTAAGGCCTTGTTTGACTTTACTAAATTTTGGAAATTTTAAAAGGCAAAATAAGGGCCTGTTTGATCGGATCAAATTATAAAATTTTTGAAAATTAAAATAAGGGCATATTTGGTTGGACCAAATTCTTTAAATTCGGAAAAACGAAATTAAGTCCTGTTTGGTTGGACCAAATTTTAAAATTTTGATAAAATAATATTTTGGGCAAAATAATTTTGAAAATGACTTTAGAAATTGACCGAGAGCTTGGAGCTTTTTGGTATTTCTAATTTTAGCAATATTTTACCTACGGATAATTAATTGTTAAGCACGTTTATTTGATTTACGTGTTATTGGATATTTTGCATGTTTATTTGATTTATGTGCTAAATATTTATTAGATGTTTTATTTATGCAAATTTAAATTTTGAAATAAAGCATGAGAACTTGATTAGTTGCTCCCCACTTATATAACTGCTTATGTTAATCGATATTTACATTGTTAGTTATATAGCCCGCATTAAATTGTTTGGGTAGGCGGCACCCAATATTTGTCGGACCGTATTAAATGTTTGGGTAGACGGCGCCCAATATATGTTTGTCCGCACTTATCATGTTTGGGTAGGCGGCGCCCAATAATTGCTCAAATGTGACGTAGTTAACATGTTGGATCTCGATTAAGCAATTAATACCCCGCCTTTAAAATGATCCTCACTAAAATATGGTTTTCATTAGATTGAAAGATGTCTTCCATTAAAATTAAAAGTAAACCGGAGATTTCGTTCCAATGAGTATTTAAGGCCCTAGTCTTTTGCTCGGATCTACATCTAACGGGACTTTTATAGGGACACGTTTGTTGCCGCTTAATGGTTGTAAACCAACTTAATTCTGTTTCACCAGCCCTAGCAGGGAAACGAGAATTAGGTGACATCCGATTGAACTAGGTTTAATCAACTAGGAATTGCGTGAGACAATTGGTTTAGAGACCTACCAGTTCTGTTATTGCAATGTTCAGCCCTAGCAGTCATTGTAATAGTAGGAATGTAGATCCTAGTCCATTACAATTTATACTAGATATAAATTCGTACTCTTCCGATGAGGTCGTTGAGTATGTGAAAATAATGGAGACAAAATAAATTAAAAGGCCATGTTTATTTTGATTGCTGAACATTGATCATAGGAATTTTGTGTTTAATTCCCGTTTTAATTTATTTCTCTAAAAATTGTTGAAATGAAGAACTTGTCATTGAGGAATGTTTTGGAAACAAACAAATTGGCTGGGCCAAATTTTTCTGGACTAGCACTGAAACGTGTGTTTGGTGCTAAGGCAAGACGAGATTGAGTACGTGTTAGACACGACAATCCCTTTACCCCTGAGGCTGGTTCAGTTGAGGCTGCATCGTTTGACGTTACAGCTCAGAAGAAGCATCAAGATGATGTTTCCCAGTTCTATGTTATGATTGCTCGGCATGACTCCCGAATTGCAAGACAACATGAGAAAATGGATACCTTCGAGATGCTTAAGTGTCTGAAGGATTTCTTTGATTCTATATCTCGTTTGAGATTTATGAAGTGATGAGAGATCTGTTCAGATGTCGATTAGCGAAAGGAGGGAAGATTTCACCTCATGTGCAATCCTCAAGTCGTTCCCTGATTCATATTCTAGTTTCGTAGTAAATTTAATATGAAGAAGACGGAAGCGACAATGCCGGAGCCTCATAACATGCTTAAGACTTTTGAGTCTTCCACTGTTAAGGAAAGGCCCGTGCTCATGGTGAGTGCTTCTACTTCTTCTGACCCGAAAGGCGAGAAGAAGTGAAGGAGTAAGGCTAAGAGGGCTCCAAGCCCAACTTCCTGAAGGCAAAAGGTGGAGTTCAAAAGTAAGAGCGGGTTAATAAGGATGTGTGCCCCACTGCAATTGAAAGGGGTATTGGAAGAAAGACTATAAGGTTCTAGCAACTGAGAAGAAAACACAAGGTATTTCAGATGCTAGAACAAGTATAGTTGCTGTTAAGATAAACATGTTCACTGATAGTTCAAACTGCTAGGCATTTGTTGAGTTATGGACATGATGTTCTTAATGTACAAAGTAGAGAAACAGCTTGGTAAGAGTATCAAGACTCTTCGATTGGATCGAAGAGGTGAGTACCTTAGCCATGAGTTCATGGATTACTTGAAGCTTCATGGGATCCAGTCGCAATGGACTCCTCCCGGAACACCTCAGATGGACGGTGTGTCCGAAAGGAGAAACCAAACCTTGTTAGACATGGTAAGGTCCATGATGAGTTTTTCTCTCTTCCAACATTCTTATTGGGATGCGCATAACAAACCTCAATCCACATTTTGAATAGGATTCCATTCAAATCAGTTGAGCAGACTCCATACGAGCTATGGCATGACAAGATGTCATCTTTTCTACACATTAGAATGTGGGGTTGCCCCGCAGTTGTGAAGAAAATGCTAACTAATAAGTTGGAATCCGAAGGTGAAAATGGTTATTTTGTGGGATATCCTAAGGAGACAAGAGGATATCACTTCTATCTAGCGGAGAAACAAACAGTGATTGTTTCTAGGCAGGCTAAGTTCCTAGAAGACGAGTACGTTTATAAGGAACAAAGCCGTAAGAAGATAGAACTTGAAGAGATTCAAGAACCACAAATTAACATAGAGACTGATGATTTGTCAAAGCAACATGACAAAGAATCAGTGGGAGCATTCAGCGACTCTCATGGTGGAAGTTTATCACTAGGTGATCCTCTTTCAGCCAGTGGGAGCGTAATTGGAGTTGCATTGCCTTCGCAACAACCTCCAAGTGGGCTGAATGAGAATAACATAGTTCAAACTCCCGCCCAAGAGACATATGAAAATGTCGCTCTTGAGGACTCTCCGGTCAACGATGAAGTCGCTGCACCACAAAATTTTCACGATCAGAATGTACAGCCTGCACAACCACAACTCCGTAAGTCGACTAGGATTCGTAATCCAACCACTAGGTATTATGGTTTCCTCGTGGAGGAACATGATCACGTGGAGATTCCGGATAAAGACGAACCTAGAACTTATACTGAAGCAACATTAGATGTTGACTCAGAGAAGTGGCATAAAGCCATGAAATCCGAGATGGACTCGATGTACACCAATTAAGTCTAGGACTTAATTGAGTTGCCAGAAAGGGGTTAGACCCATAGATTGCAAGTGAGTCTTTATGAGTAAGACCGATGCAAATGGCAAAGTACAAACCTATAAAGATAGGTTGATGGCGAAAGGTTATAGTCGATACGAGGTATTGACTATGATGAGACTTTCTCGCCAGTTGCTAAGATCAAGTCCATTCAAATTTTACTTGCGATAGCAGCACACCACGATTATGAGTTTTGGTAGATGGACGTCAAAACAGCTTTCCTCAATGGTAACATTGATAAGGAAGTGTTTGTGACTCAACCGGAGGGTTTTATATCTAAGCCAAAGTATAATCTTGTGTGCAAGCTTAAACGATCCATCCATGGATTGAAGCAAGCTTCTAGGAGTTGGAATATCCAATTTGATGAAGCTGTCAAATCTTTTGACTTCATCTGAAATTTGGAAGATCCTTGCGTTTATCGTAAACGCAGCGGGAAGAGTATTGTCTTTATAGTCGTATATGTTAATGACATATTGATTATAGGAAATAACATCCCGCCAATGCAGTCCATGAAAGATTGGTTATCAAAGACCTTCATGATGAATGATCTTGGTGAAGCATGCTACATCTTAGGGATCAAGATCCATAGGGATAGATCCAAGAAGATGGTAGGGCTGTCACAATCCACCTACGTAGATAAGGTGTTGAAGCGTTTTGTGATAGAGAACTCTAAGAGAGGGTCTCTACCAGCAAATCATGGGATATGGCTAGCGAAGCAGATATCGAGCACATGAAGGACATTCCATATCCATCATGTACGCCATGACTTGCATCATGCCAGATGTGGCCTACGCTGTACGCTGTCAACATCACTGGTACATACCAACAGAATCCAGGTGAGTCTCACCGGATTGCTGTCAAGAATGTTATGAAGTACCTCAGGCGTACTAAAGAACATGTTCTTGTCTACGGTAGGCAGTCAGAGCTAGTCGTTGCAGACTATGCTAATGAGAGTTTCTAGTCAGACTATGAAGATTATAAATCACAGTCAAATTATATATTCAATCTCAATGATGAGGCGGTAAGTTGGAATAGTTCCAAGCAAGATCTCACCGTATATTCAACAACCGAAGCTAAGTACATTGCTGTATCAGAAGCCTTAGAGGCTTTCTGGATTTTAAGGTTCTTGAGAGAACTAGGGGTAGTTCCGAGTGCCAGTTGTCAAATAGAGTTGTATTGTGACAACATTGGTGCGATTGCATGAGCAAAGGAACCGAGATCTGATAACAGAAATAAGCATGTACGGAGGCATTATCATTTGATCTGAGAGATCATATCGATAGGAGAAGTGAAATTAAAACATTTCCCATAAAGGATAATCTTGCAAATCCTTTTCACTGTTCATGTACACACTAGACATTTGATGGTCTAGGGGTTAGACATGTAGGTGATTGGCTCTAGTCCAAGTGGGAGATTGTTAGTGTTAGTGTCCTAGAGACAATCCATCGAAAGGACATAATACTAAGATAATATTCAGATTTGGTTTAATATTATTATTGATTTAATATTAAATGTATGGCATTACACTTATCTGAATATGATGTTTGATTGTTTGCATATATTCTTATTTGTGTTCCCATGAATCACTACTGTCATTGAGTGAGTGAGAACTCAGATGACCTAAGTATGATTCTTAAATAGCCCCGATCAAGGATCATCAAGAATGGGATATTGATGATGCAATTGAGATTGGTGTGCGATCTGCATCATACTCTTAGAGAGTGTAGTAAGATCTCACTTACTACAAGATACCGGGTATCTCATGATGGATGCACAGATACCTTAGAGGGTATTGGTATACCCATCCGAGAAACCGTTTGATGTAATTCCACATAATGTGTCTACGGGTGTCTCGGTTAGTGGGAGCGATGTGATACTCCTCTGACTTGAGGTCAATACGCACGACATGTGTGGAGTGGTGAACTTTGACCATGACCGACGCTTGCACCCTTCCACGGGTAGATATGGCATGGATTGGGTTCATCACGAAATGCATGTGCGTGGTAGTTGAGCCAAGAATAGGATTCATTCCTCAATGTGGATTTAGAGAGAATACTCGTCTTCTCATCATAATTGGATCTAAGTCGTCGGCCGACGCACATCAACTTAGACTTTGTGGCTAAGTGTGATATACTTGATCAATTAGTGATTGGAGATTATATGATTAAGTTATTTGAATAGACACTTCATCATGTTCAAGGCTTAATCGAGTATTCGTGAATGAAAGGAAGATATCACAATAGCCTACAGTATTACAGGTAGTTGCAGATTTCCTCGCAACGTACCTCGTATATTGAGAATGTCTGATTTATTGTCTAGGGTTCAATTAAGACCGTTAGTTTGACTAATCGCTCGATATACGAGGGCCTATGGGTCACACAACAAGTAATGACAATTTACCAATTATAGTTGGTTGATTAAATATTGTATTGGATATAATATTTAATTTATGGAGAATATAATAATAATTATATTTGGAATTAATTATTATTATTATTTAATTAAATTAGATTTAATTAAATATGAAATCCCAATAATAATATTTGGAATATTATTATACAAGAATAATAGATATGGTAAAGATATTATTCGTAGGAACGTATCTAGGGAAATATAATCCGTAGAGATTATATTACGGGCTAGGCCCGATATCTTGCTTAGGAATTAAGCCAAGTTAATCCCTATAAATACGTGTCATGGGAATTCAGAAAACGTGATACAAGAAATATAATTTCTCCATAAAATCTCAGTCTGAATTTTCCTAGCAAATTCGTCTCGAGATTCAACGCTGGCATATCGGTGCGGGTTGGTAGAAAGCCGTTACGTGGATACCATAGTTGAGGATTCCGCGTACAAATCGCTGTAAGGATTTATATATCGTTATTTATCCTTTAATTGTTATGTTATACAACTATGTTTGAGATTCGTTGTTGGTGAGTCGTAATCTTCCACTGCGCCGAACATGGTGTTCGTGCCTCTAAAACCCAACACCCCCCCATACACCTGTTTGCTCGTTTCGAGACCAACAATTGGTATCAGAGCAGTGGTTCAAAAGACCATTGTTCTAGGTATACCTTGTGCTAAAAGGTATTTTATATTTGGTCAACTGAATTGATCTTTTGATAAACTTGTTTAGATATCATGGCTGACAATGCAGCTAGGGTAGCACCACCATCAGAGAATAACATGGGAGTCAATCCCTTGAACCATATGTCTCATCACAAGCTTCCACAATTCTCAGTGGAAAATTATGACTTCTGGAAGATCAGAATGAGAGCTCATCTTGCCTGTGTGCATGATGAAATGTTAAGGGTGATTACTAAAGGTCCATTTATTTTTATAACCCCTAACCCCAGAACCACAGCTGAAACTATTGCAGATCCAAGAGAAGAATGGCCCAAGGATGAAGATAACTTCACTGCAGATGAAAGGAGGAGACACAACCTCAACTTCATAGCCATGAATATTCTCTACACCACCATTCCAGATTCTGTAATGGGAAGAGTGATCCATTGCAAGACTGCAAAGGAACTTTGGGACACTCTTGCTCTCATGTGTGAAGGAACTGACAAGATAAAGGAGAACAAGCTTTCTGTAGCTGTTCAAAAGTATGAGCAGTTCACCATGGAGCCTACTGAGACCATTGACCAACTTGATGGGAGGTTCACTGACATCATGAATGAAATAAATTCTCTGGGAAAGTCTACACCAAAAGAGAAGTTGCCTTAAAGATCCTGAGAGGGTTAACCTCAAGATGGGATGTATACTATGTGATGATGCAGAATACCAAGGATTTATCCAGCATGTCTATGCAACAGGTATTCTCTGAACTCAAAGCTTATGAGTTTGATCTTAACAGGAAAAGGGCTCCTGATGAGACCTCAACTGAGAAAGGAGCTGCCCTCAAAGCTAAGGAGACTGAGCCAAAATCCCCAAAATCACAGAAGAGTACAAAGGCAAGCAAATCTCAAAGCAAGGCTGAGATGCAAGAGGAACTCAGCCTGATGGCCAAAAGGTTTGAAAAAACTTAACAGCCGCTTTGGTAAATATAAGAAGTTTTACAGGGATAACAGGGAAAGAAGAAGTTATCCACAAAAAGACACCAGAGAAGGAGAGAAAAGCTCAACTGGGCTGGAAAAGAAGAAAGATTACAAGAGCTATACCAGAGCTGAAGGTTCATCATCAAAGACTAGAGAGTCTACTGAGGAAAAGAATGATGATGCCAACAGATGTTTTCAATGCAAGAAGGTCGGACATTTTCAATATGATGGTCCTCAACTGAGCACCAAGGAAAGAAAGGAAAGGTAAGCCAAAAGAGATAGAAGATATGGAGAAAGAAAAGCCATGGTGGCTGAGGATGTTGATGAGAATCTGGAGTCATCTGATGGTCTGTTCTCAGACAGCAGTGATGATGACATGTGCCTCATGGCAAGAGAAGAACCAGAGGGCTCAGTGGACCTCAACAAAGGAGAAGCTCAAAAATCTTCAGTCTGGTACTTGGACAGTGGTTGTTCCAGGCACATGACTGGTAACAAAGATCTCCTGACAGAATTTGTTGAGAAAGAAGGTCCACAAGTCACCTTTGGTGACAATTCACAAGGAGCCACTAAAGGTTATGGTACTTTAATAATTGGCTCAGTAAGAGTAAGTAATGTATCCTATGTCAGTGGACTTAAGCATAATCTTTTGTCCATAAGTCAGTTTTGTGATAAAGGATACAGTGTTGAATTTTCATGTAACCTGTGTTTTGTCAAGAATATATCTTCACAACAGGTACTACTGACTGGATCAAGGAAGGGAAATGTCTATCTTGCAGATTGGAAGTCTTGCACACCAAATGCATGTCTTATTGCAAAGAGCTCAACTGATACTAATTGGCTATGGCACAAAAGACTAAGTCATCTGAACTTCAAGATGATGAACAGGATAACAAGACATGGACTGGTGGAAGGAATGTCCAATGAAGTATACAACAAAGAACATATTTGCAAAGCCTGTCAGGAGGGAAAGCAAGTGAAAGCAACCTTCAAAAGCAAAGTTGCAACCTCTACTGACAGAGTACTTCAATTGTTGCACATGAATCTCTTTGGTCCAGTAACCCCTGTAAGTATCAATGGGAGAAAATATACTCTTGTTGATGATTTCTCCAGGTACACTTGGGTGGTATTTCTAGCAAGCAAGAAGGAGACTCAACTCAGGCTACCAGAACTTCTGAAGAAAGTTAGCAATGAAAAGAGCCTGAACATTGTAAAGATAAGATCAGATAAGGGCACTGAATTCATTAATTCAATAATTTCTGATTTCTGCAAAGAGTTAGGTATTGCCCATGAGAACTCAGCTGCAAGAACTCCTCAACAAAATGGAGTAGCTGAAAGAAGAAATAGGACTCTTAAGGAGGCAGCAAGGACAATGCTTGCAGAAGCTCAAGTTCCTAAAAGATTTTGGGCTGAAGCTATTAATACTGCCTGCCACACTCAGAATAGATCCATGATAACCAAACATCAAGGAAAAACTCCATATGAGTTATGGAATGGCAGAAAGCCTCAAGTATCTTACTTTCATATCTTTGGTTGCAAGTGTTTCATTCACAACAATGGGAAAACTCAGCTGAAAGCTTTTGATAGCAAAGCTGATGAAGGAATATTTTTAGGATATTCCCAAATCAGTAGAGTTTTCAGAGTTTACAACTGTAGAACTCTTGTTGTGGAAGAAACACATCATGTGGTCTTTGATGAATCTACCTTTGAGTCCAGGAGTAAGGATAATGAGGAAGTGATAAGCAAAAGACTAACTAGACTGAATATCAAGTCAAAAGGCTATCCGAAGAATTGTGTTGATGCTTACATCCCAACCTGGGATAACCTAAATGATTAACAATTCAAAGAGGACACTCAAAATCAAACCACTCCTCTCAGCTCACCTGAGAGCTCTCCTGAACATGCAACTGAATTGATGAACACTATCCCAGTTCAAGAGGTAAGTAATGTCGATGAAGATGTGGTCACAGCTGAGACATCTATTGAGCCCATCATTCAAGGGGGAACCAATAAAACTACCATTGAGAATGAAAATACCTTGAATGATGACTCAGGACTTCAACCCTCTGTCTTATTTCCTGAATTTGAATTCATTCCTGTATCTAGTAACTCAACTTCAGAAGAGTTAAACTCTAGTGAACGGCATCAGCCTAGGAGGACATGGCTCTCAGATCATCCTGTTGAGATAATCCTAGGTGATCCTACCTCGGGAGTCAAAACTAGAAGTTTTCATGGAGAAAGTGCTTTGTTTTGTTGTTTCTTATCTAACCAGGAACCAGGTTCCATTGAAGAAGCACTTCAAGACTCAAACTGGATTATTGCTATGCAAGAAGAGCTCAACCAATTCACAAGGAATCAAGTATGGGAGCTAGTTGACAGACCATATCACTTCAATGTGATTGGAACCAAGTGGGTATTCAAGAACAAGAAGGATGAGAATGATGTCATAGTCAGAAACAAGGCCAGGCTAGTGGCAAAGGGCTATTCTCAAGTGGAAGGTTTTGACTATGATGAAACATTTGCCCCGGTGGCCAGATTGGAAGCAATAAGGTTATTTCTTGCATATGCTGCTCACAAGAAATTCAAGGTGTATCAAATGGATGTCTAGAGTGCTTTCTTGAATGGAATACTCAATGAGGAAGTCTATGTGGATGAGTAGATAGAACTCTCTTCAGAATCACAAAAGGAGAGGACACCCTGCTAGTTCAAATCTATGTGGATGATATCATCTTTGGTTCTCCAAACCAAGTCCTCTGTGAAAAGTTCTCTCAACTGATGAAAGGAAAGTTTGAGATGTCAATGATGGGAGAAATGAACTTCTTCCTTGGACTTCAAGTTAAGCAGTCCCCTGAAGGAATCTTCATCAACCAAGCCAAATATACGAGGGAGCTGATCAACAAATTTGGATGCCAGACCAGCAAAGTTGCAAGAGTTCCACTCAACACCAACACCAAGATGGAACCTGATGAAGATGGTGAATCAGTAGACCAGACTCACTACAGAGCAATCATTGGGTCTCTACTGTATCTCACAGCAAGCAGGCCTGATATCACATTTGTTGTTGGTATATGTGCTAGATATCAAGCAAATCCCAAGAAAAGTCATCTGGAAGCTGCTAAAAGGATTCTCAAATATTTAAAGGGTACTGTGAATATGGGATTATGGTATCCCTCAGATGACAACTTGGAACTTACAGGGTACTCAGATGCAGACTATGGAGGATGCAGAATTGATAGAAAATCAACCTCAGGCACTTGTCAATTCTTGGGAAGTAAGCTGATCTCTTGGTTTTCCAAGAAATAAAATTCAGTAGCCACAAGCACTACTGAAGCTGAATATATGGCAGCTGGAAGTTGTTGTGCCCAAATTCTATGGCTAAGACAACAACTGAGAGATTACAACATCTTTGCTAATGAAGTTCCTATTTTCTGTGACAACAATAGTGCAATTGCTATTTCAGAAAATCCAGTTCTCCACACAAGATGCAAGCATGTGGATATAAGGCATCATTTCATCAGAGATCATGTGGAAAAGAAGGATATCAAAATGCTCAAGATTCACACTGACAAACAAAAGGCAGATATATTTACTAAACCTTTGGCTGAAGCAAGGTTTCAAGAACTGTCAGTGGAGCTTGGACTTCTAGATCCAGGAGAGTAAAGATGAAGTCTTTACAAAACTTAGAAGAATTGAATTCGATTCAGTGGAGGTTTCACCTCAGAAGAGGATCAACCTCAGAGGACTCACTGATCTCAGAAGAGCTTCATTTCACAGAAGAGGTTCAACCTCGTTGGAGGTCAATGTTTTGTACTTATGCTATCTTTCAAATCTGAAAGCCTCTTAGTTTTTAAATATAAATTTGATTTCAAAATTTTATTAATGAGTGCTTTCTGAAAATTAAATCTTTTTACACTATTTTGAAGAGATTTTGATAAGGCGGGCATTTAATGCGCGTTGTACAAGTCAGACATACTTTTTCAGTTTCCTATCTCACGCGCCCTAAAAGCCGGATGATGTGACCTTCCGGCTACCAACTTTTTCAATCCCCACCTCTCATTTTAGGCGGTTCCTTCCTAACCGTCAAGATCTCTCAAAAACTCCCCACTAACCCTTTCGACTATCCACGATCTCTTTTCCAAAATTAATCTCAGACGTTGATTACGCTTCTCAATCTCACCATTCATTACTCATATAAAAGACCCCAAAACCAGTCTTAGAATCTTTTCGAACACTCTTCAAGCAAATACCTCCCCCAAAATACTCTGGAAAATTCCTACAATACCTTCTAAATAAAAAATGGCCAGAGTTAATCTAGGTTTTCTAACCAACAAAGACAACTTTTGGTATGAGCCTATAGTTATTTTTGACAATCCTGAGATTCAAACCAGACCAGAGTTCAGGCATATCAAAGAGGCCCTGGACATGGTGAAGGATGCTGGTTTGGAAATTTTTTTGTCTATCCACCCCCAAAACTGCTTCGATAGACAAGTTTTGGAGTTCTTCTTCAGTCTTGCTGACTTGAAGCGAAAATACTAACTTCTACTAGTAGATTCCTCGCAAGCGTACGAGTTCACTGTAGTATGAGTAAGTATAATGTCCAAGTATATCGAACCCAAAGGATGGAGTGTATGCAAATAGATCCCTGAAGATCTACGCGTCGTAGTTAATATGAGCGAAATGTTTTTGAATTTTTTGAAAGATTAATTAAAACTAAAATAAACTAATTAAACTAGAATACTAAAGAAGACGATTTAACTAAGGTTTGTGTTCAAGTAATAGATGGTGATGCTCAGGATAGGAATCCCTACGTATACTAACGGTGCAGGTACATAAACAAAGTAACTGTGACGCGCAAGAAATAACCTAAGTAAAAGAATGCAAGGTGAAAGCTCAAGATTCTAAACCCTAATACTTTACCCTAACACTCGACTTCACTAATCCACTAACAAGTTAATAGATTGTGCTTAATTAATGAGACCCTAATTTAACTAAGGTGATGCGGTCATCCTCCTTCGCTAAACTGGTAGATGAATTAACCCTTTCTAAACCCTCTAGTTAAGTCTACTAGTTATTAAAGAGTGATACGGTCGTTCTCTCCCTAACACGTTCGTACGAAATTCAAAGGAAAAGTTAAGATTAATTTTAAGAATTCATTAATCAAGAGAATTAAAACAGAACGTCACAAGTTACCCTAATTACGTACCCATAACCTACTTCTACGAGTTCATCCTACCCCAAGCATGCAAGGGTTTTAGCTAGACATGGGTTTTACGTAAACAAGAACAATTGAATAAGTAACAAACATGAACATGATAATTATAACGATGAAAAGATTAATCATAAACTAGGGTTTGTAGAAAATAACGGAATAACTTAAATTAAATCAACAAAACGAATCTCAACGTGTTCAAGACCAAAAAATATGAAGAAACGAAACTAAAACGTAAAATCGTGACGTGAATTCGTAAGAAAAACCTAAAAAACGTAAAGTAAACTTGCTCGTTCCGTCTCTCCGAATATTAACTCTCTAAAAACGTTCTTGAATCTCGTGGGTGTAAGTAGTCTTTTTCTTCAAACGTGCTCGGGACGAATATATATAAGCTTTGGGCCGAATCGGGAACTCGTGGGCCGGAAAAACGAACTTGGAAACTTTAGCCTTGAAGGCGCTCGAGCTGTCCCGCTCGAACGAAGGCGCTCGAGCTTGTTTGGTCGAATGGGCAAGCAGTCGAGCGAAGGTGCTCGAGTGGATGAGCTCGAGCGAAGGAAATACTCTGTAAGTCAGGGGCGCTCGAGCTGGACGAGCTCGAGCGGAGGCGCTCGAGCCAGGTGGTCGAGCGAAACAAGCACTCGAGCGGAGGCGCTCGAGCAATGGTGGTCGAGCGAAGAAAGTTCTCTGCAAGTCTGGGCGCTCGAGCTGGTTGAGCTCAAGCGGAGGCGCTCGAGCAATGGTGCTCGAATGGGCCTTCTTTCTTTTCAACTAACACTTTTCTTCTCACGCACTAATACCAATCGTATTTCTTCGATATCTTCTCATCCGGGCATCCGTTTGAGTGGATTCAAAGTCCTACGAACTCCGTTCTTCGCCCTCGATTCACCTACGAGCATCAAAGAGAAAAATTCATCAATGTAAAGAAATAGTGCTCATTTGACTCTAAAAACTCAATAAAATCGACCAAAACTTGGGCATTTCAAGCTACGAATCATGACAATTTCACGTCTAATCAACCCCCCCAAACTTACCATATTGCTTGTCCTCAAGCAATGAAATAATAAGTCGAGTGAAATTGTTAGGAATGAGTCAAAGAATCAAATCATGCAAGCAAATGAATTCGAGCTTCAAAGATCAATCACAAGTATACTCACTTACCTTCCCTCATCATACTCATACAACAACAGCAAGAATCACCAAAATCAAACATGGATGTGCACTCTACGATGTGTTTCACTCCCTCACAAGTGTATATCAATGATAAAGGGACTCACTCAAACAATCAATCACACATATTGGCAGCCATAGGCTTGTAAGCACTCTTAACTCCTACCGTACTCTAGAAATCAATGCCGAATCAAAAAGGAATTTTCTCAAGGTTGTAATGTAGGCTCTTTGGACAGGTGGGATAATAATATAGGGTAAGTGACTCAAGTGAATGGAGAATAGAAACTCAAACTTTGGCACTTCGAGATTAGGAACAGAATACTTCAAACATTTTCAATCAACACCCTTTCAATTCCATACTCTCAATACTTCAAAAAAAATTTCTAACTCTTTTCACTTTTTTCAATCACTTCACTTTTTTTTCGCACAAACACATGAGCTCATTTTTTTCTTTTGCTCATTCTCAATTTTTCTTTTTTTTTCCCACAACTCAAATCTCATTCACACCTTCTTCTCATACTCACTCAACAAACAACATTTTCCTTTTTCAACTCAATTCAATCCCTTCACATTCATACTTTTCCTATTCTCCACTCAAATTGGGACAAAAAGGCTTAGGAATTGGAATAGTGTTTATATGTGCTAGCAAATGGAATAAGCTTTAGGCTCAAAGGGGCTAACAAGGGATAAATATCAATGGTAAGGGAAAATTTGGCTAAGTGACTCAATAAAATCAAAGATGGCCTAAGATCACATTCGGTATATCAAACTAGACACAATCAAGAAGCAAGAGCACACACAAGTTCTAGCATCCTCCAAGGTGACGATCCACTCACAAACGAAGAGATCAAATCATGTATCAAAATCTCATAAGGCTCAAGTCTCACAGCTTTCACATCCATGCTAGTCCTAGTGAATTCTCACTCTCATCACACAAGTACTCAAAAGAAAAATTCACAAGCATACAAGTTCTTTTACAAATCAACTCTCATTCAAACACTCACACAAAAGAGTCCCTAACTCAAATCCACAAATCACCCTACTCATCAAATCATACTCAAAGATAGCAATCAACAAGCATTAGATGATTGATAGGCATGAAATAAGCAACAGCGAATCAGATCAAAATCACTCCAAGGAGCGTCTCAAGGCACCAAATACCCAAACACACTCAAAGATAAGGGGTGCTCCGGTGCAATGTAACAAGAAACATAAAAAACTCCATCCCCCAAACTTCGACCTTGCGAAGAGGTCTAAGTTTGGGGTTGCGGTTACCTCAACCAAACAATTTAGTTTCTCTCAACAGCGTTTCACACTCCCTTGCTTGAGTTCCTCCCTTTCGAGTACTCCATGATTCCTCTATTCTCTCGAGACAAGCCTACAAAACAAAACTCTCCAGTACGAGGTTAAAACTTACGATTCAACAACACCCTAATAACATAATAAGACACTAAAAACAAATGAAAGCAAATAGAAATGGGTTGTCTTCCACTCAGCGCTATTTTTAAGGTCCTCATGCCGGACCGAGCTTAAAAGAGCTTATGGGACATCATACTCAAATTTACCTCCCTTACTCTCATAAGAGTGGTGCTTGCATGTCTTTCCTTGATGCCCCACCATCATAAACTCTTTTGCTTCCTTCTCATTCCCAAGTTTTATGAGTCTCAACTCCTTCTCACCTTTATCTGGAGGAGTCTTACCAAACAGTTTCTTGAATTTGGACTTTTTCTTCTTAACTCCTCATTTCCCTTCCAACTGGATCATGCCCATCTTTTTCACCTCTTCTTCCTTCAACTTCTTCACTTTATCCCTATCAAAATAATCAAGATCATAATGCTCATGGGTTAAATTATCAAGTGAAGGATTAACGAAATCATGATCATAAGAAAGATTAGAGATAGGAGGTGTGTCTTCAACACGAGAATCAATTGCATCCATGCAATACAAACTCTCATCCTCCTTCGGATGCTTCATGGCTTCATATAGGGAAATCTTCACTTCTTGATCATCAACCTTCAATGTAATCTTCCCATTTGCCACATCTAGCACCATCCCTGCCGTCGCTAAGAACGGTCTTCCCAAGATCAGGGGCACGTGCTCATCTTCCTCCATCTCTAGGACCACGAAATCGGCTGGAAAAATGTGATCTCCAACTCTCACGAGGACGTCTTAAACCACACCTTGAGGTCGCGTAATAGACCGATCGGCAAGTTGAAGTGTCATCATTGTGGGTTGAAGTTCAACACCTTCCAACTTCTTGAAAAGCGACAAGGGCATAAGATTTATGCTCTCTCCGAGGTTACATAGCGCTCCCTTCTTGATCCCGTTCCCAATGTCACATAAGATGGTATAGCTATCGGGATCCTTCAACTTTGGAGGAAACGCCTTGTGCACTAATGCACTCACCTCATGGTTCAACTGCACCAACTTCGGCTCATCCACTCGCCGTCTTTTCGCGATCAAGTCCTTCAGAAACTTTGCATAGTTGGGCATCTGTTCCAAGGCATCATAAAAAGGCATGTTAATATGCAATTTTTTAAACACATCAAGGAATTTAGCGAATTTCTCATCAAGCTTCTTTTTCATGAAGCGTTGTGGATATGGGACGGGTATCACCGATTTGGGTACCCCCCATTCATCTCTCTCGGTCTCTTTCACTTTCTCCCTTGCTTTCTTTGCCTTCTTCCACTTAGGAACTCTCTCAACCTTCTCAATGCCTTCCTCTTCAAGCTCTTTGCTCGCTTGAGTGCTAACACCCTCAACCTTCTTCTCAACTCTCATCTCTTCAATCTCATCTCTATCTTGGGGCGTCTCAGAATTAGCAGGCATCTGAGGACCTTCATAGTTGGTTCCACTTCTTAACTGGATAGCCTTGCAATGCTCTTTCGGGTTCCCCTCCAGCATGTAAGGATACTTACCCGGCTCCCTATTCAATGATTTTGCAATTTGGCTTATCTGGAACTCTATTGAGGTGAACCGCCTATTGTTCTCTTGCTGAATTCGATTCAGCTCTACATCTCTCTTTTGGAGTTCTTGATCACGCTGATCGCCCTTCTTATGCAACTCCTTCACATTGTACTCCAAAGAGGACAATCACTTGCTACCTTTCTCCACCTTCTGAAGGATAGCTCTCAACATCTCCTCGGTTGAGGCACCGCCTTCTCCACCAGGAGGTTTAGAACCCGGATCAACACCTGGGGGAACTGTAATACCAGCTTTTGGATTAGCATATGAGAAATTCTCATTCTTTCTCCATGTGTTTTGAGGAGGCTGCTGGCCTCCTTGATACCCTTGTGTGTTCCTCCATTGATTTTGAGGTGGCTGTGGGCCTGGAGGTACAAATGGTTGGCCATAAGGAGGCCTTCCATACTAATTTCTACCTTGTGGATACCCGCCTTGTGGATAGTTAGGCCTTCCCATATAATTGACCTCTTCTTGCTGACTCGTGGGTGGGTCCACTTTCTCACTCACCGCTACCTTCCCTCCAACCAGGTTCTGCCCCATCTCAAGGTTGCTGATCTTCTCCATCATTGCCATCAACAGCTTCCTAGTACCCTCATTCTCCTCCAACTTACAAACTCTCTGAAACTCTGGATCCTCGTTCCATGTACCGGCATTCGTGATAATGTTGTCCACGATCTCTCTACATCTCGCTATCCCTTAGTTCAAAAAAGCTCCACTCGCACATGCATCTAGATGGGCTTGGCCAGCCTTGCTGGCTCCACTATAGAAGAACGCCATGATATCTCCCTCGTTGTACCCGTGCTGCGAGCACTCGATCAACATATTTGAGTATCTCTCCCACGCTTGGCGTAAATCCTCTCCTGACTTCTGGCGAAAGGAAGATATCTCAATTCTCGCTTTAATCGTTCTTGATGGAGGGTAGAATTGCTTGAGGAACAGACGCTCGAGCTCGGCCCATGTGGTTACACCTCCTCGTGGGAGCGTGTTGTCATACCACTCTCTAGCTATTCCCGTCAATGAGAATGGGAACAGCCTAAGCCTCTTGGCATCTTCAGACATGCCGTTATAATTGAATGTGGAGGCTATCATGAGGAAACTCCTCAGGTGAGTATGAGGATTCTCCTTCCCAACTTCCCCCTTGAACTGGTTCTCGGTAAGCAGCTTAAGAATTCTCGGGAAAATCGGGAAGTTATTTGCCTCAACAGGAGGCAATGCCACTCAATCATAGTACCGTTGTGGCTGCGCTGCAAACCTCCCTCGAATAGCCATATTTTGATCTGCGTTCTGAGGTACGTGTTGAGGATTAGCAGCTGGTACCGGTACTTGTTGGGGTGGTGGTTGGTAAACAGGTGGTTGATTGTAAACTGGAGGTGGAGGATACGGGTATGGTGGATACGGATAAGGTGGGTATGGGTAGGGTGGATAAGGTAAGTTGTTTTGTGGTAAGTTAGGATGTGGGTAAGCAGGGTTGTTATGAGGATTTTGAACAATGTTATGAGCTGGGCTATTTTGGTTCTGAGTACCCGGGTTTTAGCTCTAGCTTTCTCCTAACAGATCTTGATTCTTACTGGTATTGCCATCAGTACCGTCAATCCAGTTCAATGCCTGATTGAACTCATTCTCGACATCATCCAACTCATTAGTAATGTCCATTAGTTCTTTCCCTCCGGCAGCGTTCATCCTTCTTAAGAAGGCTCGGTTTCTTCTTGCTATTGTCTCAGGATCTAACGGCAACCTCTCTTCGCTCGTATTGCCTTGTGAGCGTATTTTCATAAACCTGAAACACTAACAAAAGAATCAAAACGCAACTGCCGAATATGTACGAAATAAAAAAAAACAGAAAAGAAAATCACTCACTACTAACTACTAAGCTATCGACAAGTCCTATTCAAAAGACATACAATGCCATCCCCGGCAACGGCGCCATTGACTTGAAGCAAAAATACTAACTTCTACTAGTAGATTCCTCGCAAGCGTACGAGATCACTCTAGTATGAGTAAGTATAATGTCCAAGTATATCGAACCCAAAGGATGGAGTGTATGCAAATAGATCCTTGAAGATCTACTCGTCGTAGTTAATATGAGCGAAATATTTTTGGATTTTTTGAAAGATTAATTGAAACTAAAATAAACTAATTAAACTAGAATACTAAAGAAGACGATTTAACTAAGGTTTGTGTTCAAGTAAGAGATGGTGATGCTCAGGATAGGAATCCCTACGTATACTAACGGAGCATATACATAATCAAAGTAACCGTGACGCGCAAGAAATAACCTAAGTAAAAGAATGCAAGGTGAAAGCTCAAGATTCTAAACCCTAATACTTTACCCTAACACTCGACTTCACTAATCCACTAACAAGTTAATAGATTGTGCTTAATTAATGAGACCCTAATTTAACTAAGGTGATGCGGTCGTCCTCCTACGCTAAACTGGTAGATGAATTAACCCTTTCTAAACCCTCTAGTTAAGTCTACTAGTTATTAAAGAGTGATACGGTCATCCTCTCCCTAACACGTTCGTACGAAATTCAAAGGAAAAGTTAAGATTAATTTTAAGAATTCATTAATCAAGAGAATTAAAATCTAACATCACAAGTTACCCTAATTACGTACCCACAACCTACTTCTACGAGTTCATCCTACCCCAAGCATGCAAGGGTTTTAGCTAGACATGGGTTTTACGTAAACAAGAACAATTGAATAAGTAACAAACATGAACATGATAATTATAACGATGAAAAGATTAATCATAAACTAGGGTTTGTAGTAACGGAATAACTTAAATTAAATCAACAAAATGAATCTCAACGTGTTCAAGAGCAAAAAATATGAAGAAACGAAACTAAAACGTAAAATCGTGATGTGAATTCGTAAGAAAAACCTAAAAAACGTAAAGTAAACTTGCTCGTTCCGTATCTCCGAATATTAACTCTCTAAAAATGTTCTTGAATCTCATGGGTGTAAGTGGTCTTTTTCTTCAAACGTGCTCGGGACGAATATATATAAGCTTTGGGCCGAATCGGGAACTCGTGGGCCGGAAAAACGAACTTGGAAACTTTAGCCTTGAAGGCGCTCGAGCTTGTTTGGTCGAATGGGCAGGCGGTCGAGCGAATGTGCTCGAGTGGTTGAGCTTGAGCGAAGGAAATACTCTGTAAGTCAGGGGCGCTCGAGCTGGACGAGTTCGAGCGGAGGCGCTCGAGCCAGGTGGTCAAGCGAAACAAGCACTCGAGCGGAGGCGCTCGAGCAATGGTGGTCGAGCGAAGAAAGTTCTCTGCAAGTCTGGGCACTCGAGCTGGTTGAGCTCGAGCGGAGGCGCTCGAGCAATGGTGCTCGAATGGGCCTTCTTTCTTTTCAACTAACACTTTTCTTCTCACGCACTAATACCAATCGTATTTCTTCGATATCTTCTCATCCGGGCATCCGTTTGAGTCGATTTAAAGTCCTACAAACTACATTCTTCGCCCTCGATTCACCTACGAGCATCAAAGAGACAAATTCATCAATGTAAAGAAATAGTGCTCATTTGACTCTAAAAACTCAATAAAATCGACCAAAACTTGGGCATTTCAAGCTACGAATCATGACAATTTCACGCCTAATCAGTTGCTAACACTGATTCAAAGATTAAGTCATGTCTATTTTTGAAGAGGAAGAAGAAAGTGATGAGGGATGATACTTAAATCATCGAGCACCAGAAAGTGAGGAAGAAGATCCGTTTGGAAGGTGATGATCTCAAAGATCTCTTTGGACTTCCATCTGAAGGCCTAAATCCGGATACTTGTATCACGGATAAGGAGGAGGACTAGGTCTACTCTATTATGCAGAAGAAGACGAAGCACAGTCCCACAATGAACAGAAATATACTCCTTCCCGTATACAATGTTCTTTGTGAGATTGTTGGGAAATGTATTTTGGGTAATCAAGGAAGCACGTAACAAGTAAGCAAGCCCCAAACTGAGGCTGATGAAAGCAATAGTGGACAGCAAGGAGAAGAGCTATAACTGGCAACAATTTTTCTTGAGAGCTGATGGTCCCGTTTCGAATACCAGAATGGGAATTTAGGAGCAAATTTTTTTTTAACCTACGCATCGCACCCTGGATGAGTTCAGTGAAGGAATACTCAAGTCACTGCATTGCTAAGAGTCAGAGCACTCAAGTCAGTGCAACTGACTTGCGAGCTCAGGCTCTTAACAAGGCAGTGACTCGAGAGACTGAACTCTCGAGTGCTTGCTTAAGCCTGTCAGTGAGATTGATTCTCCCTGACTAAAATACTTAGCTAATTTCCTTTTAAAACTTTCCAAGTACACTCAGTGAGCATACACTACAAATAATTAGCAAGTGCTTAAACAATAAACAACGCTCAGTTTAACGTGGTTCAGAGACTCAAACTCTTACATCCACGGCCTGATTTAACAGGAAATCCACTAACTGGGATTCTTGTTTTTAACGTGCCAAGGTGCACTTACAACTGGACTCACGCCACTCTCTGGGCTGCCTCTCCTCACCTCACTACAAGCCTAACATTCTTCTGAAATGGTTTAGTTTGGTTTGGTTTTCTCCAACTAGGTGAGGTTTTCCCTTACAATGTGTTAGCCTCAAGCTAAGATTGGGAAAACCTCTCTAAGCTAAGAGTTACAAGCTTGACACTCAATGAATATAAGTGATAACCCTAAAGGTCAGTGTCGTGGGTGTGTAACACTTCCTTATGACTCCCTAACAACTAACACACCCTCACAGCTTGTAGGTGTTTATTTTCTTACTTCACACACTTAAACCGAAGCTATGAGCTTGTATTTATAGTGTGGATTCAAATGTAACCGTTGGATGAAATTACATTTGAATCCATACAATTAATGGTTTCAACCACTTTTCTTGGAATGCGGCCTTTGTCAGTGTCAGAGTTGCTGCCTCGTGCTGATTGGTCCACGTGGCCTGGATTCACGGATCTTTGACTCAGTGGGTTGACCAAGACCCACTGACTTTAGGTAGTTTCCTCCTTCACTGACTGATGATCTTCAGTGGACTGAACGTCTTCAGTGTAGTTGTCCTTCAGAGACTGTTTGAAGATCACTCCAAGAAGTTTGTCATAAGACTGAATGACAAACTTCCCTGACCACAGTAGCCTGACTCCTTCAGGGTCTACTTGGTGCAGCACTGATCCTCCTGATCATGCTCTTCACTGAGTGGTCCACCTGATCAGTCTGGCTTACACTTAGTGGGACATCCTTCAGGCTTCTCTTCTGATTCAGGTTACACCATGGCTTCAGTCAGTTCTTCTGAGTGTTATCTTGATATCCTCAGGCTGAGTTGCTGAGTTCCCCCTCAACTGAGTGTTCCCTCAACTGAGTTCTTCTCAATTGACAGCCTATTCTACTAAGAGCTAACCTAGCCTGACCTGAAACAAAGATACTATCCTGACTGCTTTCAAACCTATTACATGTTGTTTTGGAAAATCATCAAAACTAAAATATATCCCAACAAGAGCTCTGAACAAAGAAAAGTTGAAATTCCAGCCGGAAAAGACCCCACAATTGTCAAGTAAGCTGAACTTTGCCACTAAGATCTCTTACTTGATCGAAAATATTGATGTGGGAGTAGACTGGAAAGAGGATAGAAAATGGAGCAATTTGAAGGTTCTATTCAAATTTGGTAAAGCATTGGAGACAAGGAAGCTGAGCACGGAGGTGGAAAGCCCGGAGGCAGCAGAGGAGGCTGAAGAAGCAAACCCTGCTGAAGGGAAAAAGACCAAGCTAAAAAGGAGACTTGTAAAGCTAAGTGATAAGATGGCTTTACACAAAGAGGAAGAGGCAGAGAAGGCCTCAAAGAAGGAGAAGAAGAGGTCATCTGAGGCTGTGAAGGAGAGTGCCTCAAAGAAAGTCAGAACTACAAACTCCACTGATGAGTCATCTTCAGGTAACCCTGACTCATCTCCTAACGTTATATCTACTGAGTCTGACTCAGATGTCCCTACCCCCACCCCATCAAACCCAAAACCAAACCCCGTACTCCTGTCAAAATCAAGAGAATTTCCAAAATCTCTAAAACCCCCACTGAAGGCTCTCAACAGCCTGAAAGTGGTTCCCCAAATGACACTCCTTCTGAGGCATCTACTGAGGCATCCTCAAACCCTACTGAACCCATCCCCTCAACCCCCACTGATCAAAACCTACCCTCATCTGAAACCCAAACCTCAACTGATCCCAACCCTCCTGAAACCCATTCTACTCATTTAGAAATTATCCCAGAGGAGCCAACAGATATCAGATCCCCTACCCCTTCCATTCCATCAGATGATGAAGAATGTTACTCCTTTTTGGATACCCTTAAGGATGAAGTAGCTTACTCACTGGAGACCAAATATCCAGAGCTTGATGGGCACCCCACCCTGAAGGCAATGTTTTTTAGAGTAAGGCTACTTGTCCAGCTGAAGGATAGACGACTGGGAGAAATCCTCATGGCTGTTGAAGGAAGCAATGCTGAGGATTGGAAGAAGGAAGAAAGGGAGGTCTTGGAGTTTGCAGGAATGACCAAAACCAGGCTCATCTGTGATGAAAAAATCTTTCAGAGCCTGGTGATGGACAAACTTGCTGAAGCAAAGAAGGGAGCTGAGGAAGAAAATGTTGTTGAAGAAGAGAAGGAGAAGTCAGGGGAAGAGGAGAGAGTGGAAAGGGGAGAGAAAGAGAAAGAGAATGAGGAGGAGTAGTCCCAAAAGGAGGAAGGTACTTCACCACAACAAGGTGGTGGTGAAGTAGCCAAGGATGTATCTTTGGCAAGAGATACTGGGGCACAAAATTTGCCAAAGGAAAGCCCAGTAGAGGAGTCTACTGAAGCTATCCCACAACAACCCTCAGTGGTGACTATGGAGTCAGCTGAGGTGACTGGTACAGTTGGAGTTGAAAAAGAAGTAGAAAAAGAAAATGAGGTAGAAATCACCAATATGGTAAGTGGAGAGATAAAAGCAATAGTTCCTGTAAAGGACGAGTTGGCTGAAAAAAAATAGAGTTGAAAAAGAGAGTGAGAGAGAAAGTGAGAAGAGAGAGGAGGAGGGAGTACATATGGAGGTAGATGAAACTGGAGTCTTAGGTGGTGAGAATGAGGGGGAAGAAACTAACACTCTATACAATGCAGGTACCCAAACTGAAGAAGTACCCCAAATTCAAATCAACCTAACTCCACTGAGGGATGTTGTTCAAAACCTTCAAGATGAAAAACTTCCATCCCTACAAGCTCAACTGAGAGATGTCCAGGAGATAGTCCAGGAGGAAGTTGATGAAATGGTCATCCTCTCAGACCATATTGTTGAGCTCATGGAATCTACCACTGCCTCTCTTCACAACCTTACGCTTAAAGTAGAAGATTCAGAACAGATGGTGATAGATGTTGTTGAAGGCCAGAGTGTGCTGGTGATAGAGGCTCTGAAGAAGCTGGAGAAGAAGGAAGAAGAGGCCAGGACTCAATTTCTGAAGGATTCAGTGGAGAATGTCTCCATTAACCTAAAGTCTTCTGTAGAGGCTTTCTCAACTGACCTGATAGGGAAGGTTGAAGGGTTATGGGACAAGAAACTGACAGAATTCGAGGCCAAGCATGAAGAGCTAGAAGCTAAGCTGAAAGATGTGATCAAGAAGGCTGCTGAGGACTTCCCAACTCAGGAGAAGACTAATGTCCTCATTGATGAGAAGCTGGCTCAGTTTGTAAACTTTGGTCAGAATGCTGGTGCAACCCTGAAAAGAATTGAAGAGGAGGTTGATCACTGCTCTACTCAACTTAAAGCCCTTGAACATGATCAGACGAGGCTTAACATCACTGTTGTTAAGTGCATGATTAATGCCGAAAATGGGGAAAAGTTAGTAAGTGGAAAGCAGATGAAGCTCAATCCCAACAATGACATGGAAATAATTCTTAAAACTGATGACTTTGCAAAAAGTCAGCAGATCAAGAATACCATGAAGAAAGTAACAAAGGAAGCCCAGAAGACTGCTGATGAGAAGAGTAAGGGAGTTAAAGGCAAAGAAGTCCAGGAACAGAGGGATTTAACCAAGTTCAGAGAGGCTGCTGAGAAGGAGAAGAAAAAGAGAGCTGCTCAGAAGGGGGAAACAACTAAGAGAAAAGCTACTGATGTTCTCTCAGCAGAGGTGGCAAAAAGAACAAGATCCTCAGGAAGGTTGGCCGCAAAGTCATCTGACGACTCAGTGGAGGTACTTCCTATCTTAAACCCTGAACCTATCTCCTCTGAAATCCCCAAATCTGCCCCCACAAGAGTTACTGAGCTCACTGAGCTAATCAAGGAAGCTGGAGGTATGGATGAGAGAGCTATGAGATTAACTGCTCAACAGCAAGAGAGGAGAGATAAGGTTGTTGGGAAAATGGAGTCCATTGCAGAGTTAGCAGAGAGAAAGAAGAAGGAAAGGCTAACCACCTTTGATAAAACTACTTCAAAGAAATTCAGGAATGGTTATCAAAGGTGGTCTGCAAAGCTGAAGAAAGACAAGGTGGCTCCTTCAAAGGCCCAGTTCCCTCATCATGATACTTGGGAAACTGCCAAGAGGGAGTTTGTGTACTCATTTTATGTCAGCGGAGAATTGGGAAAGGAAAATGCTCAAGATTTGTTTAATGACTGGTTATTCGAGACTTACCCAAAGCTCTATCCTGAGATAAGTGAAGCCTGGAATGACAAGTTTCCCGATCATGCTTTGAAGGCTCTTGAGCCAATCACCTACTGGCCTCCACAAGATGCAACTGGAGCGGTTGATAGAGAGCGGATTACAGATGAATGGGTGTCCTTGTGTGAGCATTTAGGTCTCAGGGGACACTCAAAAGAAGTGATGGAGAGAAAGAATGAACTGAAGATCCGAGTCTTCAAGCAATATGGACTTGAACCCTTGTTTGAATCCATCTGAGGATGTTAAGTGTTTACTGGGCAATTGTTTATAAGTCCCAATTGTTCTTTTTGCATTTTGAATTTTTGACAGTAGACTTCATGTAATTGTACTCATCTTATTCTTCATGAAATGAAACTCTACTGTTTTTAATGCCCAAGATAATATCTCATTATCATTTAGGCTTATGTACTTGAATGGTTTTACTTACAAAAATCCTTTGAATTATATGTCATCTGAAGAACCTCATCTGAAAGAAGATATGTAATAAGATAGGTTTCAGCATAATCAAAAAGGGGGAAATTGTAGGGAAATTGTATAGACTTATGTTTTGATTAAGATGCCAAAAAGTTCCTCCTAAGTTATTTGTAAGTAAAATTGTTCAGTAGAGTTAAAGATTAGAAAGTCAGTTCAAATGTTAAGGAATTGAAGTGCGGTTAGTAATTTCGGGAGTGTATTGAAGAATGAAGTCCGCTGAAGACAAACTGATCTGAGAAATAGTCTAAGTCTTGAATGTTTTCTAAGTGCATTCACACTAAGACTAAAGCTATCAGGAGAGGACCAAGGTCCACTGATGTGAACTAACAAAGCACATTCAATGCTAAACACATTAAATGATGTTAGTTAATCTGGTTGGAACAAGGCAAAACGAATTTCAATGAAGCTTACAATAAATGAAGGAATAAGAAGGTTCTCTCAGAGGAGTTCCACCTTAAAGCAAGATAGGATTCTGAGTAATTAGACTGAACGGCCCAATGAGAAGATGACACGTAGGTGTACTCTACTGACAGCCGACCTGTCACAGACTGACAAGTAACAAAAGTCTTTCCCTAGCATTCTACAGAAAGTTGGTGAACATGCATGGTCTTTCAGCCGTTTCTTGACAAAAAATAAAGCTTCAAATAGAGTTGTTTGAACCAATCAGATACAAGAAGACTTACTTGAGAAGATTCAACTCCAACTGGAAGATTTTCAAGAAGGTCTATAAATACAGAAGGACGTGCCCATTTCTATGCACGGGAAACTCACAAGATCAAAGTTATCTCTACATTCATAACTTACTACGAAGCACTCGAAATTACCTTTGTTTCCCAAGTGTTTCACAGTTGTAGAGAGCATACCAAACCTTCTGTAACCAAGCTTAAAAGTTATATCCAAATCTTAGAAAGAGATAATCCACCCTAAGCCCTGAGCTAAACTGTAAGGATTATCTCACAACAGTTGGAACCAAACCCTACTCAAAACCCTACTCAGTTGTTAGGTTGAGAGTTAATGTTAAGTGGTGTTAGTAAGCTGATTGTTTGTATCAGTCTGAAAGCTGGTTTGTTTTGGGAACTAGGACCTGGAATTATCCTAGTGATCAATCATCCTAAGAGAGAATTAATTGATCAGTGCACATTGGCACTATAACACAAGGAATTCCAAGTGAAAGGAATTCTCTTGTTTAATCAGGACAGTGGACGTAGGAGATTCATCTCTGAACCACTTTATATCTTGTGTACTTACATTCTGCTATCTCTTTAGTCTGAGTTATTCATTCAAAGTTTATCAAAGTAAAACGAGATTTCTTAAGGGCTCACTAATCCGCATCTGAAAGCTAATTAGATAGTAGTTCAACTGAAAGTCTTGAGCTTTCAGTGGAGGTATTATCTCAGTAAGCTTTCACAAGTAATTCTCAGCAGACTTCAAGTCCACTGATGAGTTACTGTCTTAAGTAACCTGATATGTTTTTAGAAGTTTTAAAATTTGTAACCTCAGGTGTATTCCCCCCCCCCCCCGTACACCTGTTTGCTCGTTTCGGGACCAACAGGGTATATGAATTAATTTTTTGTGTTGTTGTGGAACTAGATGAATTTGGATTGGTTGGAGGCTTTGTCGAAGAAGTTGAAGGCTAAAACCTTTCAAATCGAAGCTCCTTTGCAAATTATTGCTGCCACTAGGTAATTATCCTTATCATTTTCCTGATTCTAACAAGTGTCCAAACAATTTTACCAAAAAATTACATTATATGTGTTTGTTTGGTAAGGATTTCATGTTTGTACTTTGTACTTAATGCTCGGGGTCATTGAGATTTAGGATAGTGGAACAGTAAATCACATTCAATGAGAATATGAGTTCTGTTCATTTTTACTAGAACATACCGTATTTATTTTTTTGGATTTTTTAATGCTGATGAATATTGCGTTAAGAATTTTTTTAATTACTTTAGTAGTTCATTTTTTATCCATGTGAGCATTCTCTTTCCAATTCTCTCAGACTCAAAGGACTTTTCTATCACCTTTAGAAATTTTCTAGATATGCAACCTGACTCTTGGATGTTGGGTGGTGCATGATTGGAACAATGACTTGTGAGATTAGAGGTGCTAATGGCCTCATGACTTGATGATAGTAATCTTGAGAATCCAGTAAATATGGTTTTTCATTCAATATGAATAAACTTTCGTATATGTTTGGGAGTTCTCTAGATAACGGCGGCTTCAACAAGTGGATCAAACTCTACTGGTCACATGTGGCAGAGAAAGTTGCAAGGAAGTGATCTAAGAGGTGTTGTTTACTGGTGGGCCAGTGGGGGACTAACTCACTTTTCGAGCTCTACTCACGGCCCTATGGTTTGTCTTTCACATTTTTCCCCCATCTATATATTTGCACAATTCCTATTGAGAATTTGTGTGTATGTGGTTTTTTTACTTTTAGATATAAATGAACCACTTGAGAATTTCCATGTTAATTTGATGACATTATTGTGTGTTGGGTCGATGGGTACGTTGTAAGAGAAATAATAATGTGGTGTGGGCCTTGGATTACAAAACAAGGATCAAAACTTTGAGCTTTAATGAATCATCCTGAAAAGAATGAGGAGAAACATGATAGTTTGCTTATCAATCAGAGACTTTTTTTTTATGCTGTAGGGTCTGCTTTTGTAATTTATAGGTTTTCACTTGTTGGTAACTATTCATTACTACAACAAACCTATCTAGGAGAAGTGCCAAATAGATTAAGCAAGTTTGTGTCTTTTCTGAGATTTAGTATGAGCATTAAAAATTTATGCTAGATTGATTGTTAAAGTCTTAACTTGTCTCTCTTAACACAGTGGCAACAAGTTTACATAATATATCAAATTAAGTAACATTGCATGGGCTCCGTGAACTGACGATGTCAATTGATTGTTTTAAAAAGAAAGCATATAACCTAATGTTTTAGGAAAATGCACTTTTTTTATCCGTTAACAGGATTAAAAAACACATTTTTTTGTAACTTATAAGACAAAATTCAAAATTCAAAATTTAACATAACGAAAATCAAAGCCAACCTAAGTTAAAGGACAAAAAAAATCCCTAATTGTTTTGCGCATACATGGTTATTTGATCTCCCAAATAGTGCAACATTTATCCTATTAATTTGTTAGCATGTCTAATTACTTTTTCGATGCATAACATTAACACGCCTTTCTTGGGAAGACATTAATCACTTATCAGCTTTTTTACTTTTGTGCATATACGATGATGATGCCACATTTATTTTCCTGCCTAACCCATCTTGATCTTTTTTATCTTTAGGAGTAGTAAATTTAATCTTGTGTGCTAGACAAAACGACTTTATGTTCAACGGACTGCAACATGTTAGAGAGATGATTCTAGAACTATGATATTGTTGTAGTTTGAGAGCAAATGTGAAATTGACAATATTTAGTTGTGATGCGCAGGGCCCAACCCACTCGATTTGAATACATTTCCATGTGTATTATTAGGAAACAAGATTGATATATGGTGGTAACAACAGAGAGGTGAGCTGAAATCTTAAGCTGCATAAATTATAGAATCTTCATATTAGGCTCATATATAATATATTGGCATGTTTATGTTAAAAGGTGAAGGTGTGCACATATGAAAAAGGAACATATCTTACTTTGAGACATCTGCAAAAGAAGATAACAATGTTGATCCTGCAATCTTTTGAATTATAAAGGCTGCTTTAGCCAGTGAGCAAGACCAATATCTTTTAGTTGGAATTAAATTGTTAAATTCTAGCATTTTATTCGTGAGAATAGTAAATTAAACAAGTTATCATGCTTATTTCTCCTAATTAGTGAGGGAGTTTTGCCTACGGTCTTATGTACAGAAGGAGCTTCATATTAGTACTGACACCTCGCTTTGCTTCAAACATTATTTGGGAAGTGTCAACGGGTTACACGTATGTCAAATTTCATCTTGTAAAAGAACAACCAGTAATATGGAGTGCTTTATTTGGTTTCATGGAAATGTAGATATGGTGTAACCTGCTTCACATAACTATTCAAAATTGGAACCAGGGAAGTATGTATTCTTGTCTAATGCTTATGTAGCTTTTGATTTATAGAAGAATGTCAGAGATACTAGGTGTGCAATGAAGAGTTTTGAGATTAAGAAAAAGGTTGGTTATAACATTATAGAAGCACAAACAAAAGCACATATTTCATTGGATATAATAATAAAAAAGAAATTGCACAAATGTATTGATTGATTAGAGACCTGCCTTTCATTTTGAAAGATGTTGGTGATGCTCTGGACTTGGCGTGTTGAGTTGGAGAAACCATACTTGCCTAACGTGATCAAATATGCATTTTCTAATACTCTTATTTAAATAGTTGATTTAAGGAACCAGGTAGCTTAGCCCACCTGTCCATTGGGTTTCTCACTTTAGTGAGTGACCTAGGTTCGATTCCCTTTGGGAACGAATTAAGGGAGTTATAAGGTGGTTTGGAGAATTCTTGGAGTACTTGGGGGCTTGGTGAACTAACTTCTAACTACTAACAACTAACGTTTACCGATAAAAAAAAAGTTGATTTAAGGAGTTTTATCAATTCAGGGCTGAAAGATAGTAAAGTTATCAATTTAAGGCCTGAAAGATTCTTCCTATGATTCAGGGCCTGAAAGATTGAAAACTATCGATTCCGGACTTGTAAGATAAAACTATTAATTTAGAACTTGCTCATTTTAAGACCGTGTTTGGTTTTTAATAATTTTTTATTATTTGATAATATTTTTATAAATCATATTTCCAAAAAATATAAATATATATTAATTTTATGTGATTGAAAAAATAAAAGATAAAATATTTAATGAAAAAATAATAATGCATAAAAATAAAATAGAAATATAAATTATAATATGTCAAAAATAGTCTTAATATTCTTGAGTCTTAAATTGGTAGGTTCTATCTTTCAGACCCTGGATTGATAGTTTTCTATCTTTCAGGCCATGAATCGATAGGAAAAATCTTTTAGGCCTTAAATTGATAGTTTTACCATCTTTCAGGCCTTGGATTGACGTTATTCCTTGATTTAATTATACTTCATCTGTTTTAATTTGATAGTTGCATGTAATGATGAAAATTTTTTATTCAACAATGATAAAAATTAATAACATTATATGTCTACATTTTTACTTTTATTTTTATTTTTAGTGCTGCTGTAATATATCCCCGTAGTATAAACACGCACTATGAAAACAACTGTGGATATTGTTGTAATCGAGTCCAACATGAAAACTTAAACCAACATATTCAGTGTGCTTCATGTGCATGGCATAAGTCCTCAAGCTTGATTCTTATTTAAAGATGAAAAAAACATAAAGAAAATTTGGGTCAAACATTTCATTACCTTTCTTTTTTCACCAATTTGATTTTCAAGAATTGTAAGGTAATCTTAGGAACATTGGTCGCAAAATTAACTAAATCATAATTATTTTTTTGGAAGATGAGTTCAAGGAAAAGTATATAAAATTAATATCATAGTAAGTATATGAAAAAATTGATAAAATAATATTTAAGTATATGTTGATGAAAATAAAAAATTAACAAACAAAACATAGATGAGCTTTGACGTAGGTGGATGAATTACACATATTGATGGTAAGAGAGACTATGCAATTTGCACAAGTGCAGCTGTAATCTGCTTGCTCACTATCATCATGATAGTAATATTAGAATGTGTATGTCTTTTATGCATTAGTACTGTGCAAGTTAAGTGTATTTTTTAATAGGTACTTTTATTTTCATTGAAAATTCATCATTGGGTTCATTGAAAAGTTATGATCAATCACTATTTTACTTTTGCAATTTTTACCTCAAGTAAAAGTTGGATATCAAAAATTAAATGTAAAGTACAAATATGTAGAAAAAAAATTGTAATAATGCTTAATAACTACTTACGTATAATGTGCATCGCACGTTCGTATTAACTAGTTTTATTAAAGTATCTATAATTGTCTATTCTGTTTTAGGTATAAATTCTTGTCGCATTAACTCCCACATCAAAATTTAGTTATACTTACTAATTTATATTTCTACTCCCAAATCGTTTATCATCTAGTTCACTCAATATTTTTTACTTTATTTTATTTTTTATTATATTAATTTATTCAAATAAATTTAATAAGTATTATGGATTTATATCAAGGATTCAATTAATTAGTTTTGTAATTATATTCTTTGCTATTTATTTTTAAGCACATTAAACTACTGGTAATTTGTGCACAAAAATGAGAAAATTCTTTAAAGAATTTTATATAGAATTGAAAAACAAGTATATTATTAAAATAAATCATAACAACATATGGAATAAAAAGAGATAACTAAATAATAACTTAATTAAAATAAGAAATACTTACTAATAGGTTCATCTTTAGTCGGTAAATTCTGCTTTGGTTCTAAAATTTATGAAATACCAAATTGGTTCAATAGGTGGTCCCTATCCCATGATTTGTCAGCACCCCCAACCCACCCAACCGAACCCCACCCACCTTCTCTTATCCCCCTCTATTCTCTCTGCCACACATTCCCCCTTCTCTCTATCTATCACTCATTACTTTTATTCCCTCTCTCTAAAACTCTCTCCTTCATTCTTGAAAAAAAAAACAGTCCACACTCACCCCTGTCTCTCGCTCATTGGCGGCGAGATTCATCATCGGTCCACTCTCACCTCTGTCTCTTTCTTTCTCACTGACGGCAAAACTCAATCTCCACAAGCCCGCGTGCCGTTTGGTGAGACCAAATCTGCCGACACGAGCAGCGCTGCCCTATCCCATTCAACGAGCAACACCGCCCTCTCCCAGATTCTCCACCACGTACTCTATGAGACCAGATCCATCGACACAAGCAGCTCCTCCTTCTCCGCTCATTAGCAACAAAATAGATCTGCCGCCACCGATCTACGTCCATATCCTCACAACATCTCTGACCAGATGGTATAGTTTCTTATATGTGCTTTCGTTGATGGAATTTGCGTTATGTGCATCAGATCGGATATTTTTACTGTTCGGTAATAATAATTATTGCTCTGGTGACATGCATAAGTGATTATAAAGGTTTAAAGAATATTTCTAACTACTATTTCATTAATTGAGATTGCTGAGAATGAAGTGCTAATACACTGAATTATGTTCTTGTGTTCAGTTTTCCAAGAGCCTATATGCATTTCTTAAAGTCTTTTAACTTTGGTAAAGCTTATGCTGTAACTTTGTATTTGATTCACCTAGAGAAAATGAATTTTGATTCCTATGCAGTGGTATGTGTTTTTATGTGTGTGTGTGTGCAGTGCATGTACAGTGTGTGTTTTGTGGGTGGGTGATTCTGAATCGATATTTTTAATAAAATTATCAAGTTGAATCTATAAATTATTAGTATTACATTTAAATCTATATTTTTCAGGTTGAATTTGGAGAAGATTTGAAGATGTAGGAAGTGTGCAATTTTTTTTTTTTTGCACAAAGATTTGAAGATGAAGATTTGAATATGAAGATGAATATTTGAATATGTAGGATGTGTGTATTTTTTTTTTAAATTTTGCACGAAGATTTGTATATGAAGATGAATATTTGAAGATGTAGGATGTGTGCATTTTTTTTTTTTTTTGCACAAAGATTTGTAGATAAAGGTTTGAATATGTAGATGAATATTTGAAGATGTAGGATGTGTGTTTTTTTTTTTTTTGCACATAGACATAAATATGTAATTTTAGTTAAAAGTTTGTCAATTTCAAATTTAAATATGTAATTTTAGAAGTTTTAAATATTAGCAATTCAATTGTTGTTTGAATTTTGATTTGTGCTAATTATTTTAAATTTTTGCACATTATTTTTTAATTTGATAAGATGACATGTGTGTAATTTTTATTTGGAACAATTGACTAGAGCCACACTTTTTACTAACTAATTGTATTAAGGCACCACAATTTTCCAACATTGTATAAAACTCCATTTTATTTCAATAAGACACACTTTTTACCTTTTCTGATGGGGCCCACCATCTCTCTCTCTCTCTCTCTCTCTCTCTCCCTCTCCCTCCCCCTAGCAATTAAAATTCCCATCTCCCCAATCCACTATCCCACTCTCTCTCCATTCTCCATCTCTCTTCTTCCAATAAAAAATAAACTCCCTCGGCCCCCTTCCCCATGGCCGCCTCTATCTCTCCACTACCACCCATCCTCCATGGCCGCCACCACCCATCTCTCATGACCACCACCACCACCACCCCTTCGACGACCATGGCTACGCATCACCACCCCTCGTTGGCCATCGCCTCTGATGTGTACGTCGCCAGTCACCGCGCTGTGAATTCGTGTGCTGCCAGCATCCACGGCTACCGCCTCTCAAATTCGACCACCATGCGCCCCCATCAAGCACCGATTGCAAATAGATCTTGGGAGTGAACGATGACAGCGTGCGGCGGGAGAGCGGATCTGGTAACTCCCGATGCACGGGCGCGCTCCCGACGCCCAGGTGCTTCCCAATCTAATTTTCGATTTTCTATCTCCAATTTCCAATCTTCGAATCTGATTTCCTAGTCGGTAATTATATAGATTTACACGCACGCACTCACATAATATACAATAGCTCATATATTTTTTCCATAGTTTCACACACTTGGTATTTTCCAAAAATTTGATTATCTTTCTGGATTAAATGTTGAGGATTGGACTTTGATTTCTGGATTAATTGCATTGTGATACTGAAAATTCTGGATCAATTACAAGTTAGATTTGGTAGTGTTGGATTGAGTCTACAGGTTGAATTGATTTTTGGTTTGAAATTAGGTTTAGGTTTGGTATTTTGGCCTAATATGGGCGTTCTGATTTTCTGGTGTTAGCATATGCAAATATTTTGTGTAAAGTTTCCTGTATCGTTGTTTATGTCAATTTGTGTAATTTTTGGATTGATTTTTGTTGAAATTATTTCTAGAACAAAACCTTTCTAAAAAATTATTGGATATTGATGTATTTATAATTTTTTAAAGTCTTTATTGTTGATAATCTTTTAGATTTTCTCTAATGTTGAACTGTTTGTTTACATGTTGGGGTGTTCGACAATAAATTGTGGAGCGAAGAGAAGAGGGCATATTGGGAAAATAATTTTTACATCCTACGCAAATAATTTGTTGCATTATGTAAATAAGTTGTTGTATTATGCAAAAAATAAAAATTGCATTATGCAAATACATTATTATGTTATGCAAAATAATTATCTCTATGCAAATTTTATTTGAGGACCAGAAGTATCTTCATATTTTGTTTTTCAATGTAATTTAAATTTTTAGAATTTTTAGATGTAATTTTACATTTAAATGCAATTTTAGAATTTTACATATGCAAATGTTTATTGATAATGAGGTTTTGCATTTATTTTTTTATTTTTATTTGTGTAAATTCATACTAAAAAATGATTCCCTAAAATACGAAGAAAAAAATTACCTTAAAATTAAAAGCTTGAAATCAGATAAAAATTGCTGAAAATTGGCAAAAAGAAAAAAAAAACGGCTATATTAATCTAGCAAAAAAAATTTGGGGAACCTGAAACTAAAAAAAAAAAGAACTTTAAAAGTAAAAAGACAAAAAGCAGACAAAGCTGCAAAACCAAAGGAGAGGTAGATGATTTTTTAGTTGTGGACCCTATAAAATGGGGTTCATTGCAAAGTAGGGAAATTAGGGTGGTGTTATTCAATTACCACTTATAAAAAGCGGCTCTTGGTAACTCACCCTTTTTATTTTATTTTTGCACAGGTTTCTGAGTCCAAGGTTAAATTAAAATATTACAAAAAAACTAAAAGAAATTATTAAAACAAAAATTGAAATTGAAAAATTGGGTGGAAAAATGGAACAAACTATGAGCAAATAAAAATAAATTTTGCACAGAGGAGGGGGGACATTAGTTGTCCCATCGATAAACAACGTTAAGGGGAAAACGGAGGAGAGAGTCCTACATTTTGCACCAATTTGTATTTATGGATAAGTCTTAAACCAATTGTTAATAATTGGTACCATATTAAACCTAGATGTAATACACCCTTAAAATAAACCGTAACAATGTTATATTTAACACAGTTAAAAAAAAAGTATACATTGAAACTCATAAGCTAGCGTCTTAATTGAAAAAATAATAATTATATATGCTATTTGGCCAACATGTCATGCTTTTTTCACATGTGCACTGCATTCTTACTCCACTTTCCCTCTCTTCTAGTTTTACCTCTCCCCCAAGTCCACGGGTAGAGAATATTGTCATATGATAATTCTACCTTCCATTCGCGATACTCTTAGTTATTTTTATTATAAAATACTATTAATTATAAATTTTATTAGTTATTTATTAAAAATATTAGTTAGTTTATTAAAATATATTAATTTTTTAATTAAGATGTACTATAAGATATTTGAAAGGCTTGAAGAGTGTATAGCTAGAAAACTAGAGCTCATAAATTCGATTATCATTGATTCAAATGTGCATAACTTTTATAATTTTAATAGGGAAAATATTCTCTAGTACTCCCTACATCCTACAAAGATAGACTTACAGGTATTTCACACAAATTAAAAATGGAAGTTATTATATGTTGTGGTGCTTTTAGTCCCAGCCGGACAAGAACTTCTTTAAAGTCAGTACTCCGTTAATCGACAAGAAAGACCTCGGCGGTGCGCTAGAACTAGGTCGAGGTCCGTACCAGACCTCGGCATAGCCTTCCATCTCATTACTAAACCTCGTCACAGAGATGACTGCGGCAACATCTCGTCAAGCTCAGGGCCTCGACATCTCAAGAGAAGGACAAGGCACAAGACAAGATATGGGCCGACATCTCATCATCTCGGAAGAGAAGAAGATAAGGATGCCACATACTTGTTCTTATCCACAAAGATCTGTGTCAGACACCTCGTCAGGTGATCATTTCCCTTTGAGATAGTGAACAATAGATCGACGACTAACTTAGTCAACATGCCATACTTTGGGTACTAAATTCCCGAATTTGGGGAGAAAATACACTTAGCTTTACAAGTGTCACAATTGTAATGGGCTGAATCCACTAACCCAAGGAAATTCGACCCAACATCGAAACTAGGGTCAATCTAAGCATTAGATGTTGGATCTTCCCGAATACCTCTAGGGCAGCCCAAGAGCATTCATTTGGGCTATAGGTATAATCTTCATGACATTTAATAGAGGGATCACAAACATTAAAGCCCAAGTCTACCCATAGACTTGACAAATCTCTTTGCATTTATTGTTTTTGCTCCTCATTTATCATCTACATAATTGTAGCAATAAATGCTTACAACACCCACAACTTATAGTTGTTAATCATTCCTAAAACCACATTCAAAGCCTAATCTCTTCAGATTATTCGGTTAACAAGAATTGACGCTAGAAGAAGGGTATCCAACCCTTGAATCACGACTAAAATCTCGAAGAACACTTACTGTTCTTCAAAGAAATCTTCAAATCTTTAAAACTTCAAGTTTTCGAAGCAATGTCAGATCAAACAGCCGGAGAAGGCATGTCTCGTCCCGCCTAAGACATCGTCGAAATCCCTATTCGACAGACGAGGGACATTCCAGCCATTCCGGACGACTTCCAGACACCAAAGGAAGTGGACTCCGTGATCGTCCAACTCACCCGCCGGGCTAGAAAGATGAGACGAGATCTTGGTATTCATACCACTCCCCATAGCCCAAGGAGACAAAACCTCCCTCAAGACAGTAAGAGAAGGGTAAGCAAACGGTAAGATGAGAGCTTCACAGAAGCTTCTTGGGCTACGAGGTCTGGGGGGTCGAGCTCCTGTCCTGTTTTCAGTTGAAAGTGAATCCTGGGTGCCCTCAACAATCTCAGAGTCTGAGACGGAGACCTACACCAGGTCTTCGGCATACCCTCCTCCGGCGAGGGTTATCCCGTTCAAGGGGAAAGACGTACATCGACCTCCCATCTGAAGGCGACGCGAATACACCTTAAAGTTGCCACACCATTCATTTTAATTTTTTTGGAATAAATAACTGCACATGTTCAAAAAAAAAAAGAAAAAAAGAAAAGAAAAGAAAATACCATTGCACATGTACAATTATAAACAAGCTAAAAACTGAACATGTGTTAACTAGAATGAACATGTTAAAAACATGTGTAGTACTAAAGCTACATATGTGCAACATTTGAGTTATAGAATAGAATAACAATTAAAAATTACAAACACATCAAACATAAAAGCTACTGAAAATATTGAATCGATTATTGAATAACACAGAAACTCAACCAACACAAACACATATGTCTTAAAAATCTGTGTATTAAAACACAATGACAAAATGTACAAAATTATCATTCTAATTAAATTGGTCTAGCTTAAAATAAACGCAGCAGAACAACATCTTCAGTAACAACTGATAACATGATTAACAATCATCACCTGTAAAAAAAATAAGAATTAAAAAATTAATACGCTATCATATAGATTATATACATAAAATATAACAAAAAAATTCCAACAAACAACCCTGCAATTACAACATATACCTGAAACAGGTTCACATGACTCCACCACACTAACACTACATGTAAAACTATCATGATTTATCATCCTATAACATCCATATCAACAACAATCAACTTGCTTTCACCCCTAAATCTGACACTGAGAACAATCTTGTCAACCATATCAACTGCTACACGATAAAAAAAACTCTTTGCATAGGTTTTTATCGAAGAACATACGACTACACAACGTATACAAAATATCAATAGATAAGATATGATATGAACGATATATTGAAAGGATATGATATGTACAATCAAAACCCTAAATATTAATACCATGATTAGATAGACTATACAATATGAAAAAAAAAAAAACAACTATTGCATACAAAAACGTTATAATAGACATTCAATCTCTAATCTATTCCAAAATTAAGAAAAGAATAATGACATCCACAATAAAGGCAAAGAAGGAATATCACCCTGTAAATTGATTAAATTAATAATTTCAAAATTTAGTAGTATCAAACAATAATATTACCTAGTAAAAAATAACTATCCCTATAAAAAATTTCTTATTTAGATGAAATATGTCACAGTAACACAAACGAAAATTAAAATTAAACAACATTAAACCAAATTAATACTCTCTTCATCCACCAAAATTGTGTCTCATTGTTTGACAGTTTTAAGGAAAAATACATAAAGTAAGGATAAAGTATGAATAAAATAATTGTTTGGGAATAAAAAGTGAAAGCGATTGTTAACAAATAAAAATGTGCAACAATAACTTGTATGAGACCGTCTCATGACATGAGACAACACAAATTAACACATACCCCTACCAAAATGTTAATGAGTCAATGTCCTAGCTATACCTATTCTTATTGTCTTATGCCATAAAACAGACTCATACAAAACCTACTCAAAAAGTGCACACTTATATTTAATAAATAAATAATGAAAATGAAAATATTTTTTGTGGACAACTATACTATAATTATAAAGTGGTAAAATAAAAAATTGCTTGCTAAATGGGGAAAGTGACCCATGCTGATCAAGCGGAAACGTTCCGCGAACGACACCGTTTTGGACGCCTTGCCGGGATACTGGGCTTTAACATTGGGAATGCTGACCTGCAAAGCGTAACAAATCCCTAAATCCTTTCAATTCAAGATTTCCAGCAGAAGATGCACGGTAGACCACGGAAATCCCCAACTCAAGAAGAGCAAGATGCTTCATCCAATAAAGCTGCCAAACTTCGCCATCTCCAATCTCAACTTCTTCACTTTCACCACAATAAAATGTCTGTTTTTGATCTAGGGCTAGATATAGTAATTGCCTTCTCTTAATTTATATTTTCCAAAGGGGGTTGTTTAATTATGCGATTTTTTGTTGATGCAGATATACGAAAGAAGCAATAGACATCAGTGCAAAATTGTTAGAATCAAACCCTGAGCACTATTCCGGTTGGAATTACCGGAAGCTCGCCGTTCAGTACCTTCTAGATCACCAACCAGAGAATGGGGAAAATACGCAGTCGATTTTTGATGAAGAATTGAGAGTTGTATGTTTTACTTTCTATAGTTTGGCTGTTCCCGATTGATTGAACATTGATTCTTTGATTAGATTGGTACACTTTTTTAGTATAGATTGGTTGCATAACTGATGGACTCGTTAGAGTGTGGATTTTCATTTAGGTAGAGAATGCACTGAAGAGGAATTTCAAGTCTTATGGGGCGTGGCATCATCGCAAATGGGTCCTAAGCAAGGGTCATTCGTCTTCAGACAGGGAATTACGTCTCCTGGGAAAGTTTCAGAAATTGGATTCCAGGAATTTCCACGCATGGAACTACAGGAGGTCATTTGCTGAACTTTTTGTGTCGAACCGGGCAATATAATGGTTGCAGATTCTAATGTTGTTATTTTTGGGTTGCTTTTTCCAGGTTCATAACCGCATTAAAGAAGATTCCTGATGAAGAGGAACTTCAATATACAACTGATACGATTTATGATAATTTTAGTAATTATTCTGCCTGGCATAACCGAAGGTACACTAGTTTGTCACTTCAATTTCACTTATTTGCATCATCATATACTCCAATGTTGGGTATTCCATGCTCTAGTTTTTATGTCACCAGAAGTAATATTTCCGATTGTATGTTTGAAGTAATTGGATGTTTATCGTCTGATGATTATTACATGAAGTAATACAATCTGTTCTGGAGAGAAGCAATAGTAGGATGTTTGAAAACTAGATTGATATTTCTGATAAGCATCATCATCGTATTATTGCATTGTATATGTTTACATCTCTTTGTACTTTATAACTAGTTATTCGTGTACAATTTATACACTGGAAAACTTGAAGAGTTAAGTTACCTGGTTTAGGTGGATATAAGTTGTGCTTGTTCGAGCCAAGAAATAATTTACGGAGTTTGCTATTTTTAGTAGCACTTGATATTAGTAGAAACTTATGATATAGAGAGATTAACATTATTGTTGTTGAGAGAGAATAGTTTGAATAACGAGTTACAATATCAGCTTTGTACGATTGTATAACAAAAACCATGTGATGGAAGTCAACTTTTTGTGCACAAGTGTCTGTTGAAGTGTTGATTTAGACAACCTTGTGTTTTATAAATTCAAAATTGTCCAAGGAGCTTAGTTACAGCATCATGTATATCTGCTTTGGGTGGACTTAAGCTGTGCTTATTCAACCAAGAAATAATATACAAAGTTTGCTATTTTTTGTATCACTTAATATTAGTAGAAACTCAGGATATAGATAGATTTAACATTGTTTTTGTTGATAGAGAACAGTTGTTTGAATAATGAGTTAAAATATCAGCTTTGTACGATTATATCACAAAAAACATGTGATGGAAGTCAACCCTTTGTGCATTAGTATCTGTTGCTTTAAACAACCTTGTGTTCCACAAATTAAAAATTGTACGAGGAGTTTACGATTTTTATTATTAATTTATTTATGTCAACAGTAATTTGATTTAAATATTTCACTTTTCGACTGATGCACTTGCAGCATGCTTTTGTCTAATCTACTAGAGAAAAGAGTGAAAGGTTATGATGATAAGGAGAATGTATTGAGAGAGGAGTTTGAGTTTGTGCGCAACGCTCTCTTCACAGACCCCGACGATCAAAGTGGTTGGTTTTATCATATGTGGCTTCTGGATCAAACATTGAAACAGGAGCCACTATTCCTCTCTTCTTGGCCTCCAAATGGTTCTAATCTGAATTTATCAATTGAATGCCCCTTAAATAGCCAACAACCATGGCCTATGCTACATTTCCAGTCTAAAGAAAGAAAAATTCCTCTCATTTTGTATTTCAGTGAAGCAGTTGAAGGTGTAAGCTCATCTACTGTAACTGTTGGATTTGATTATCTTGCTGGTGATGATCTTATTTGGAGCCCACTTTCAGTAAATAAAAATAGTTCATCCCAAGCTTGGTTAACTTACATTAAGTTTCCTGATGATCTCTTAGAGGCTTGCCCTGTAAAGGTCACTGTCGCACACTTTCCCGGTATTTTTTCTTCCAGCGGCATGCCCTGTAGTCAGTCTAGCTTTATATCTTTTACTGTATCCCTACCTTCTAATGATCAGAAACATTCTGAGGTGATCCATAGAATATCATGGATTGAGGACAACTTTAAAACTTGTGTTACACAATCTCAAGAAGCACTATTACTTCACTCACTTTGTAAGTTGGAAATCACAAAAGAGAACAAACCAACCACTCCTACGAGGACTATGGAGACTATATCCAATGAAATCACTCACTGTCGGGAACTGTTGTCAGTAACGAACTGGTACACTAATATTTGCAGGATTTTTATGGTAACTCTGAAGAAGCTTAGTGTTTTGGCATGCTTTTCTTATTTTCTTCTTTCATTGTTATGTAGTAAAATTGGAAAACTGATTCTTGCAAGACTGTTGATGGCACATAACACGTTGGTCTCATATGGCTGCCCAGATGCCAGAGTTGAGGCCCATTATGAAGATATTCTTGCACTTTATCATGATTTAATAAAGATGGATCCTGCTCATATTTGTTATTATGAGGATGAGTGCAGCTTAGTCTTATTGAAGCAGGTATTTAATGCATGGTCAATTTAAGATCCTTTCAAAAGTGACAAAGCTATGTAGACTCAGTTAATTTTGGAGATTGAATGGTTTGATCAATGAATGAGTTTTAATCTTAACTTATATGCCAAATCACCCCCAGAACCTTCTTTGCTTTAGGTAAAATGAAATGAGATTTGTTTCTTGCTTCAACTTTCTGTTAGCAGTATTAATCACTGTTAAAGATTGAACTGTAATATCTTTATTTTCATTGATCTTATGTTTGGTAATTGGGTTGAATTATCCCGGTATAGGACTGAGGTGTAGTGATTGTGGGCAACAACACAAAGGCTGAAAAGAGACAGGCAGCAAAATTACAATGGTGGTAAAATAAACAACCTTTACCACAAGGCAGGATAAGAAAGCCATAAGTGCTCTCGTAATCCTTTTGAATTATCCAAGTTGATGCAGTCTCACTATCATAAGTATTGAGAGGAAGACCTCTTTAGTGAATAAGTACTCTAAACTTTGAGATAGAGGTTGTATCTATTTAGACACTAGGACATTTTAACTAGGTTCACTTGAATAAATATACTCTCATTTGAACATGGATTTGAATGTAATTTTATTTACCTAATGATCCTATTTCTGAGGTTTCTGATGGTATTGATGAAAGTTTATGGCCCTTTATCTTTTGCCATCAATAGATTACAATGTTTCACAGTTTTTGTAGTTGTATGTTTCATATCCTCTTGTGATTGCTTCTTTTTTGATGCTTCTTTTATAAGCCATCCTGGTTAACTTTCTTTTTTCAGGCTATTTGTGTATTTTATCGTTATTTTTGTTTGGACATTTTCATAGATGTATTTCTTATATTTTTCTGCACGAAATGACTTCGCTTTTCAACTGTGGATAATCTGTATTATTGTTTTGCAGCTGACTTCAAATGTTGAGTCTTTATTGAAGCATTGTTATCACTATCAAGAATCTTCTTCACCAGCTACTGGTCGTTATATATGTCTACGACTAACTGGTCTCTCGTTATCACGCCTATGGGGTATAGAGCACTTATTGTGGGTTCAGATGTTAGATCTCAGCCACAACAAACTCCATTCAATTGAAGGTAGTTGATACACAATCCTATGGTGCATGTTTGAAAAATATGGATTCTCATTGCTTCCACCGTCAGCAAAAGTGATTTGATAAAATTGACAAGCTTAATAAAAAAGCAGAAAAAAATACTTATTGTAACTTGGTCCCATGTGTGCTTATACAAATTGATGCAAACCGGTGGAATTTATGTAGTTCTGCAAGATTCCATGCTCTATTTCAGTTGTTAGTTGAGTAAAGTCCTTATCCACATAATTCATCCTTTACTAGAACAAGTATTATGGGATTCGTTTCAAATGTTAATTCATTATTATATATAACAATAGAATTTTCGAATAAGGAGAGCAAAAATAAAGAAGTATACTGCTATTTGATTAACCAGGTTTTGAATCTCCTAGCCTTTGCAGATTAGATGTTTGTTTCTCCTGCTTACATTTTACGGCAATAATTTTTCAGGACTGTAAACATGGAGTGTAGCAATTGTAGGATAACATGGTTAAAGGCCAGTACATTTAGACCATTAAATTTTAATTTGGTACATTTAGGCCCATAAATTTTAAATTTCGCACATTTAGGCCAAGTTGGGGTGTTCGGGATTGCAGATTTAAGCCATTATTTGTTTAGTTTATGCACATTTAGGCCAAACACATGACATTTTAGCACGAATTGGGTGTTTCAGGCCAAGTTGGGCTAAATGTGCAAAAATTAAAATATACTAGCCTAAATGTGCAAAAATTAAAATATGCTAGCCTAAATGTGCTTGCCCCCAAACATAATATCCTACAATTGCTACACCCTCAAAGTTATGGGCCTAAAAAAATTATTCCCCCTCATTATACTAAGTTGGAAATATTATTTAGCATTATGGTTGATAACATGACTTTTTACGTTGGATTTCCGGAACAGGGTTGGAGGCTTTGCATCTGCTTTCCCACTTGAAGCTTAGCAACAACAGGTTCTGCAGTTTTACAGCTCTTGAGCATTTGAAAATGGTGAAGTCACTAAAAGTATTGGATATATCATATAATGAGATTGGAGTTCACACTATTGACACAAGAAGGTACTTGTGCTCTTCTCCTCTGAATCACACAGCTAGAAATGAGTGGCATCTGGAGAAATTTACAGATGGAGATATGGAGTTCAATAATCACTGGGATGCGTATCTACTTTTCTATGATTTGAATTTGATACAATTAGATGTTATGGGAAATGCAGTTGTTGATGAGCGGTTCAAAGCGTTTCTGTTTAAGTTAATGCCAGAACTCAAGTGGCTTGACGGTGAGGAACGGGGTTAGTTCGTTTGGATCGATGACTTTGTTGAATTTTGTTTCTGGACCACAATTCATGCAAATTAGCATTTGATTGCAGCATCTACGAAAACAGTTTGTTATGTCTGCTTCTTTAGTTACATTTTGAGCAAACTCATGTTTATTTAGATTTTGGAGAATATTGGTGGGGGATTCAATCTCTTGTATGTTTGCTTAATATGTTTTACTAACCATTTTATACTAGTGCTCGACGCTACTCGTTCTTTATTATTTAATTAATGAACTAAAAGTTTCGGTTTTGAGCTTTGGCTACACTTACTTAGGGGTAATACTTGTCTGACTTATTCACGTAAACTCAAATTTCATTTTTGTCCCAAAAATTACGAGGGCTGAACACGAATTTTAAAGAAAAGTAAATAAAGTAAAATGTAATAAAATAAATATGAATATGAATACTATAGAAAAATGCAAAGTAAAGAGAGGACAATTTATTGCTTGGAGCCACATTTATTAGAGTTTAATTGTATCAAGTCTCCCCAAAAATCATACATTGTCTAAAACTCCATATTATTTCAAAAAGCCACAATTTTTTCTTTTTCAGGTGGTCCCACCCTTTTCTCTCTCTCCATTATCTCTCTTAATATCATCCGTGAAACCCCTCCCCCTCTATTATTCCCATTTAACTTTTTCTCTCTCTCCCTCTATACCCTCTACCCACCCCCCACCGCCCCACCAGCACCAGCGGCCACTACCCCCACCGCCCAACTAGCACCAGCGGCCACCGCCCCCACCCGCATCAGCAGCCTCCGCCCCCACCTGCACCAGTGGCCACCGCTCACCCAGGCACTAGCGGCCACCGCCTCCTACCCGCACCAACGACGCCACCGTCGTCACGATCTGCACCGCCGCCGCCCCAGATCTGTGGCAACGACCACCACCGCTCCACGCCAAGGACGGCGATGGTGAAGACTTGAAGATGAAGATGACAACTTTCAAATCGCGGTGGCTAATCGGACTCTCTGCTTCCACTGCAATCTCGCGTAAGCCTCTCAATACAATCACTCTCGATTCCTGGAAATTAAATCATGTAATTTGTGTTAATTTTTGATGGATTGTTTCACCTATCATACATTTGGGATGGATTTAGTTTCTTTGTTGTCTTAATTTCATTTTCGTGGAATGTGAGATTAAGGATGTCTGACTTGTGAATTTTGAACAAAAACTCTGGTGATTGGAATATCCTATTTGTTTAAAGATGTCGTGTGGTCATTATGCTAATTTCTTTTGGTGACTTCCGATTAATTTACAATCTGATGTTGAATTTGTTTCTTTTTGCATGTGGGGGAGTTTGACAAAAATGGTGGAGTGAAGAGAACAATAGGCATACTGGGGAAATTATTTTGCATTTTTATGCAAATAATTTGTTGCATTTTGCAATTAATTTGTTGCATTATGCAACAAAAAGAAATTGCAATATGCAAATAAATTGTTGTGTTCTACAAAATAGGTCTTCGAATATGCAAATTTTATTTGAGCACTGTAGGAGTATTCATTGTTTTTTTTAATGTAATTTTAGAATTTTTAAATGTAATTTTAGAACTTTATATATAAAAAAAATGCTTATTGATAATTAGATTGTGCATTTATTTTTTTATTTTTAATTGTGTAAATTCATACTAAAAAATTAAGGAAAAAAAATTGGCCTGTATTTGAATGAAAACTGGAAAAAAAAAAATGAATTGGGTATAGTAACTTTAGAAAAAGAAAATAAAAAGTGGTTGCATTAGTTAAAAGAAATGAAAAAAAACCGGCCAAAAAAATGGAAAAAGATGAAACTGGGGATGTAAAATTTAAAAAAAAAAAAAAAAGCAAAAAGACACACATCAGAAAAAGTTGACAGCCTGCAAAAATCAGAAAGTGGGCTGATGGTTTTGTGCTTGTAGGGACCCACCATTTTGGGGTTCCTTGCAATGTAGGGAAAATTGGGGTGGCTCTATGCAATTAAATTCTAAGGAGTGTGTTTCTATGTGACTAACCCTAATTATTTGTATTCAACTTCTTTGTTTTGTACCATGAAGGTGTCACGACCTCTATTTATAGGGGACTCATGCATGAATATACGTAATAGCAATTTACTAGGACATTAAGATAATCCTACATCATTGCTCTTGTAACCTCCAAGGACATGTACCTTCCATTCATAATATCTTGTAACCTCCAAGGACATTCAAATTGTTTCATAACACCCCCCCTTGGATGTCTGTCGTTATACAAACTATATGTCTTGTTAAAAACCTTACTAGGGAAAACAAACCCAGTGGGACAAAAACCCAAGTAAGGAAAATAGTACATATTACTTAGTGTATTGATACTCCCTCTGATTTAAATTTTATTTAAAATTCTTTAACCGACGCATTCCAATACGTTTCACCAATTTTTTAAAGGTAGCAGTTGGTAATATGTTAAATAAATCTACTACATTGTCACTTGATCGGATTTGTTGCACATCAATTTCACCATTCTTTTGCAACTCATGAGTAATAAAGAACTTTGGTGAAATATGTTTGGTTCTATCCCCTTTAATATATCCTCCTTTCAGTTGAGCTATACAAGCTGCATTATCTTCCAACAATACAGTTGGGGGATTTTCATTGTCAAGCGACAATCCACAGTATTTTCGGATATAACTGGCCATTGACCTTAGCCAAACACATTCTCGACTGACCTCATGAATTGCAATAATTTCATCATGATTTGAAGAGGTGGCAATAAGTGTTTGATTTGTAGATTGCCATGAAATTGTAGTACCACCACATGTAAATACATATCCAGTTTGAGACATTGCTTTATGTGGGTCAGATAAATACCTAGCATCAACATAACCAAGCAATTCAGATAGATATTTATTTGAGTAAAATAAGCCAAAATCAATTGTTCCTTGGAGATAACGAAAATTATGCTTTATACCATTCCAATATCGTTGTGTAGGAGATGAACTAAATCTTGCTAATAAATTTACTGCAAATGATATATCTGGTCTTGTACACTTAGCAAGATACATTAGTGCACCAATAACATTTAGATATGGTACTTCAGGACCAATAATCTCTTCATCTTCATCTCGCGGTCTAAAAGGGTCCTTATTGGGATCAAGAGACCAAATGACCATTTGAGGTCTGTAATGGATGTGCATTTTCCATGTAAAACCACTTTAATACCTTCTGGGTATAAGCAGTTTGGTGGACCAAAATCCCACCTTCTAAATGCTCAATTTGCAAACCAAGACAAAATTTAGTTTGTCCAAAATCTTTGATCTCAAATTCTTTCTTCAAATATGAAACTGCCTTTTGGAGCTCTTCAAGAGATCCAATTAAATTGAGATCATCGACATATACTGCAATTATCACATAATTTGACTCATCTTTCTTTATGAACACACATGGACATATTGGGTCATTGGTATAACCTTCTTTAACTATGCATTTAGTAAGTCGATTATACCACATAAGTCCACACTGTTTGAGTCCATAAAAAGATCTTTGCAATTTGATAGAACAAATTTCCTTTGGAATTAATTTACATACTTCAGGCATGTTAAATCCTTCAAGGATTTTCATGTAGATATCCTTTTTTAGATTACCATACAAATATGCAGTGGTGACATCCATCAAACGCGTGTCAAGTTTTCCATGCACGATAAAACTTACAAGATACCTGAATGTGATCGCATCCATTACAGAGGAGTATGTTTCATCATAATCAAATCCAGGTCTTTATGAAAAACCATGGGCTACCGATCGTGCTTTGTATCTCACAATTTCATTTTTCTCGTTTCTTTTTTGCACGAATACCCATTTGTATCCTATTGCTTTATATATTCTAGTGTTTGGACACTAGGTCCAAATACTTTTATTTTTGCCAGTGAATCTAACTCGGATTAGATTGCATCTTTCCATTTTGACCAATCATTTCTACGCCGGAATTCATCAACCGATCTGGGCTCATGATCCTCGTTTTCCTTCCATAATATTAAGTGCTACATTATATGCAAAAATATCATAAATTATAGTTTCTCTTCGGTTCAACTTTTTCCCGTAGTGACAAAATTTATTGAAGCTTCAATAACCCCATTCTCTTCAGAATCTTGCTCTTCAGGAGCAACATCTTCAGAAGCAACCTCTTCAGGAAGTGGAATTTTCTCACTACGCCTTTTAACTCACCACTTTTATTTAATCCTCTTTTCTTTCGAGGATTTTTATTTTGGGAACCAAGAGGTCTACCACGCTTCAGACGTGCTTTAGACTCATTAGCACTTGTTATTTGTCCTTCAGGGACATCAATCTTAACCGGAATATTTTCTGCAGGAATATGTGACTTTGTAACTCTTTTGGAGTCACTAAATGCATCTGGTAATTAATGTTGCAATTTACTGCAAATGTATAATCCTTTGAACTTCAAGTTCGCATTCTTTTGTTAGAGAATCAAGGAAATCTATTTTTATTTTCCAATTAATTTCATTCTTCGGTTGATCCTTAACTTTCCCTAATGTTGGGAGATGAGATTCATCAAAATGACAATCTGCAATCGTGTAGTGAATAAATCACCTGTTATTGGTTCAATATATTTTATTATAGAAGGTGATTTGTACCCGACATATATTCTCAATCTTCGTTGGGGGCCCAATTTAGTACGGTGGGGCGGTGCAATAGGAAGATAAAACGCACACCCAAATACTCTCAAATGTGGTATATTGGGCTCATAGCCAAAAGTTAATTGTAGGGGAGAAAAAATATTATTACCTATCGGCCGAATTCTCACAAGTGTTGCTGCATGTAATATAGCATGTTCCCATGCATACAAAGAAAGTTTTGATTTCATTAACAATGGTCTAGAAATTAATTGTAATCTTTTGATAAATGATTAAGCTAGACCATTTTGTGTATGAACATGAGCTACAGGATGTCCAACACTTATTTCAATTGACATGCAATAATCATAGAAAACATGTGATGAATATTCACCAGCATTGTCTAGACGAATTTTCTTAATTGGATAATCTGGAATTGTGCTCGTAATTTAATTTTTTGAGCAAGCAATCTCGCAAATGCCAGGTTGCGAGATGATAATAAACATACATGTGACCATCTTGTAGATGCATCAATTAGCACCATAAAATATCGAAATAGTCCACATGGTGGATCTACAAGCCCACATATATCTCCATGAATTTGTTCTAGAAATGTAGGGAATTCAATCTCAACTTTAGTTGGTGAATGTCTCACAATTAATTTTCCTTGTGAGCAAGTATGTTGGTCCCGTACAAGTCTAAGTGATACGGGTATGGGGGGGAATACACGTATACAAATTTTTAACTTTCTTTTCAAAGCTGAGTCCCCTTAACTCAGAGAGTGATAGATACTGAATAGATAATAAACATACTAACTGCACTGAGGCAAGTCAGTTGGCCAACTATCTATTAATGTATTGTGCGGAAATGTGTGAGCCCTGAAAGTTTAAAGACTTATTTTAGTTTGCTTTCTGAAAACTGATTTTCCTTTTACGAAGCCGTGGTTAGAAGGGCAGTGCAATGAGTTCAGGTCAGACTGATTGGTTCAGCACTGACAAAGTATGCAATGAATGATAATGACAATGACAAATAAATAAGCACAATATCAAAGCAAGTAAAGAACTCAGAGCGATTTAACGTGGTTCAGAGACTCAAGCTCCTACGTCCACGGTCCTGATTTAACAGGAGAATACCCTAAAGGATTGGCTTGTTTTTAATGTGGCAAGGTGCATAATGACCAACCCACTAATCCCTAGACTTCGAGTTCTAGTACTCTTCCTTCTAACCAACTAACTAACTTCCACCAACAAACCTAACACTGAGGGTTTTGGTTTCAGTTGGGATTCCAACTAGTTGTGATAATCCTTACAAGGAAAACCTATGCTAAGGATGGATTATCACTCTAAGCTTAAGATATGTATAATGAGCTCAGTGGAATACAGAATAGACTCTAAACTTAAGAAACACTTGGGAAATTCTAGGTTTTTCGAGTGCTTCTTTAAATGCTTTGTAAACTGAGAGTCTTGAGTAATTTTTGGCTTCGAAATTTCCCGTAACCTTGTTTGGGTCCAAGGTCTTCTGTATTTATAGGCAAACTTGAAAAACTATCCGTTGGAGAGATAGCCTCCCAGTCACCTTTCTTGTAGGATAATTCAAACGGACATATCTTCATGCAGCAGCCGTCCTTGCATGGATTTGGTAAATGCATTAAATGCTTGCCCATTGAAATCTGCAGGGATGTCAGGTTCAAGTCAGTGTTCGTACATGACTTGTCATCTTCTCATTGGTCCACGTCAGCGGGTAGGTGAGAATGTTAGAACTCATTCTCCAGTTCAGACTTGTCATTCTTGAGTTCTTTTTGTTCCCATCTTCGTACATGGGCCAGCCCTGCCATTCCTTTTGCTTGCTTGGATCCTACTCCAAGTCTTTTTCCAAATCACTCAGTGTGGTCCTGTTCCCTTCAGGCTGAGTGAGCAATGATCTCAGGATCATGCTCTTCATCCTGACACTTATTCAGCCAGCTTAGAAAGACTGCCATAAGTTCAAAGATGGTGCTCTTGTGTCTTCAGGCTTCAGTCTTGATTGTCATCAATGAGTTCTTCTCTCACTGAGTACATGTGAATATAAAATACTCTAACAGTTCTAACCTATCAAGACTAGCCTGACTATTACAACACTTAGGCAAATCATCTATTCAGGGTATTTGAGATCAACTCAAAATTGACATTGTCCCAACAATTTCCCCCTTTTTGATTATGCCAAAACACTGAAAAGATCCACAAAACACTAGTGGAAATAAATCCTATTTTTATAAGAGAAAAGATCAGTGTTAGAGCAGTTCTTGATAAATTACAGAATTTAAATAACAGCAAAAAAGACAATGAGTTTTTGTCTGTGGGCAAATGTAATAGATTTCATTGATAAATTTTGCAAGAGTACAATGAACCTATCTATTACATCAAAATCTCAGGTCCATCTAGATTCTACGCATTTCAGGTTTGAGTCCATAACCATTGTAGACTCTATCCTTCAACTCGTCAATCCTCTTATGCTGGTTGGTGTACCCTTCAACCTTGGCTATCTTCAGCACCTCCTTCTTGATCTCCCTTGAGTCATACATAGTTGAGCCAGGAATGTATGGGGGAGTACGGGTGATAAGTTCAGGAGCCTTCACTTGAACTTTAGCTTTGTCAGCCTCGTCCATGATGAGCTTAAACAGTTCAGGGTAGTTGTCCACCATAAAATCAGTGAAGTGAGTATCAATTTCATCAGTGTCGCCCCACTTCTTGACAACGTACCAAGGCCTGATAAACTCGTTTCGAGCATCCACCCAGAATTCCTTCAACTCCTCAGATATGAACGCGTCGATGAGGGCTGGCTCAGTGTTTGACTCAGTTGGGACTTGGATCTTCTTCGCCCTTGGTGCAGCCTTCTTTCTGTACTTCCTTGGTTCAGACTTCTCCTTATTCCTCCTTAGCAGACTGATCATTGCATCATCTAGTTCATGTTGTTGTAGTGCATTGATCCCAGTCAGCTTCTCCATCTTCTTCTCCAGAATGCGCTGCTTCTCCTTAATTGCAACTTCAGCACGACGCTGAGTTTCAGTCTTTTCTGGTGCAACTCCCCAGGCCTCTGAGCAAAGATTTGTAACCTGATCCACATCATAGGTGATAGGATTCTTTCTAGTCTCAACGGGCGAGTGCACTGAAGCTTCTGGAATTGGTGGAAGTTGAGGAACTTGCTTTGAAGGGTCATTAGCCTGAGCCGCCAAACGCGCTGACTTACGGGGCGTTCTCATAACGAACACATTTTCCTCCTCCGATGCCTCAGGGATGAATCTTTTCTTTGTCACTACCTTTTCCCCTTTTTGGCATCATCCTTGGCAGGAGGGAGAGCCTTTGCACTGCTTCTCTGAAGGCATAATCCCCAGTGTTGACCACAAAGGATGTAAGAGACTGAACCTCCTTCAAGTGCTCCTTCATCAGGCCAACTCCTATTGCTATTCCAGCCCTCGTAAATAACAACTGAGAAAGGCTTGACTTAAGCTTTATGTCAAATACCTCCATGGAATTGTGCAAGCTTCTCTCAGTGTTAGCCAGCATTGCCACCGCCTTCTCTAACTCGGAGATGAACTTCCCTGACTCTAAAGCCATTCTGTCCGCTGAATCGTTCAGGGCCTTGGTGAGCAGTTCATTTGACTGCGTGGCTAACTGCTCCACCGCCTTCAGCATCATCTCTTCATTTTGCTTCTTCATCTAAATCATAGCTCCGACAAGCAACTTCTTCGTCCTCTTCCTCTCTGTCTTCACTGAAGAGATGGTGACCATCATTGCCTTCTCTAAGTGTTTAAGCTTGTTGTTGGCAACAGTCTTGAGCACTGACTTCATCCCCCTAATTTGCTTCTGGATGGCCTTGTCTTTGTTGGAGTGCTCAGATTCAAGCATTTGCAGCTTGTTCTCCAACTCAACAAGGTTCTCTGTCACATTTTCTTGCTTCACTGTAATGATATCAGTGAACTTGCCCTTGCGGATGTCAGTGATCTCCACAGCATTCTCCTCATCACCTTCAGCTTCAGAAAGTGGCTATTTTCCCTTATCAGCCCCTGCCTGGCCAGTCTCCCCTTCAGGATGCATTGGTGGCAGTTGTGGAGTGGTCATAGTCGCCTACTCAGGCTCAACTAAGCCATCTTGAACTTCAGGGATAAACCCTTAAGAACTAGGAGTCACCTTGGGTGCCTCAATAATTTCCTCCTGTGACTCAAGGCAGGGAAACCCTTCATCGCCAACTGCGTCATTGGCAGATGATCCAACCTTGTTGGACTCATCAACTGCTCCACCCTTAGAGCCAGTTCCCTTCCCACCTTCTTCCCCCTGAGCCTCATGCTCAATGGACATCTTATCCAATTCCTTCGCTGTCTCATCGACCAGCCTCTCACTTGCCTGACCTCCTTGGCCTCCGTTACCCCCTTCATCATCCTCATTATCACCGTCATTCTTCTTCTCAAGAGTATCTAAAAACCTCCATTCCTTGGCGATCTTCATCCTCCCAACAAGTTCCTCCAGGGCCTCAATATCGAGAATTTCTAACCAACTGGTTATGTTGAAGTATGAGCATAAACACACCTCCACTTGGACCCAGAAGTCCCATCCTCGAGCCTCAACCATCATTTGTTGATTCTGCATGTTGGCTTGCTTGTATTCCAGCCAAACTTTGAGGTCAGTGACATGACTACAAAGGGTTGGGTATTGCTCAAGTCCTCGGAAATACTTGTCCACCCAATCTGACGCTCGCGCCCTGATCATGTTCTCCACTAAGTGCAGCGAGACATCTTCGTTATCTTCCTCCTCAGGGTCGATGATAAAGTAGCCAGATGGGTTAGGGGCTTTTGGATCTTTGGGTTGGGATGAAGTGGACACTTTTGGATCTTTGAATGTGACTAGAAAATGTGATGGGGATGGAATGGATGGTTCAGTGTGGGTTTCAGGGTTGGGGATGTTTGGTTCTGACTGAGTGGATTCAGTGGGGTTTTGGGTGGACTCAGGTTGAAGTAAAGAAGCCGTGTTGATAACTTCCCTTACTTGGATTAAGTCCATGTCCATCACCTCTGGCTCCTCAAACACCTTCTTTCCTCCCTTTCTCAGCCTCCTCAACTTCCTTGGCTTTACCACTAACACTCCCTCCTCTAAGACCTCATCTTCAGTCTCCTCAGTCTCAGGAGAGGCTTCCTTGGATACTTCCTCAGTCGCCTTCTTCCCCGCAGTGGCCTTCTGCTTCAGCACCACTTTCAGTTTGGACGCCTTCTCCTCGACCTTCTTCTTCTCTACTTCCTTCTCCTTCTCATGCTCAGCGAGCATCGCCTCCATCTCCTCCTGACCTCGCACGATGAGGTTATCCACATCCTCCAGGAGACTCCTCTCCAAAGACTTCTTGACCTTAATCTCAGTCTTCTTCCTTTGACCCTTAGGAGGTGCGTTTGGGTCAGCGATCCCTAGGATTGGGTAGGTGTGTAATATCCGAGGTTTTTATGACCTTACTTGCTATACTAAATGCATTATGATTATATGAACTTATAAGACGCATTTATATTCGAATGAATGCAAAGGGCACATCTATGTGTTGTAAAGTGTTTGATACTTACTATTAACATACTAATTTCTCAATATATGATTATTCTTGAAACTTTAGGATTCATATATGCTCTTTAATTATGTCTTAATATGTTTAACTTATGAATTAATATAGTTCTTATGTTTAAAGATATATTTCATAAAGATTAAGTGATAAATTGAACGTTTTCTTAGAAAATAACTTATGAAATGTTCATTTGATATTTTCAAGGATTAGTATTTAGACTTTATAAGTTAATTAGGATCTTAGAAGAGTTTAATTATGTTACATAAGGTAATGCTTAAGTGTAGAGACAATATACTTTAGAAATTAGTGAAAAATTAGTAGTATAAATTAAGAAAAATACATAATTTTGACCTAAGTCAAAACCATAACTTAAAAATTAGACCAAGACCACTCCTTTTGACCCTAAATTTTGACCACTTAGGATAAATGAGGAGAATTGTAGAAGCTTTGAGAGTTTAATGACCCATTATTTAATTATATTACTAACATGTGCTTTACTATTCATCTTTTACACTTGTAACACATAGATTAACCAAACCATGCCACCTAAACCCCCTCAAAGTCGGTTCATGCATATATAAGAAGGGTAGGGAGAGTTCCATAATCTTCATTTCCCAACTATAAATAGGGCTTAGGAGTTCTTCAAATTCTACACACAAAAACCATAAGAAATTTCCACTATTTCATTTGCTTTGCTTAAGATTGAAGAGGAGTTTGCTCTAAGCTCTCAACATCTTCTAGGTAAGCTTCTTATATTACTTAATTAAGTGATTGTTTGAATTATAGGTTTTGAAGTAAGATTAAAGTGATATGTTCTTCTTATGTGCATGAATCTAAAATTTCGGACACAGTTTGGTAGAAAAATCAGTTTGATCGTTTCCTTCAATGAAAGTTTCTGGAATTTTTATATGTTATGTTAGACTGGTTAAGGGACTTAGAGTATAAATTTCATAGTAAAATGAGTTATGGATAATGAGATATGAAGTTCTGAAGTTGAACTAGGGTTTTGGTCGAAAAAACTATAATCAGTGTGTTTTGCATAAAATAAATATATTTTCGTAAGGATTTTCAGGAAATAAAAAGTATGTGAGTAAACTATATGAAGTTCGGATTATGTGGTTAAAATTCTAGCTCAAAATGCTTTATGGTTGATTTTTGGTGAATTTTCAAAGTTAATAGGGCAGAAACGAACAGAGTTATGTTCTTCATAAAATCTGTATGTTTTGGTAAGGAATTTCCGAAAAATAAAAATATGGTTATAAACTATATCAAGTTTTGATCATGCTGTAAAAATATTGGATGAAAATGACGTATAGATAATTTATTAAAAATTCTAGAAATTGATTGCGCAATCTGCTGATAATCTGAAATTTGATGAATTGAATATGAAATGGTCCGTTTCCAATTTTACGGTCGATATCTTTAGAACTTAATAATTGATGCTCATACATGCGTAATTGATACCTATGATCTATGATATAACTTTTGAACATGTGTTAGGACTTGAGTTGGGATGTGAAAACAAATTGAATGTGAAAATATGTGTGAATTTTACAAATGAAGGGATAAGTAACTAATGTTTATATTTCAAAATATTACTTGTAGGTATCAACCTACAAGGTGGGAAATCACTTCACTCTTTACGGGGTGTTCATTATTATTTAATTGCACTTATTAAACGTCGAATGTTAAATTTTGAGTCTGACCCGCTATCGACTGGCCCCACATATAGTCCTACTTTATGTTGACAAACATATAGTCCGGTCGTTCCGGCACAATGGGTTGGTCACGCCACCCACAGATACCCGGTGAAATTCCGGGGGCTCCACATTATACACATTTATGTTTAGTTTGTGCAATTATAAAGAGATTTCCCACTAAGTGTTTACAAACGCTTATCCCTTCCACTTTCACATTTTTCAGATGCAGAGGATCCCAGCGTGTACGAATGAGCTCGAAGGCGGGCTATGAAGTTCTTTTAAGTTCTAATATACTTTATTTTGAAATTTTTTATTTGTAAACTCAAGGCTATGGCCGTACGTCTTTACTACTTCAGCTGTATAAATAGTGTGGCGTTATCTTTGATTATAAAACTAAACTTTTGTAGCGTTCCTACTTGAGCCACACCACGTCTTCCTACTATTTTAAGTGGGGAGGTTACAGGTGGTATCAGAGCAGGTTCGCCTGTTAAAGAATTTTTAAAAGAGTGTGTGTGTTTTTAAAATTTAAATGAAACAGCCGCACCGAGATCATTCTCCACGACAGGATCAGATAAATAGTTCATATGTGCTTAAATTATAAAATTGTGATTGATTATTTGAAATTATGTAGTATTCTATTTGAACTAACCAATACAATATATTTAAGTAAGCAGATGGACGACAACACTAGAAGACAGAATGATAACAAACTAGAAAGAGTAGCTAGAACGGGTAGGACTGAAGAGGACGATATAGGAGCCCATGTGGGAGAAATTACTTCTCAATATAAATAGGACCTAAGAAACAAGCGTGATATCGATGATGACTACTACTGTTATCTACTTATTGATACTTTACCACATACCTGGATGAATGCTGCCTGGGAAATACTAGATTTCGTGTATGACCAACATGGTTATATATGTTTTCCTTGCTTTTCTTCTTTGTTATACTGTGAGTGGCGGCAATTCGAGACCATCCATCTTGATCTTCTGCAACCGAGGTTTGAGATGGGTGGCAATCAGGAATTAGTATCAGTTTAAGAAAGCAGTAGGAATCAGAATAGCGGATTAAAGGAAATGGAGGCAGAGAGCAAGGATAGTGACATTGAGATGTGGGAGGAGAAAAAGAAGGAACCCGAAATCATCATCATCGATGATGATTGAACAAAGACCAGTTGCAGATTATGTGTTCTATGCGTGATTATGTGATTATATATGTGATATCTGTGAATGTAAAATATATGTACTCAATGAACTTGATGTATAATACTTTTGAATGTAATGTTTATGTATGTAAAATATGATGTATCTTATATGAAATATCTGTTATGTTTGTATAATTGTTACTAATAAGTTGATTTTGATTAGAACCATGAGCCGAAAAGGGAATCGAAGCAACTCAGAGATGAGTGATGACCTAGCTTCTGTCTTAAGAGGATTAGCTCAACAACTAAATCACCAAAGCCAATCGTCCCAAACACCTGTATCCTCAACCCAAAACCATGACATTGTTAGCCAATTTAAGAAGTTTAGACCCTCAACCCTGACCGGAAAAGAAAACCCTATGGAAGTAGAAAATTGGATTCGGAACTTGGAAAATATATTCACTTATCTTAAGTGCACAAATGAGCATAAAGTTTCTTGTGCTATCTTTCAGCTGACTGAGGATGCAGATTATTGGTGGGAAGCTCACTGTAGGACAATGACTGAAGAAGAACGAACTACAGTTACTTGGGAGAAATTCGTAGAAGCAGTGGTTAAAAATTATATACCACAGTCATTCTTAGATCAGAAGGAGACTGAATTTCTACAGTTGAAACAGGGGAATCTGACATTACAAGAATGTGAAAGGAAATTTAATCAATTGGGAAGATATGCTTCTCATTTGATTAATACTGATGAAAGGAAAGCAAAAAGATTTGTGCATAATTTACGACCAGAAATCAGTAATATCTTAGCGGCACAAGATATTAAGTCTTATGCCCCGGCATTCGAGAAAGCTCAGATGGTAGCAGCATATATGAAATTGGAAGAAGTAAGAATGCCAGAATCACAACGGAACAAAAGGAAGTGGGTTGGTACGAACCAAGGAGGAAATTTTAAGCAAGTTAAAAGGACAGAAATAGTGCCACGACAACAACAGAGGCCACCTAAGTGCGGAAATTGTGGGAAGGAACACTTTGGGCAATGCCTGAAAGGAATAGGAATCTGTTATAGATGTAAGGAACCGGGACATCTCATAAATAATTGTCCAAAGTGGAAAGGACAACAAAGGTCGGCACCTACCCGAGTATTTGCTATGAACCAGCAGGAGGCTACAGCAAACCCGGAAGTGATGGCAGGTATGTTAAAAAATTTCAAGTACCTGCTCTTACACTATTTGATACTGGTGCCACACATTCATTTATCTCTAGGAAGATATTTGAGAAAATCAAGAATACCCATATGATAGTAGAGGGAGATTTCCTAGAGGTAAATATTCCTTTCGGTACTACAATACAATCCTTAGGATTGTGTAGGAATGTGAGGATGGATTTCGATCATACGGTAATTCCGGCAGATCTACATATATTTGAGATGAAGGATTTTGATGTTATATTAGGAATGAATTGGCTTATGGCTAATCATGCTCTTATAAAATGCCAAGAGAAAGAAATATCGGTGCGAAAACCGGAAGGTGTGAATTTTACAATCTATGGTGCAAGAGTGAGAAATATACCTCGGGTATTTTCAGCAGTAAAGGCTCGGAAATTGTTAAGGAAAGGAGAATGTACAACATTTCTAGTAAATGTTGTAGCAACAAAGTCTGGTGGTCCAACATTGGACGATGTGCCGGTAGTATGTGAATACAAGGATGTATTTCCAGATAATTTGCCAGGACTACCCCCAGATCGTCAGTTGGAATTTACTATTGATTTAATTCCCGGAGCAGCGCCTGTTTCAAAAGCACCTTACAGAATGTCACCAAAAGAATTGCAAGAATTGAAGGTGCAACTGCAAGAATTATTGGATAAGGGTTTTATTCGACCAAGTGTGCCACCCTGGGGAGCACCGGTGTTATTTGTGAAGAAGAAAGATGGGTCATTAAGGATGTGCATCGATTATCGGAAATTGAATAAGCTTACCATCAAGAACAAATATCCTCTTCCCAGGATTGAAGATCTGTTTGATCAATTAAAATGAGCTAGTGTATTTTCAAAGATTGATTTGAGATCGGGGTATCATCAGGTGAAAATAAAGGAAAGTGATATTCCGAAGACAACTTTCAGAACCCGATATGGTCATTATGAGTTCATGGTGCTACCATTTGGACTCCGTAATGCACTAGCTATTTTCATAGATTTGATGAATCGGGTATTTCATCAATATCTGGATCAATTTGTGATCATTTTTATTGATGATATTCTGGTGTATTCGAGAAGCCAGGAGCAGCATGCGGAACATCTTCGGATTACACTAGAAATCCTGAGAAAGGAAAAATTGTATGCTAAATTCAAGAAATGTGAATTTTGGTTGGATAAAGTGGTATTTCTTGGACATACAATTTCAGCTTTGGGAATAGAAGTGGATCCAGCAAAGGTAGAAGCTGTAAACAAATGGATGATACCAACTACGGTAAATGAAGTCAGGAGTTTTCTTGGGTTAGCTGGGTATTATTGGAGATTCATTGAAGGGTTTGCTCGGATTGCAAAACCTTTAACTCAGCTGACTCGAAAAGAAACGAAATTTGAATGGACGAAAGAATGTGAAAGGAGTTTTCAGGAGTTAAAGCAAAGATTAACAACAACTCTAGTTCTTACAATTCCGGAGAGTACGGAAGGATTTACAGTATTCAGTGATGCTTCTAAACAAGGTTTGGGATGTGTACTTATGCAGAATGGGAAAGTAGTAGCGTACGCATCAAGACAGTTAAAACCACACGAGCAAAATTATCCTACACATGATTTGGAATTAGCGGCAGTGGTGTATGCGCTAAAAATTTGGAGGCATTACTTATACGGAAGTAAGTGTGAAATATACACAGATCATAAGAGTTTGAAGTATATCTTCGAACAGAAGGAGTTGAACATGAGGCAAAGGAGATGGTTGGAAGTAGTGAAAGATTATGATTGCGAGATATTGTATCATCCGGGAAAGGCAAATGTAGTGGCTGATGCCTTAAGTCGCAAAGCGAGGATAAAGATCAATGCCTTGGTTGTGAAACCAACATTGAAGAAAAAAATAGCAAAGACTCAAATGGATGATACATTCTTAAAGAAGATGAAGCAAAAGATCAAGGAAGGAAAAGCAAAAGAGTTTTCAGTACGTGAAGATGGTACATTAGTATGTCGAGGAATAATGTGTGTACCAGAAATAGAAGAACTCAAGAAAGAAATATTGGAGGAAGCACATTCTACTCCATATACAGTACATCCTGGAGGAACAAAGATGTACCAAGAATTAAAAAGGTTATTCTGGTGGAAAAATATGAAGAAGGATACTGGAAATTTTGTACAGAAATGTTTGACATGCCAACAGGCGAAAGCTGAACATCAAAGACCATCGGGATTGCTGAAACCACTTGAGATTCCTGAATGGAAATGGGAACACATTACGATGGATTTTGTGGTAGGATTACCCAAGTCAATACAAGGAAATGAAGCCATCTGGGTCATTGTGGACAGATTAACCAAAACAGCTCATTTCCTACCAATAAAGATGACATTCACCTTGGATAAATTAGCCCAGATTTATCTCAAGGAAATTGTCCGATTGCATGGAGTTCCGGTCTCTATTGTGTCAGATAGAGATCCACGCTTTACATCTAAATTTTGGCATCATGTTCAAGAAGTTTTGGGTACAAAGTTGGAATTCAGTACATCTTTCCATCCTCAAACAGATGGACAATCAGAGAGGACAATCCAAACTTTGGAGAATATGTTAAGAGCTTGTATCATTGACTTTGGAGGAAGTTGGGAGAGGTACATACCTTTAGTGGAATTTGCCTATAACAACAGTTATCAGGCAACAATTGAAATGGCTCCATATGAAGCATTGTATGGAAGAAAGTGCAGATCTCCTCTATGTTGGGATGAGATTGGAGAAAAGAAAGTGTTAGGGCCAAAATTGGTGGAAGAAACTACTAAGGTAATAAGAAAAATCAGAGAAAAGATGCAAGCAGCTCAGGATCGACAGAAAGCATATGCTGATAAACGAAGGAAAGAATTGAATTTTGAGGTTGGAGATAAGGCATTCTTGAAAGTATCTCCAATGAAAGGAATTTTCTGCTTCGAGAAAAGAGAAAAGTTGAAGCCTAGATATATTGGACCTTACGAGATCTTGGAAAGAGTTGGAGATTTGGCTTATCGACTAGCATTACCACTATCTTTGGCAGGAGTACATAATGTATTCCATGTCTCTATGTTCCGAAAGTACATACCTGATCCTACACACATAGTGAACTTACCTGAATTAGAACTGGATACTGACTTAACCTACGAGGAAGTTCCCACAGCCATACTTGATAGAAAACTTCATAGGTTGAGGAATAGAGATATTCCTATGGTTAAAGTTCAGTGGGATAGACATGGAACAGAAGAAGCTACGTGGGAGCGAGAGGACGAAATCTTAGCCAAATACCCTTACCTCAGTAATCCTGGTAACACTTGAAATTTCGAGGACGAAATTTATTTAAGGGGGATAGGTTGTAATACCCCAGGTTTTCACGACCTTACTTGCTATACTAAATGCATTATGATTATATGAACTTATATGACGCATTTACATTCGAATGAATGCAAAGGGCACATCTATGTGTTGTAAAGTGTTTGATACTTACTATTAACATACTAATTGCTCAATATATGATTATTCTTGAAATTTTAGGATTCATATATGCTCTTTAATTATGTCTTAATATGTTTATCTTATGAATTAGTATAGTTCTTATGTTTAAAGATTTATTTCATAAAGATTAAGTGATAAATTGAACGTTTTCTTAGAAAACGACTTATGAAATGTTCATTTGATATTTTCTAGGATTAGTATTTAGAATTTATAAGGTTAATTAGGATCTTAGAAGAGTTTAATTATGTTACATAAGGTAATGCTTAAGTGTAGAGACAGTATACTTTAGAAATTAGTGAAAAATTAGTAGTATAAATTAAGAAAATTACATAATTTTGACCTAAGTCAAACCAAAACTTAAAAATTAGACCAAGACCACTCCTTTTGACCCTAAATTTTGACCACTTAGGATAAATGAGGAGAATTTTAGAAGCTTTGAGAGTTTAATGACTCATTATTTAATTATATTACTAACATGTGCTTTACTATTCATCTTTTACACTTGTAACACATAGATTAACCAAACCATGCCACCTAAACCCCCTCAAAGTCAGTTCATGCATGCATAAGAAGGGTAGGGAGAGTTCCATAATCTTCATTTCCCAACTATAAATAGGGCTTAGGAGTTCTTCAAATTCTACACACAAAAACCATAAGAAATTTCCACTATTTCATTTGCTTTGCTTAAGATTGAAGAGGAGTTTGCTCTAAGCTCTCAACATCTTCTAGGTAAGCTTCTTATCTTACTTAATTAAGTGATTGTTTGAATTATATGTTTTGAAGTAAGATTAAAGTGATATGTTCTTCTTATGTGCATGAATCTGAAATTTCGGACACAGTTTGGTAGAAAAATCAGTTTGATTGTTTCCTTCGATGAAAGTTTCTGGAATTTTTATATGTTATAGTGGACTCGTTAAGGGACTTATAGTATAAATTTCATAGTAAAATGAGTTATGTTTAATGAGATATGAAGTTCTGAAGTTGAACTAGGGTTTTGGTCGGATAAACTGTAATCAGTGTGTTTTGCATAAAATAAATAGATTTTCGG